>VWYE01015104.1:0-174326 GCA_013398995.1 Alaudala cheleensis
CAGGACCTGACTGTCCCTTGCTTCAGTGGTAATGCAAGGCCACATGCTTTGATTCAGCCCTGAATTTCAAGGGTATATCAGGATGTATGCTCCAAAACAAAACATTCCTTCACAGCTGAGAATCCAGAGCTTCCTGTTTTACAAGTGCAGCTAGGAGGTTGGCAGTGGGCCTGAGATTCAGGCAACTTAAGTCGTAAGAGGTCAGTTCAGCCTGAATGTGGCTCCCTGTAGTCAGCTGAGCATGTTCTGAGTGGCCACCCAGCCTGGTTGCCATCAGCTTGTCTGGATGCTGGCTCTGTGAAAAGCAAATTACCTCCCTCACTGAAACAGAGGCCAGCTTTTGGAACCAGAGCACGGGGAGAAGTGGCTGGTGCCTCCCTGCACTCCTCCTGGGGCACAGTTTCTGTTGCTGCAGGGTCAGGAGGTAGATGAACATTTGATTTGTACAGCTCAATCTACAAAACTTTTTTTCTTTATGATACATACTTGCTGCTACCTGTTTGCAGACTGTATTTGTGCAGAGTGTGTTAAAGGGGCTGTTTGTGCTGTCCTGTTTTTGGCAGGCCTTGGATAATGAAGTCCCTATGGAGGTCATTCACAAGCTCACAGCCATTGACAAGTGGTTCCTGTACAAGATGTGCAGCATTGTGAACATGGAGAGGAGCCTAAAGGAGGTGAACAGGTAAAAAAGCTTTGTCCTAGGACACAACAGCTCTTCTGGGAATCCTGCTTGGGAACTTGTGGTAAGCACAGATGCTCAGTCAATGCTGAGAAGTTTATTCAAGTGCTTGGAATAAACAGTGCTGTCTTAAAACCCAGTTCACTGTTTCAATCAGCAGAAATTTTTGAGCACACTTTTTGGTAAAATTACTCCTTGGATTATGGAAATTACAGTTTATTTTGGAAAATCCTCATTATCTCTGAGACTAAGACTGGGAATATGGATGGCCTGTGATGAGGAACTCATGTACCTAGGTCAGAGTTACCTTTCAAACTCAGCACTGGACTTGTCCTGACTTACTGCACCTGAGGGTCATATACACTGCACTTTATTTCCAGCCTGCAGTATCGATTTTTAAGCTTTTCTGCTTTGCTGTGATCATGCAGTATGTGTGAGTATTGCTTTTGTACCACACTTTCAAACACCTATGGCTCCAGACATATTTAAATATAAATCTTCTTCCTTCAAGAAAAATGACCACATAAAAGCCAACGGGAAAGATAGCAGTAAATTAAAGGAATGGGCTGTATTTCAGTTCACACTCTTGCTGACTTGAGCTTTCCCTTCATGTTTTACGAGGCTGGGAGAGCCTCCTTGCTGAGTTATTGGCCGAGAGCTGCTGGGTTCCTGCCTGCGGTGCCCGTTGTGGCCGCGGTGTCACCACACGGTGGCACTGGGAGCGCAGCGCAGGCAGCGAGCCCGGAGCCGCTGCTCAGCTCACCCGCGTCATCCCTGCCTTTGGACCAGCTGCGCGCTCTGAACTGAGAGCCTTCTGCTCTCCCTGGCACCCGGAACAACCCGGATCTAAACTGAAATAAATGTGAGGAGGGACGTGGAAGAGAAGGAGTAGCTTGATTATGTGCAGAAATCTGCAGAAGTTTTTGTCCTCTATGTCACGTTGCATTTGTATCTGGCCTCTTAAACATGTCTGTGCTGCTCCTGAGGAAAAAAAAAACAACATATACACAATCAGTTTGAGCTTCTCACTGTGGGAGTGGCATGCTCTGGAGTGAGGTCCCAGAGGCTGGCTGCATCCTCAGCTGGTGTGAATCCAGCATCACTCCACAGAGGCTGATNTCACTGTTTCAATCAATTCAGCAGAAATTTTTTGAGCACACTTTTTGGTAAAATTACTCCTTGGATTATGGAAATTACAGTTTATTTTGGAAAATCCTCATTATCTCTGAGACTAAGACTGGGAATATGGATGGCCTGTGATGAGGAACTCATGTACCTAGGTCAGAGTTACCTTTCAAACTCAGCACTGGACTTGTCCTGACTTACTGCACCTGAGGGTCATATACACTGCACTTTATTTCCAGCCTGCAGTATCGATTTTTAAGCTTTTCTGTTTTGCTGTGATCATGCAGTATGTGTGAGTATTGCTTTTGTACCACACTTTCAAACACCTATGGCTCCAGACATATTTAAATATAAATCTTCTTCCTTCAAGAAAAATGACCACATAAAAGCCAACGGGAAAGATAGCAGTAAATTAAAGGAATGGGCTGTATTTCAGTTCACACTCTTGCTGACTTGAGCTTTCCCTTCATGTTTTACGAGGCTGGGAGAGCCTCCTTGCTGAGTTATTGGCCGAGAGCTGCTGGGTTCCTGCCTGCGGTGCCCGTTGTGGCCGCGGTGTCACCACACGGTGGCACTGGGAGCGCAGCGCAGGCAGCGAGCCCGGAGCCGCTGCTCAGCTCACCCGCGTCATCCCTGCCTTTGGACCAGCTGCACGCTTTGAACTGAGCGCCTCCTGCTCTCCCTGGCATCCGGATCAACCCGGATTTGCCGCTAAATAGAAATAAATGTGAGGAGGGACGTGGAAGAGAAGGAGTAGCTTGATTATGTGCAGAAATCTGTCGTTTGGCTGCAGAAGTTTTTGTCCTCTATGTCACGTTGCATTTGTATCTGGTCTCTTAAACATGTCTGTGCTGCTCCTGAGGAAAAAAAACAACATATACAGAATCAGTTTGAGCTTCTGACTGTGGGAGTGGCATGCTCTGGAGTGAGGTCCCAGAGGCTGGCTGCATCCTCAGCTGGTGTAAATCCAGCGTCACTCCACAGAGGCTGATCTTCCTGAGCCCTCCTGTACCCCTGAGGTTGCTTTCCTTTTCAATGCAGTAGGTGGCAGGTGATTGTAGGACCAGTGATCAGTAGCTGGTACCACTCTAGACAGTTTTTCATGCCTGTGGTGCCCAGGCAGCAGGATGAACAGGCAGCCTGCTGCAGAGAGCCCTCACACAGCTTCCAGCCTTGCATTTTTACCAGACACAAGCTATGCTGTGTCCCTTGGAACTGGATTTTTGCAATTCTAATCAGATTGTAGGTGGTATCATAGAATCATAGGTTTGGGTTGGAAGGGTCCCTAAATATCATGTAGTTCTAACCCCCTGCCATGGGCAGGGACACCTTCACCTAGCCCAGGTTGCTCTGAGCCCTGTCCTGGTCTTTGACACTTCCAGGGGTCCAGGGACAGCCACAGCTTCTCTGGGCAACCTGTGCCAGGGCTTCACCCTCAAAGGGAAGAATTTTTTCTGAATAGTGAATCTAAATCTTCTCTCTGTCAGTGTGAACCTTTTCCCCCTCATCCTGTTGATGCCTTTTTGCTGGTCCTAAAATCACAAGCCAAACACATGGTCTTTGACACTTCCAGGGGTCCAGGGACAGCCACAGCTTCTCTGGGCAACCTGTGCCAGGGCTTCACCCTCAAAGGGAAGAATTTTTTCTGAATAGTGAATCTAAATCTTCTCTCTGTCAGTGTGAACCTCTTCCCCCTCATCCTGTTGATGCCTTTTTGCTGGTCCTAAAATCACAAGCCAAACACAGGGTGATAAAAAAGGGCTGCCTTTATAAGGGTCCTTAAGTGCAGAATTCACCAGGTGGAAAACACCAAAGGTGCACACACAGCATAACATGTGCAGATAATTTTTATATATTTAGCAAATTAGCATATCTGACAAGAATCCCCAGTTAGAGACATAAATAGAGACACTTCCCCCCTTGTTCAACCCTGTTTGAATTCCCTCTCCTTTAGATAGGAACTAAACCTTGTTTATAAAAATGTGTCTCAGAGAGCTGGTTTCAACTGTGGCTTTGCAGAGGATCTAACCTTGGACCCACAGCTTGGAGACACTGGGGAATTTATTCTGTCTTTCTGTCTAATGGAGCAGGTAAAATGCTGGCTACAAATACTATGATAGGCTACAGAGCTACAAAGGTATGTGTAAAGAATATAGAAAATATATAAAAGGAAAAAAGGCAAAAATCAATTCAGCATCACTGTCACTCCATGCTCTTTAAAAAACAGTTTCTCTCCATCTTCCTTGTTGTCTCCCTCTAGGCACTGGAAGGCTGCAGTTAGGTCACCTCAAAGCTGTCTCTTTTCCAGGCTGAACATACAAATTATCTTACCCTCAATCCACTTACCAGTGCAGATTTTCACTCCACTATCAGTGCAGATTTTCACTCCAGTAGAACTGCTCACATTTTTCCAAGAAAACTGTCTTACCTTCCAGGCAGCACTGGAGGGAGGGGATGGACTGTCCAGCTGCATAACACTGAAGGCACAAAGGCAAAGAGCCAGGGAAAAACACTTGGGACTTGAACTAAGAGGCTGGTCCAGTGAGCCACATCAGGAAATGCATCTGTGCCACAGCCAAGGGAGAGCTAATTAAGTGCTGCAGATGAGACTTGGCACACATGTGCTCTTCCTGCAGCCAGCTGTTCCCAGGCCCCAGCATGCCTGGCATGAGTTCTACCTGTGCTACAGGATAATTTCCAATTGAAAAGAATGAGAGGTGATGCCATCACTGCTTTAAATCTTTCTGTTGTTAGAGTACAATTGCCAGAAGCAGAAGCAGTTGCCCTGTTCCTGGGCATTGTTGCTGCTTACAGGCTGCTTGGATGGATCCACCCCTTCCTTTTTGTCTCTCTGTTGGTTTGGGGGTTCTTTGCAGTGAGGTTTTGGATGCAGTTGGAGTAACAAGAGTCTTGATTTGGGCCCTGCAGAGCTGTTGCAGAGACTGGTAACAAGGAGATGGTCTCTGCCAAGAGGAAATGAAGAGCTAGAACAAGTGGGTGTGACAGGCAGATGGGGAAGGGGGACCAGAGACAGGTGGAGGCCTTGGAGAGTAGTTCAGGAAGCAGCTCTCACACAGCACATGCTGCGTTGCATCCTGGCCATGTGCAGCCATTCAGAGGTGAGCAGAAGTCTCACTGACACATGCCAAGGATCTCTTACCCCTGTGAAAGGCTGTGTGGGGTAGTGCACTGCTGAGGGGAGAACTTTCTGACCTATAAATGTGCATTCTCTGTGGTGTGGAGGCAAGGACAGCCATTTGCACAGGCAGCAGGGACTGGCAAGAGCACCCTCTGCCCCATTTCCCTTTGTCCCACTGAACATTTTTCTAAAGAAGGTTGGACTTGCTGCTAGGTGGGACTGTATAGCTTTGTCAGGCTGCAGCAGTGGTTCCATTTCACTCTGCCTCTGGGCCCTCTAGGATGGAGAAGTAGTTGTTTCAGAGATGTGATGTGGCTGCAGGAAAGCAAATGGCCTGAGTTGAATTGGGAAAAGAAAGCCATTTTGAGAGTACTTGTGAGAATTACAAGTAATATCACAGACATGTCAAACATGTGCCTCTGCTGTTTCTCCTGTGACCTCACATATTTTTTGTTTTGGAAACTTACATTTGAGGGGTTTTTTGTTGTCTGACCAATTACCTTTATACATAGAGTGTAATTGTAACTTCAGCCTTCCCCACCACGCATATGCACATAAACAAATAAAACCACTTGTGCACACTCCCATGGAAAGAGCAAGCCCCTAGATTTGGCCTTGCCAGTCCCATGAGTGAAAATGGGAAGCAGGGTCTGGAGAGACCCTGCTGGCTTTTCATCACACTGACAGTTCTTTGTTTGTAGTGAAGATTTCTTTGCATATAGCCATGATTATTTTTATTTGTTCCTGATTTTGGGATCGCTGCAAACAGTGGCTGTATGCAAGGAGAATGTACAGCAAGCATGATTAAATAAAGAGGTAGGCAGCTATGGTGTAATCATCACTTAGGTCCAAGTGATGATTTGTGACTTTGGAATACAAATCCTACTGGTTTTCAACAAAACCTTGTTGAAAATCAATGGGATTTGTGTTCCTAAGTCACTTAGGTATCTCTGTAGCAATGGAACCTGCAATTGGTTATGTTTGCCATTACTTGGGAGCTCATAGGGATGGGGGAGAAGCAGAGGTGGAGGGGTCAGGTTCACTGCTGGAGGAAATCTGAGTAAAACCCAGCAAAGCCACTGTGCAGCAGACAGAAGTGTGAGCATATTGCTCAAAGAGGGACATTTCAGTATTGATTTAAGGATGTAAAGTAGAATTCAGTTGAGGAAAGAGGAGCATAATCAACCACCATTGTGAAGGACAAAGCCCAGAGATGGTGAGCTTGCCCAAAGTCTCAAAGACCGTCTGGCAGTGCAGGGACTTGAACTCTGTCACCTGAAATCTCAACTCTTCCAATTAACCTTCATGGAAACAGCAGATCATTTTTTGGCAGATACTGAACTAGCCAGCCTGCTAACAGTGGGGAATGATGGCACCAGTCATCTTTTGAGAATTTTATACTTTGGAGCTTTGTTTTGAAGGAAAACATGTCCTTGCTCTGTGGGTGTTGTGAGAAAACACCTCCTGGCTTGTGTGCTTGAAAGGAGTAAGTGCAGTCCTGCCTATCAGTCTTGCTGTTCCCAAAGAAAGGGTTAATAAAGGGGAAGGACAAAAGTGGGAGGGTGCAGACCCACTTTAGCCCAGCATTTGCAGCTGGCTGCTCTGCTCAGTTGCCCATGGGAGTTGTTTATCACAAAGGCTTTTTGGGAGCCCATGTCCCTGGGTACCTGCAAGGTGTGCTTTGAAAGCTCTCTGTTGGAAGCATGGCTGTGGTGGAGTGGCACAGAAATACAGGTGCTGGAGTGAAAACCTGGCAGCAGCAGGTGAGCTGGGAAGCACTGCAGGGAGGGGAACTCAGACAGGCCATCAAGAACCTGTGCTCTTCCACAGGGGCTGCTGCACCCCCACTTTTCTCAGCAGCAGCTTCTGCTCACCTGTGTGCTTTTGGGACAGGCCAGAGTGCCTCACACAGGTCTTGTGTGGGCATCAAGCAGGTCCAGTGGTAGTAAATGAGGCTGTGCTGATTTATGCTCTTTGAGGCTGACATATTTGTAGTGCTCCTCTCTAGCTAACTGGAGAGATTACTTTTGTCTTCTTTGTGAACTGCAGGGAAGGGAAGGCTTGGGAACAAGTTTGGAATGCAGTACATGAGGAGAATAAAATACAAGCAGCTATTCAGCACTGTTGTTTGTGCTTTGTGTGGATCTAACATAAGATGCTTTCTATCTGTCTTGTAGAGCCACTGGTAATAATTTCACAGCTGTATTTTCTTTAAAGGCATCTGTACATTTGTGCAAATGCAATATGTATGTTTTCCTTGATGCACAGGATATACAGGCATTGCCTTTGAAAGCCCTTGGGGACTCTCTGTAAGCAGTGTATACAATGCTGGGAGCAGGGCAGCCTGCACCATGGCATCCCAGCAAAGACCTCAAAGCTCTCTTTTACCAGGGGCAGAAAATAGGCTTTCAGGAAACATCTACAACCCATTTCTTGGCTGTGTTTGGTGTGAGCTGCTGCTTTGGCTCACTTAATCTTGTGAGTGAGTCACTCAGGTCTTAGGGTGCAGTGTGAGGTTCATGTTACTTAAATCAAGATGTCCACAATGAGATTTATTAGCCCAGGGACCAGAATGCTAAAGGTGCAGAGAGCTGGAGTGACAATTGTTCTGTGAGTGAGATGTGTTGTTTTACAGCTCCTGCTTCCTTAAATGCTGCTTTGACAGCTCTTTGTCAGTCATCTCATGAGTTTCTTAGGAGGGGAAAACTGGTAGCAACCTGTCTCCTTGAGAACAGGAGCAGGGAGAGAATTGATACCATGATCTCATTATTTTAATTGTAGCATGTTCAAAACCTTGTAAAACATCAGAAGTAATCAAGGAAACCACTAGGAGCCTTGAAGCAGAGCAGGACAGTGAAGAAACAAGAAAGAATATGGTTTTTTTCATAATTCACCCTGAAATTCATCAGGTTTTTGTAACCCTGCAGGCCTGTGACTACTGAGAAAGGAAGAGCTCTCTCAAGACTGGGCATAATACATTTTGCTTCCAGCACTTCTTACTTTTGGTCTGCTTTGCTTGCCATAGTAAAACTGGGCTTAAAGTTTCGTTTGGGCTTAAATCACTTCAGACTTGGGAGGAGCTGCATCCAAGACCCGTGGGCTGAGCCAGAATGTGCTCACCTTTGCAGCTCCTCTGTGCATATCCAGAGGATATTTGTAGCTTCTGAGATGAGGCAGAGGTGAGAGTGTAGGGATGAGCTGACAAGGGCTCATGTTTAACTGGGACACAGCAGTAGTTCTGTCCCAAATGCTCCCAGCTCAGGCTCTGGCTCTCAGATCACAAAATATTCCTGATCCTTTTGATCAAGACCCATTTACATGTGCCTCAATAATATGTGGATAGCCATAAACTTACCAACATACCTAAAAAGAAACAGAGCCTGATTTGGAGGACAGTAAAGAGTGTTTCTTCTGCTGGCATCTTTGTTGGTGGATCAGATGAAAGCTGGTCAAGGGGAAGAGGGGACTCTGCTGAAGTGAGCAGGGTCTCCTGATAATTTCAGTGCTGTCAGTGTTCCTCCAGTCAGTTAATAGATTTCTCCAGGTTCTCTGTGCCAGGTGAAAATTTCCTCATTAAGCAGAATTTATTCCATTTCTATTATCATTTATTATCAAAATGAGTGGATGGAGTTCCTAAGATGACAGGGTGGAATTTTAAACTTAAAGCAACTACAAATCAACATTGGAGGCTGAAAAAGAGTCACAAGCAAGGTTGGGGAAAGGCTTGTTTTGTATATAAACTGCAAAGTGAGCAGGGGACTTCAGCTTTCTGAGGAGGTGAACAACCGTTTAATAATCATGGCAGTGTGCAAAAGTGTAATTGTCTGGGTTTGAAGCTCTAAAACTCCTGACTTTCATTTTGCAATAGCAAATGCTAGAAGAGGAGCATTATGGAAGTCTGAAATCATGGTTGCTTAGTCTTCCCTTGTTTCAGAATTAATTCTAAGCCAGTGAGGGGGTTTAATCTTAGGAAGACTTCTTGCTCTGTGTAGGAAAAGTAAGTGATGCTCCAGGGAAAAGTGGGAGGCAGTGATGTAAGACTGGGTCACGTGATTTTGTGTATCCAGGACTGAGAATTTTTGTCTTGTCTTTTTGTGCTGGATTTCTGGTGAGCTGGAAGGGTTATTTGCTCTCAAATATTCAGAGAGATCAGTCTGGTTCTGCTCTTGCTGGCTTTAGTGTCTCTAGCTTGTCTAAAGGGCTGTCTCTGAGCAAAGGCCATGGGAATTGCTCCTTAAAAATTGTCACCCCTTAACCCCTGCATGCCTGTTTTGCTATCTGCAGGATAAGCATCATCCAACCATACTGGTTGCATGTTTCTTTGTATTATTTCCATGAAAGTTGAGACATAAATGCTAGAAATTACAATGATTAGTGATTGGAAATGATTCAGTTATGAAAATGTGTGTCCAGCACATGTAGAGAGGCAGCCTGATTTCCATACCAGTGCTGAGGATTTGCAATTCTCTGATTCAGTTCCCATTAAACATGGTGGACCAATTCTGCTGGTTTCTTCTATCATGCTTTAGGAGCAGCAGGGGAAAAAGTGCATGGAAAAAATGCATGGTTCCATTTCCCCTCTAGGATCTGGTCTCTTCTCTGTTGCATGCTGGTTTTCTTGTAAAGAGCTAGTTACCTTTCTGCATGGATTAGTAAGCGGCCTAACCTAATTGAAGCTGCTAGCCCAAGGCAAATGAATCATGGTGCAAAATAATCACTGCTTTTGTTCTACCCTCCCAGCTGGGAGGGAGGGTGACAGTGAATGATATTGTTATAATGAGATACAAGAAATGGAATGAAAACAAGCTGCAAATGAAGGCAATTTGCTGTCTCTGACAGTAATCAAATGACAGCCAGCTATGTGTGTTCCTGAGGCAGAAGGGAGGGAGGGCAAGGGAGAAAGAGGCTCATTTTCTTGGGGTCATCAGGTCTATTCACTCATCCTAAGGAGGCTGAGTCCTTAATAGCCACTGACTGCTAACATCAGTTTGGACAGAGAATTGGTGGAGTTTGCTGTATTTGCTTCTGTAAAACACACATCCATGCCTTCAGTTCTGCTGTTCATGATTTGTGTGAGAAGTCCTGCCTCTGAGCTGAGATCAGAAAGCAGAATGGGCTGAAGAGAAGCAGAGGAGTTTCTGGTGGAGGTATTGGAGCATGGAAACCATGAGTTTTAATACAGTGTGGTGCCACAAAGTGGGTCTTACTTTGGGAAATCCCAAACCTGGGCAGCTCAACCTGCTGGGTGACACAGGACATTTTATCTGACTCATAGGATGGTTTGGGTTCAAAGAGATCTTAAAGCTCATCTCATTTCACCCTCTCCATGGGCAGGGACACTTTCCACCTGCCCAGGTTACTCTGAGCCCTGTCCATCCTGGCCTTGAACACTTCTAGGGCTGTGGCAGCCACAATTTCCCTTCTGACACTACTGCAGAGGAGGCTTTGCTGCAGTGAGAAGGGTGATGGGGTGCAGGTTGTAGGGAAGATCCAGGGTGTAGGTGCTGCTCTTGCCTGGAGTTTCCTGGGGGCAGAGCAAGCTGTTTGTGGGGCCAGGCTGGGACACAGAGCAGAGGAGAGGAATTACTGTCAGTGTTTCTTCCCTGCAAATTCTCAGCAGCTTTCCCTTTCTCCTGTGCTGTTGCAGGGAGGTGGAGTGCTCTCCTTGCATACTCCATGTCAAAAAGGGAGGTGACAATGGGAAATTCATAGGGAAAAGCCTGTCAAACCAGGGATTTGAACCCGAGTTTCTGGCTCCCAGTTCTGCTCTCAAAACAGCTGCTTTAGCACTTGTGTGCCTCTCACCTGGTTCACACCTTTACTGAGGGCAGCAGAGCTGCTCTGTGCCTAAGCCAGAGTGGAAAATCCAATCCTGACACATAAAACGGTCTTATCCCTGTTCTCCCATGCAAATAAAATAATAGTATTTATTTTAAAATAACATCAAGTAAAAGACATAATTCAAAAACTCTGATTTAGGAAAATTGCTTGTTTGTTAGTCATTCTTTTTTCCTAATTCAGAGCTTGCTTGCTCATAAAATATTGATTTATTGGGCAGGCAAGAATGCTCTTGGCAATGAAGATGTAAAGCAGAAGTGCTGATAAAAATACAGGCTTTTTAAATGTTTTTGCAAAAGCTAAGCTTAGAAAAGGTAGCTTAGAAAGAGAGAGAGGCAGAGACTATAAGGGTGGAGTCAAAACAAAGTGGAATGAGGAGTAGGAGAGAAAAGCGTAGAGTGAATGAAGAGGGAATGGAGAAGATGTAAAAAATGAAGAGCAAAATGGACAGGAAAATATTGATCTTCAGAAGTGGCAGGTGGAAAGCAATGTGTTTGAAATAAAGAGCAAAAGCTAGGACTTCTGAAAAGCAAAACCAGGAGAAGAAGAATGTATGGAAGGATTGAGAGACCCTGGTTGTAAATATGAATTCAAAATGTACCCCTGCTTTACCTGGTCAATCCCCCTCTTCATTTTCCTAATGCAAGAAGCAACAATAAGATATGGAAAAGGGAATATTGAGAGTGTTACAAGAAAAAACCTACATTTTGTGTAAGCCTCTAAAGGTCATTTCTGCTGCGGATCTCTGAAGTGATGCTTTTTCCAAAGACTGGACATTTCAGAAGGTAGGCAGAACATCTTCAGCAACAGAAAGAAAACTTCATTGGGACAAATTGTAGCTGTGTCTGCCAGCTCAGCACAGTGGTCACAGGGTGAGGGCACAGTTCTGCTCTGAATGGCTCATTCAGAGCTTTCAAGAATTCCATGCCTTTGGGGGGAGTGGGCAGCTGCAATGGGAGGCAGGAGATGGAAGCACATACATAATGATTGGTCCAGCCCAGTCTGGTGAGGCCTGGGTTTAAAATTTAGTTGTATTAACCTGATGGATCTCATCATGAGTCACTGATTCCTGTCGCAAAAATTCAGGGAAAGGAAGTGTTTTACTTCTACTGCCTGCAGTCTGCCTGCAGACTTTACCACAGAGCTGTTTGTGTGGGGTGCTATGGGTAAAAAAGATGTTTTGTGTTTGAGTCTTCTTCCTTTTCTTGCCTTCACATGCACGATCCTATAGCAACAGTGTAGAGACAAAAGCACTCATTATCTTCTGCTTATTCCTGTAAAGCCTCATGCAGAGGTGTTCTTCTTATTTAATCCCAGCAAAACAATTCCAGAAGAGACACTGAGGAGAGCCAAGCAGATGGGGTTCTCTGACAAGCAGATTGGGAAGTGCCTGGGGCTGACTGAAGTGCAGTGCCGCCAGCTGAGACTGAGGAAGAATGTAGTGCCCTGGGTGAAACAGGTATGTGAGAAACACCACTGGGCCTGCTGGGGGCTTCCTAGAGTGCCTGCACACCTCTGTGCCTTTAGAAAGCTCTGTTCACATCCTCAGGAGTTTAGATGCTGGTGTGAGGAGAACACAGTTCACCCATGTGGCTGTTCCTTCTGCACTGCAGGCATCGGTGTAATGCCATGAACATTCCCAAAGAGACACTCTGAATATTCCTGTTCTTATTCTTTGTGGCTGAGGGGGAAACACATGTGGCTTCAGGAAAAGGCTGAAAATGGCCCACCATGGTAGGACCATGAAGAGAGTATCTCTTCTCTCTTGGTAGTAAAGTTTGACAGGCTAATACTTTATTTGAAGTGTGCTGTTGTTATGGGTTCATTTGCTATTGATTGTGATAGCATGAGCCTAATGAGCTCATCTGATATTCATGGCAGAGCCACTAGGTGCTTGGCTGTTGCATTTAAGGTATGTTGGTATTAAACTGCCACCAGCTGGTTTCCTGTCCTTAAACAGGGTAAAAAACACACTACCCAAACTACTGAATGTTTCTAAAAGAGTCCATCTGTATCCTCAGGGCCAAGTCTTCTGTTCCCCAGCTGCTGTTTTCCTTCTTGTGGCTCACCTGGCCACAGAAACGTGCCTGGTGTTGCACTGTGTTCCTTCAGCTGCATATGGCACTGCAGGGCTGGATTGATTTGTGTGCCAAGGTGCACTTAATAAGGTCATTCTCCTTGTGCCTGCCTGGGTGCCTTCAAAGCATATGTTTCTTCTTGAGCCATGAAGTACAAGTCACAGCATTAGCAACAGTAATGAGCAGCAGACACATGGTGCTAATGATGTGAGGTCACATTCTCCAGGATTCACAAGGATTTGGACAGCCAATGGGGATTCCTGGAAGTGCTTGAAGTTTGGACAGATTTTTAAATGGTATAGCACATAAAAATTCATGTCAAGACTGCTTTCATATTGTTCAGTGTTCTCTGTAGAAGTGTTTCAGATGTTCATTCAGGAAACTTCAGCAGTTGCTGGTTACCAAGTCTAACATGCCATGAGTAGTTGACACAAATGGTTTGTGAACAGCCTCATGAGCAAATTATTCTTCTGGGCTCTCTGGTGACTAGTTACACAAGAAATTGTTGAAAACTGCATATAAAGGGAGGTTTAAAATCACTCTTGCTTTGTGTGCCATTTAATTGTCAAAGCATGAATTACATTGTAACACAAACACAGAGTAATTGCACTGCCACTCCACAAGATTTCTGAGTGATATTGTATGTGTGTTTGTGTTCAGTGTGGGAGTAAGATGGGGTCAAGAGCAGAGTCTGAAGATTCCAGACAGCCTAGTTAAAAAGGACAGGAGACCTGGAGAAATCTGTGTAATCTGCTGAACAAACGAGAGAATGAGGGCCTTGGCAAGGAGGGGAAAGTTCCTGGGTTATGTAGGTGTTTCACCAAAGAGGTGCAGAGCTAAAACTGCAGCTTAGAAAGAGATGGAAGAGTGTTGTGTTGACTGTAGGGTCAGGGCAAGGCCAGGCATGTGCTGCATTAACAGCGCAGGACACTTCAGGTCACCTCCTTATGAGGAAAGATATGATGGGAAAATAACAGGAGTGAAACAGCAGTAGAAAATGGAAAGAGGCAAAAGAAAAGAATCCAAAAATGTGCATGTAGGAAAGATGTTGCAGTGGCCAAGTCACAACCCCCCTTTTTGTCTGGTACAGATTGACACCCTGGCAGCAGAATACCCAGCAGTGACTAATTACCTCTACGTCACGTACAACGGGCAGGTAGGCACCCTCACAAACAACAGCCTCACTGCTGTCTGCTTTGATCTCTTCTCCCTATGCCACGTTATTTCTGCAAATCTTGCAGATGCCTCTGTCTCCACAGCAAATCTTGTGGATGGTTTTACATATAATCCCCTTAGAGCAGGCCTGGAACTTTCTCTTGCTCCAGTCCTGATCCAGAGCATTTACTGTTAATGCCCAGTGTTGTTAAGAGCCTGCCATGTGTCACCTGTACAGGTAGGTGCTGGGAATGCAGAAATCATATTTATTTATCTCATCCTAACATTGTTTTTACATGAAACTTCACATGTCGTGAGGCTGCTTGAACAGCAGCCATATTAGAGGTGCTGTTTCTCTTCTGGTCTGGGTGCAGCAACACTAATTCCAGGAGAACTGCACTTGATTTACACTGCAGTGAGCAAGATCAGACTGGAGCCCTGGAGGATCAGATTGTTGGATTTGGGCTGAACACCAGAAACTGCTTGTTCTGAAAAGCATGGAGTCAGGTGCTGTGGAGTGCAGATCCCAATGACTTCTTTGTCTCCCTTCCCAGGAACACGATGTCAAATTTGATGACTGTGGAGTGATGGTGTTGGGCTGTGGACCATATCACATAGGTAAATCTTTCTTACAGCTCCTCTGTTCTCCTTGGCCCCTCAAGCCTTCTTCAGATATTCTTGTGGTTCCTTAGTTCCTCTTCTCATGTGGTGTAAAAGCCCTCCAGAGCACAGTGCACAGGACATCAATTCCTGACAGAAGGTTTGCATTTTATACTTGCTTGGAGATTTCATTTCACGCCCTGCAAAAAAAGTAGGAGGATTTTATTACTTTTCACTTGGTACTTAGTTGTGATTTCCACAAAGTTTTACAGAAAATTGTTTTAATCTTACTTTTTTCACATGTTAAGGTCTTGAGAACCTCATACCTTGTATGGAATTTGTTGCTCCCATACCTATCTTATATGTTTACTGCCAGCTCATGCTGATATTGTCACTGTGCATTTTACAGCTGTGAGTGTAGGTGACTCTGAAAATATTTTGATCTCAATATTTTGATCTCTTCAGCTGCTTTTGTATAAGCAATTCTCTGTATGTTGTTTTTTTTTCAACCCACTCAGATCATTATACAGAGTAACAGTTTCCTCGTGGCTGTGAATGTTGGGTAGACAGACTGCTGAATTCTGTGTGTGATGACTTTCTCCTTCCATGGATCTCTCCAAACAGCTTGCAGTTGTTGACAAGGAAAAATTTCCTTTTTATTCAGAAATATTTCTGCTCTGCATCTCCCAGAACTGGTGATGGGCTATGAAAGCTGGAATTGAAAGCTACATCCATTTGTTTTGCTTGGATTGGAGAGGTCATGTGCTGCACTCCTGCTGCTGTTTGTAGGACTTGTCTTTTTGAACTCTGTTTCCAGTGTGAATGCTGAGATGACTGAAATCAGGAGCAACACTCCATTATTTGGCTTATTTGTTGTGAATGATTCTGCTAGGCTGCGTGGCATGGCTACAGACAATGGAAAGGATGGCAGAGTTATTTCCTAAGTTGATTGAATGTATGTGAATACATTGTGCCCTGCTCACCTACAACTCCTCATTGCTTAGAACAGACATGCAGGCCTGTTCTTGGTCTCCCTGCTCTGCAGCTTTGATTAGATCCATCAAGACCATCTTTGGAAGAGGCTGGAACTAAATAAAGGCTGCTAGAGGAAACCATTACTTGTACCTGTAAAATATTCTTTTCCTAGGTGCAGTAACCAAGTTGTTTTTTTGTTTGTTTGTTAGTTTGTTTGTTTTGCCCTGTTTTATCCTCTGAAGGATAAAAGCAGTGTGCTTTTCCTCTATGATTTCAGTATTGTGTCACAATTCAGTGGGATCAACTCACTGTTCTCTTCCAGGTTAGAAGAGGCTAAATGATTTGGATGGAAGTTAAACATGTGACATTATTTTTCTTTATTTCCTTTGTGAAAGCTGAGTTTTAGGCTAAAAAGGAAGAAAACAACCCTTATGAATTTTATTTGGAAATAGTTGAACATATATTGCAGGAAGATGTTGAATATGTTCACACTTCTGCAAAGAAATAAAAATATTCAAGGGAAGTGAGGCCATTTCAAAAGTCATGCTATATTCTGTGTTTAGAAAGAAAATTATTTGAACAAAAGTGTTTTTTTTTGAAGTTTCTTGTAAACTACTATGCCTAATAGAAACATGATGTGAGTCAATGCAGTTACACACTCTTGACCTTCAGTGCCTGCTTTGGCACATCTTTTTTGCACACATGAAGCAATCCTTGCTCTTCAGCTGCTTCCAGGAGGGGATCGCCTATCCTGGGAGGGGGTTTGTTTGTGTGACAACCCTAAAAGCAATATAAATATATTTCCAGCACTGGCATGGGCCAGCAGAGTGCTCTGTAAGTTTTAAGGTGTGCACACAAACTGCACATGACTGAAACATGAAAGTGAGCCCAAAAGCATGCATGTATTGATGCAGTAATTGTCTGCTGAGGAGCAGTGCCTGCTTCTGTTCCAACAGTCATTACTAGTAATGCTATTTGTTTTCTGTCTCCCCTCTTGCCATGTTTGGATATGATCATTACTGGATGTGCCTGGAATACACTTAGCAGCTGTTCAGCTCTTTCCCCAGGTTGTATCTGAAGCAGTCAGATGAGGGCTCCAGATGACCATTGTGTTCCAAAGTTGAGGTTTCTTATGCATGTAAAAATACCTGTGTAATGGAAGTGGAATGCAAAAACTGAATGAGCATCTGGTGTCCCTTCTGGGAGACATCCAGGTTCAGATTTGATTTTCCTCTCTTTTCTGTGGGGTTTTAACTGAAGCTCAGGCATTGTTCTTGTTTGACAGAAATGGGAAAACAACTTATGTGCCTGTCAGGGGGTGACCTGTGGCAACCACCAGTTTGTGACTCGCTGGTGGGGTCAGCAATTAAGCACAGGCTGAATTTCTAACTTATCTTGTCACACAATTATGTATAAAAGTATTACCAGTGGTTACGATCATGTAATGACTGTGAATGCAACATGATGAGGCCAAGATTTTCTTGTAAACTGTAAGCACAACCATTGAATGATGTCCTTTAATATGCACCATTCTGTTTGTGCTGCCTTAGGTGTTTGAGCATAGAAATGGATGAGGTAGGAGCTGTTTGCACCAGTCTCAGCTCAAGTATTCCCTGGAGCCTGTCCAAGGCCAGGTACCAAGTCCTGGTGCTCACCCAAGCCCCTTGTGTGCCTCTTTCCTTCCAGGATGGCCACAGTGCTTACTCAGGGTTTGGGACAGTAGGATGTGCTTGTCCCACAGTGCTGCCATAGTCACTGTAACCTTTAAAGCAAGATCAGAGGGTCACAGAGTGGCTGTGCAGGTGTTGTTCTGCTGATCTGCCTTACCTGGAGTCAGCATACAGGAGTGCCAAACCCACTGAGATGTAATTCTGCTGTTGTTGGTTTAGCTCTTCTGGATGGTAAAAACCACCTCAGTTTTCTTTTGTTCACACCACATCTATGCAAATGCATTGTGTTTCCTGGGGTAAGCAGCACTGTCTGGAATAACAGGAACTCAGCTGAGTTTATCCCACTCTTCAGTTTATCGCAGAGCGCGTGGGTCGGGAGGCAGCAGTGATCAGATGGGAAGCAGGAGCACACTGAAGTGTTTATGAGCACAGGATGACAGACATGTTGGAAAGGTCTGAGCCAACTCACCTGTTGTGCTTGGAGGTTCACATTTTGTGGATGATTAATTTCCATGGGAGCACAATTACATTTCTGGCTCTGAGCTGACAGGAGGCAACGGTGGCTATTTTTTTTTTTTCTTCTTTAAGCTCGAGTGCTGAGAATATCTGTTTATGTTTTCTTCTCTACATCCTCCCTTCTCCTGCCCACTTCTGTGTCTCCTGGCAGGCAGCAGTGTGGAGTTTGATTGGTGTGCTGTCTCCAGCATCCGCACGCTGCGTCAGCTCGGCAACAAGACCGTGGTGGTGAATTGCAACCCAGAGACAGTGAGCACAGATTTTGATGAGTGTGACAGACTGTACTTTGAGGAGCTGTCACTGGAAAGGATCCTGGACATCTACCAGTATGAGGTAAAGAAAAGCAGAGGCACTATAAAAAGCCATGAAGCAACCCAATCTTTTCAGAATTCCTGTCACTAGCTTGCGGAGCAGCTGGGGGTGAGGGGGAGAGAGCAAAAGCTGTTTGCTTTGGATCCTGATGTTGCATTTTACACATGGCTGATGCTCCTAGCAGGCTGCTCAGTAAAGAATGCCAAATAAATATTAAATTATTTTGCAAGATGCCATATTGTGCAATATTTACAAGCAGGTTTAATTTGCTGCACAGGCATTTATCACACAAACTGTTGTGCCCTTGCACTGATGGGCTTTAGCAGCTGAACACACCCTTGGTTTGAAGCACAAGTGCTCCACCTGGAGCAGCTGAAGGAGCTCTGTGCATCACACCAACGTGTGCACAACCACTTGCAGCCTTGGCCTTGCAGTGCAGTTGGCAAGTGGATGTGGTCCAGCATAAAGGCAGGCAGATCAGGGAGGGGCATTGGAATTGCCTTCAAACCATAAAGTATTCCAGCTCCTGGTCCAGACTGGTCTTTTAGCAATTTTCAAGTCTTCAGAAGTACTGATCCAAGAGATGGAGGAGAGCCCCAGGCATATTTGATAATCATGGGATATGTAATGTAAACAGTTGACCCCAATATCAAAAATGTTAATTTCTAGCAGCTAACACACTCATTTTGTGTTGCTGAGGCTTATAAAGGTGCTTTCAGGAACCTCATCTACTCTGAAATTCAGCATGAGTTGGCCATGGAACTTGCTGCAGAAATTTTGCAGAACCCAGATCATGTTAAACTTGAGATATTTCTTGACTCCTTTTCCTGGTATATGAGCATCTGAGCTCATCTCCTTTGTGAATGGGCGCAAATTTCTAAAATGGTTTTATAGTCTGGCCATGTTTGGATCATTCCCAAATTTGGAACCAGGCCAAAGCACATCAGAAATGAGGTCCCAGACTCTAGGCTCTGTCCTTCAGCCATTTGCAAAATACTATCTACAACCATTTTGAAATTGCATGTTCATACTTTCCTGTTTGGACGGGTTGTTTTACCTCTTCTTTATATTTTTGTAAAAACAAAGCTAATACTGGAAAACACAGATTTTCAAGAGGCCAAAAGACTCTGCTGGCTCTCTGGACTCTTAAAGGCTGATTTTTGAATGCTTTAGGATTATCCATGAGGCTCAGCACTAAAAGCACTGAGATCTTGTTTACTTAACAGAACTGAACTTCTGAGCAGGGGCGTGGAGGAAACTGCTGTGACAGTTTGTCAGACAAATAACACTGATGAAATACAACATCTAATTACTGCAGGATCAAAGAGAAGGTAGAGATAGGTGATGAGGGAGCTCATTTCCACATGGAGTGCTAGTAATTAGCAAGTTGGGTAAGAAAAACATGTGAAAAGAATGCTGAATACATATTGAAACTTGCATTTTCCTGCTGGTCAGAGCAAGGCTTGGCCAGTTTATGGGAGGCAATGCAGATCTCCAGGTCTAATAGCAGCATCCTTTTGTACCCAGAGTCTGCAGAGGATTCTGCTGCTCTGGCATGGATGTGAAAACAACCAACTTTTTGTGGATGTTTGTGCTGGAGGTGTGAAAGCCACCAGAGTCTGAGCCTGAACATCCAAAATCAGTGTTGTACTGTCCAATCATTCCCAAGGTGACTACTAAATACAAATAGTAAAACCACTTTTCTTCAGCAGTGGCACAATGTAATGATGCTGTTATGCATGATTTGCAAGTAGGGGAACTGAGGAGTAGAGAAGTCTGCACAGAGTAGTGCAAAAGAACCTGTGCAGAGCTGGGGACAGAGCCTAGACTTCCAGCAAAGTCTAGTCTAAGATACTTTATTTGTTATGTGTCATTTCTTTAGAAAAGGAGTGAGCCAAATGCTAATGTCCTGATAACAGAGTACTTCCTCAGGCAAATGCAGTTGGAATTCAGCCCCTAAGAAAAAGATCAAGTTAAAACTGAATCTGTTTCTGAGATCCTTCAACCAATCCTGTAGATAGCCATCTCTCCTAGCTTCATACACAAAGCATGAACAGTGTCATGATTTCAGACTGTTCTTTTAACCTCTCCTGGTCATTTGCCTTCTCTGGTGTTTCAGTGGACTGTTGGAAATAACTGAAAAGTCATGGATCATTGGCAAACACTGTGCAAAAACATCAGCAAGCAATGGACACAACCCTGAGCCCTTAGCAGAGATGATATTTTAGCTCCCCAAACATTTTCAGGATTAGCAGCAGAGCTTGGGCAGCTGTTAAGCCCAAGTGAATAGGTGCACTGATTTGTCCCTGCTTTTCTGATTAGATAAATTAGGCTGCATCCAGGAGTGAGTTTTCCAGCAGGACTCAGAGAGCTGGAAGCTGCCCACCAAGAGGTGCACACAGCTTCACACAGCCCTCTCCCAGGGATGGACTCAGCTGTCCCCCCTCTTTCCCTTCCTGGTGTCCTCTTTACCCTCCAGCTGACACTCACACCTGCAGTGACTCAGAGTCTGAGCTCTGCACACCAGAGCTGCTCATTGGAGGAAAGTTTCATTTACTGTGGATGTGCAGAGTTAGGTGGCAGTCTGTGAGGACAATAATTTAAAAAAACATATAATTCCTTCCCTCAGATTTATTGGCTTTTTGTTTCCAGAGAAGATGTTCCCTTTTTATTTTAATATCTATCTGCTTGAGGGCCTCTACTGATTCTTTTTTCTGTTTGGGAGATTATTCTGAAACAATTCATAAAAGTAAAGGAGGCTCCTAGGTACAATTTTAATGGTCTAATTTGTTTTCAAACTCGGGGAAAAAGAAACCCCAGCTCTATTACTAATGACATAACAGCAAGGTAGTAATAAAAAGAGTGATTTTTGTTATAAAGGGGAAAATAATTCTCTCTAGGCTTCTTTCACTAGATTATGCATTGCATGTATTTTCACGATATCTAATGGCAAGGATGTTATTAATTTTCTTTATAATTAAAATATGGCTGATGACAAAGTGATGTGCAGTGGGGTTCCTTTGCCTGCCCACATTTCTCAGTGGAGCAGTCATGTTCCCTGTCAGGACAGTGGTTGGGAACATGCTTTGGGGAATGACAGCAGAATTTTAAAGTAAGGAGTAAGCAGCAGCTTACTTATTTATGGTTCTTCTTGAGCAGAAATGAGTATATGATTCTTTGCTATCTGCTTGAGTAGGGAATCTCCTCTGTCTCCTTAGGGCTGAAGTCCCTAATTCTATCCCAACTTTGATGTAGGCTTTGTTTGAATTTTAGATGCAAAGTAACTGGAATTGTTTTAAAGGCAATAATGAGCAGGAGCTGAGGAGAGGCTGTCAGCTGGGATACTTCACATTTCACATATGCCAAGGAGAGATTAAGATGTTGGTTGACCTTGGAGGCAAAGCTACTTTGACTTGTTGCCCTCCTTCCAAGCTGCAAGGAGGGGTTTGCTTATTCCCACCCTGGTTCTTATCCATGTGGGATGAAAAAGGGCCAGGGACTGGAGGGAGTTCCTGTGTTTTGGGTGGGTCTGGAAGCACTATGGCATAGATTTCTCTTCCAGGCTGGAGATGATGAGCTCTGATGTATCAGACAACCACTTTTGGGCACAAAGCAGCCCCTGGCCTTTCTCAGTGCCTGTGCTAAGCTCTTTCAGATGGTTGCTGTTGGCCAGCAGCACCATGGCATCCCATAAGTGAGTGCATAGTGAAAAGGAACACAATAATCATCTCATGCTGGGTATTAGCCTGCTGAGCAAATAATCTTGGGATAGTAAGTGCTGCTTAAATGCCAGACTGTTGGATCTTTATTATGGTAGGAAATTACCACATCAAAGCTGAGTGGGGACTGTACTAGCATTTGCCATTTATTTTTGCCCAGTCGTTTCCAGTCCATCCTGCTCTCAGTTTACAGTTTTGCCACTCCAAATCCCTTTAAATCCCTGATGAAGGAATTCCTCTTCCAGGAAGGCCAGTGAGGCTGACCTCCCTCAGGAAAAACACACTTGTTAATGAAAAGAACATTGTTCCTCTATCTTTTAGAGCCAAACCATGGATCACTTGACTTATGTTTCTTGTTTGTTACAAGTGGGTAAAACCATAAAACACATTTGGTTCAAAAGAACCTTTCACTGGAGCTCTTCTGTGAGCCAGATTGTCCTTTGGGCAAAGTTTCACCATCTTTAATCTGAAAGTACATACTCTAAACGCTTTTCTTCTATGGAAAATTTTCACACCTGACTAGATTGTACTTGAAAGCATTAGGGGTTCTTTGTTAAAAAAAAATAAAGCCCACATTTGCATCTGTAGAAAGGTGTGTGTTAGCAAGCAAGATCACCTGTCTCTTGTTATTTACAGTTTATTATTTTCTCACTTAAGATGTGCTGCTGCCCAGTGAGAGAGGTGAAATGCTCTGCAGGAGGATGGGTGCCACCTGTTGTGCTCCAGCTGCCTCTGGAACTGGAGTGCTTACAGATAACCTGTGTGGAAATGAACACCCATGGCAGTTTGCTGAAATACTTGCTACCTTCCAGGAACAAGGAGCTAGTCAGGAGTGAGGAGCATTGATTAAAATAAAGGGCTAAGGGGATCCATAGCTTTGCATTCTGTGTGCTGTGTTGGGCTCTGCTGATTTAGAGTCTGCTTAGCTTTGTTACACTCCTTAAAGACTGGCTTCTGGGGCTAGGAAAGGTGGTTTGCTTATTGAGTAGCAGAAAAGAGCCCCATAAATCCCAGTTGTTTCCAATTGGCTCTCTGCCAGAGGTTACTGCCTTGCATCTCTGGAATAAAAACCATTCTGCATCAATGTCTGCTCCTCTGAAACTCTCTGGCCATGAGCATGGGAGAGGCTGTTTTCTCTGAGAGACTGAAAAAGAAAGAAGACCTCAGCATCTTTGTTCGTGCTGCTGGGTCCAAGGGCCACAGCAAGCAGGGGATAGGCTCAGTGGGAGTCCCCTTGTGCACATGTGTAGGAATGTGACCCCACAGGGCAGAGTGTTGAGGTTTTTTGGGGTGCAGTGCATGTTCCTAGTGCAGTGCCCTTCCTCTGGAAAGCAAGGCAGAGTGTGTCAGCTCAGTGCTTTATCCTCACTGGGAAAACAGGAGCACCTAAACGTGGCATTCAAACAAAGTGACAGCCTGTGGTCAAGCTGGACCTATGGAATCATGGTTAATGTGAAAGCAGCAAACTTCTCAAGTTTCCTAGGGAATTTGATCTCCAGTTATTGCTGGGTTTTGAGTGATATTGAGGAGGATATTGCTGGGTTAGGGAGGATGCACACTGCAAATCACACTTTGCAGCCAGGGTGCCTCTGGATCAAGCACAATGCCTTGAATTGGAAGGCACCTTAAAGATCAACCTAGTTCCAACCCCCTGCCATGGGCAGGGACACCTCCCACTATCCCAGGCTGCTCCAAGCCCCATCCAACCTGGCCTTGGACACTGCCAGGGATGGAGTAGCCAGAACTTCTCTTGGCAACCTGTGCCTCACCACCTTCAGAGTAAGGAATTTCTTGCTAACATCTAACCTAAATCTCTCCTTTTCCAGTTTAAAACCATTCATCTTGTCCTATCACTATCTGCCCATGCAAGAAATCACTGTCTTCTTTTTTAATAAATTATCTTTAGGCTTTGGAAAACTGGAGCTGAACAACCCCATCTCTCAGCCTGTCTTTGTAAGAGAGGTGCTCCAGTTCTCTGATCTTCTTTGTGTCCTGATGATCTGTCTTTGTTCACGGCAGCCTGAAAGGGGACATAATCTAAATATTGGATTTTTGTTGTGACAGCTTTTCCTATTAAGATAACTTGGACATGACCATGCTCCTTTGTGCCTTCCAACAGGGGTGCAGTGGCTGCATTGTTTCTGTAGGAGGGCAGATTCCCAATAACCTGGCAGTGCCACTGCACCAGAGTGGAGTGAAGATCCTTGGCACAAGTCCTTTCAAGATTGACCAGGCAGAAGATCGTTCCACGTTCTCAGCTGTTCTGGATGAGCTGCACGTGGCCCAGGCTCCCTGGAAGGCAGTCAGCACTCTGGTGAGTTGGGATGTGCAGCTGGGATGTGCATCTGCTTAGGAAGCACTGAGTCACTGATACATTTCAAGATTCCAAAGGCATTTGACAGTTTTTTACTGCCCTTGTTGAAGAACTTTTTGATCCCTGTAAAGTGATGCTACAGCAGCACTGGCACTGGGTGGGAAGTGGGAGGGAAGTGTCTTTAAATCCCCTCCCACAGCTTGGGGTGCATACCCAGCAGAAGTTAGCACCAGTGACAGGCTAGTCTGGATATCCTGCTGGGCTGGAGATCTGTTCAGCAGGTGGAGATTGCAAAGGAACAGAGATATTGGCATTGCTCTTTTTTCCCACTGAAGTTCTATGGACAGGGGAGATCTGAAGGTGACAGCTCTGAAACCAGGAAGTTTTGTGTTACATTCAGTGCAGCCTGCAGTCCCCAACTTCTTTCCCCTCATCTTAATTGCTAGTAAAATGCCAATGCAGGTAAAATTGGAATTTTGGAATGACTTTAAATGTTTTCTTGTTCACAGCATGTTTTTCCTCCCTTTCTTTAGAGAGATGCAGTTGAATTTGCAAGGTCTGTGAGTTATCCATGTTTGCTGAGGCCCTCCTATGTTCTGAGGTAAGGCTCAGCTGTCACAGCTCAGCAAGGTGAGCTAAGAACTCCAAAAACCTCTCTGAGACAAGGGAGAACAATTTCAGGGGGTGTGTGGAAAACTCTGTGCTAGGTGCCCATGAGACAACTGCTCACACCAGTTCATAAAGCCAATGGATCCCTGAAGTCCATCAGGCACAAATCAAAGGTAGAACATCACCATAAGAGTGTCTGTTCAGCTGTGTTACCTTTTGGCTATCTCAAGGCCAAAACCACCAACCATCTGGGATATTCTTTCAGGTTCCTCAGACTGTTACCTGTACAATTGAGTCAGAAGATTGTTTGCCACCAGGAAAAAGAGAAGGGGTCTTGCTGGGGCTGTTTATTGAGATGGGCATCTGTTCTCAGAAAATGACAGAGCATCTTTTGAATTCAGCTTCTTATTTGCCAAGCTCCTCTGCTTACAGGCATGTTTTATGTCCCTCCACTGTGGCAGCTGCTTCTCATTAAACAGACATTGTACAGAGTCCCTCATTTCCAACAGCCAGCCAGACTTTGTGAGGAGGTTACAGCAGCACATGCACACTGTAAACTCATAAGTTCTGAATGATTGCCCTTCTCTGTGAGAAGTCTCTTCCTAGCTGGGTGACTCAGCACAGACAGGCAGTTTGCTGGGCACACTTTACAAGGGAAAAGAAATTGGAGACAGGATCCTCTTCATTTGAAAGACACACATATCAAAATGAAGAAGCTCAATATTGGTTTTTGGGGCTGGGGGACAAGCACACTTTTTATTTGAAAAGAAGAATAGGAGAAAGGTTTCTTCAGCCCTGAAGGAAATTCCTTTGGAAGAGACTCCTGAATGTGACTTTTCTATCTGGTCTCTAAGACTTGCAGTAGTAGTAGTGTTTTAGGCAAAGTTAGAAAACAGCCCTCCTGTCAGGAGTGAAGTTGAGTGTAGTTAAGTATGAGGTAAAAACTGCTTCTGATGTAATTTGCCAGATTGTTAGGGAACACTGCTTTTAGCCTATTGTTTCCATCTGTATTAAAACCATTCTAGGCCCTTTCTGTATTAAGTATTTGCTAATGTGTGTTAGTTCAGGGTTGGGGGACTCCAGGGAGAAAATGAAACTGGAGGATATAAAACTTGAGGAACAAGAGTGTGAAAAGCCCTAGCACAGCCCTTGCCTGGCTTCTGTCTGCAGAACAGCAGCAGTCCACAGCTAGATTTCTTCATCCTCTGAGCGGATATGACCTTTAATAATGGCCAGTTTCCTTGGAAAACTAAAAGCCTTTCCCCAGCAGTTAGGTACTGTGTACACCAGCTCACATCCTCAGTGGTACTCCTGACACAAGTTCATGGACTTGCTGAACTCTATTGATTTACATCAGCTGAAGAGGTAAATACAATCACCCAGGTAGCTGTGTGTATTTATCTTAGGATAAAGTGACTGATTTGTGGGCTAGATCCTTCTTCCCCTTTCCCCCACAGCCTCTGTGGGCTTGCCCAGCAAAGCAAAGGGCAAACTGGGCATCAGTGGTGGAAATGGGAAATGTAATACCATTTTTTATAAGATTCTTGTCTTTAAAAGGGAATCACTTGGATCACTTACTCTGGCCCCATGTTCTCCCAGATGCCCTTCTCTGCTATTACTGGCAGTGACCATTAAAGCAGCTTTCAGGTATCTGCTGTCTGTGTGTACTCCCTTGAGCAAAGAGATGTTAGGGAGGAGCACAGTGAAATGGCCAGTGAAGAACAGACCATTTGCATCTGGATTTCCCCTGTCACAGCCATTGCCAGGGACCCATGCAAGCCTCACTTCCTCTGTCCCTGAGGAGCAACTGGGCTGAAGTGAGCCAAGTGTTTGTCTGAGCTCCCAGCTAACCTGCCCCAGGGGAAAGTCTGGGCCTTACTGGGACTGGAGCATCTCCCCCAGCTCAGTGGGGCCTTCCAAGGCTTGGCTCAGGAAGGGCATCTGGCAGCAGTGCTAAGGGTATGAAAACACAGTTCTTTATCTCTCCACTGTGGTTCTGGAGATCTCCTGTCTTCTCTGGGAAGGATAATGGAGAGTAATTGGGTGCCACCTCTGCCTCTCTGAGCCAAGAGCAAGGCTGGAGTCAGGAGCTTCCTTGGCTAGTCTGTCATACACAGGCAGTGGTAACCTTGTGAACCCTGTGTCCTGGTGCCCAACACTGATCTATCTCTCCCTAGAATTCACCAGGGAAGCTGACCTGGCTTCTCCTCTTTCCTATCCTCACAGTGGGTCTGCAATGAATGTAGTATTCACTGAAGAAGAGATGAAGAAGTTCTTAGCAGAAGCCACCAGAGTCTCTCAGGTACTGCATTGCACTGCCACTTCCTTTTGTGTTCCCCTTATTTGTTTCACCTCTACTGTGAACCTCTACTTTCTATCTCTTTGTTTCCTTATTGTGTCTTCCTCACTCTTCCCCTTCCTTGCCTGGGGAGGAGCTGCTGAGTTTGACTGCTCAGTTTGTTCCTTAACAGGCTTCCTAACTTGGGAGTTAATATCCTTCCTGACCCCACCAGGCTGCAGTAGGAGCAGCAGGCAGCTGTTTTACCTTTCTGCCCAGAAATAGATATATTCCACTGAGCTGGGACCCTTCCACAGGCTTGCCAGTGGCAGGTTGTGCCAACCAGCATGGAACTGGCAGCATCTTTCACTCACTTTCTCAACTGTTTTGCCTGGCTTCTTTGAACAGCTAAATACTTCATCTTGGCATCTCTTCTGAAGGTTTTCTTCCCTCTCTCTCTTTTTTTTTTTTTTTTAAATGGTCACTGTTCAGAACAGGGCTGTGGCACCATAAACACTGCTGTCCCAGGAATCTTGGAGTTAAAAATAAATGAATCAAAGAGGAACTCTCTGAAAACACAGCTGGCTGTGGAAGTCAGACATATTACTGCCTTCTCAGGATTTTTAGGTGGTTAAAGCTTGAACAAGAACAAAACCATGAGATTTTTAAGTTTATGTGGCAAATGGTGCAAGTTTGACTTTTCAGCAAGAAATGGTGGAATGAAAGGGAGAGACTTTCAAAGGAATAATATCCTGAATTATAGGTTAGTGTGGAGGCAAAGAGAGCACTTACTACCATCTTTGAGCAAGTTTTAGAGGGGTAGTGCAACTGTTACTTCCATCAGAAGGATTTATTTCTAATTCTCAGCCCATTCAGTGGGACAGACACTTTGTCCTGCTGCTGGTGGCTTGGTGATGGCAGTGCATGCACCATTGGAGGCTCTAGGCCAGAAAAGTGACCCCTGGTCAGCTCAGTGTGTCACAGCTTGCCTGACCTGAATTGGGCAGTGCTGTTCTTTGTTGCTCTGTCTCATCCCTGCCACAGGAGGCCTTGCAGGGAGTTTGCACCTGTAGAGACTAGCCAATGCATGAGCTCTTCTAGGGGAAAGAGAGGGTGTTCCCATGGGATCCTTATGATATCCACCTCTGCTGCACACACACAAGGCACTGCTGCTCCCTGCACAAATGACCTGTTGCACACCATGAGGTTTTGGGTGCTCTGGTTCTAATCCTGAAGAGATTTACCCTGCATTTACAAGCTGTTTTTTCCCTAGTGTAGTCAGACTGCCAAGGGAAGACCTTCCTTCATCATACATAGCTTGTGTATTGACAAAAGCTGTGGTATAGCTGAAGCCAAGCTAGCAAAAAAGCAAACCAGAACAAAGGTAAAGTGTTCTGCTCCTACATCAGGGAGGATTTTTTCAGTCTTGTCAAGGCTTTGTGGCCTTGAGTGGTTCCACAGAAGCTCCCAGTATGAGTTGTGAGCATCTTTGTGGGACAGGGCTTAGTTTTTCTGATTCCAAAGCCTTACCTAGTTGTGTTTCATGCAGCAGAACTTCTCCAGGCAAAGGCCCTAGTTTGAACACTAGTTCTTGTTCTGTTGTTTTAATGACTTTGCTGTTTCAGTGTTGTGTCATCATGACATTTATGTTGTCAATAATGTTCAGAACTTCTAATGCAGGTTGAGACAGACTGAAGTAAACAACGTTGTGTGCACACATAAAATCTTCAGGTGAAAAACTGCAGCAAGACAGAAAGTAACAGGACACAAGCCACTAGATTTATGAAACAGTATAGGCTTCAGCATTGTCCTTGCCTGTGAATTTACCCTTGCACTGATAAATGGAAGGAATTGTGTCTTGCACCTTTTGGAGTTGCTCGGTGTTTTTTCAAGAGGAGCCTTTAAAACATGCACAAACTGTCATTTGTTTCATTTTATTCTCTAATAAATAATAGGCAGTTAATAGTGGATGGGACAGGTAAAAGGTTGAGACACAAAGCTGGCCAGGAAGAATGCAGATTAGAGTTTTTTGGAGCAAGTGTCTGAAGGAGAAAGTCTTAGAGGAGAGTGGAGTGTGTGCTGGCATCCCAGGGCCATGCAGGAAGAGGAGGAAGGAACACAATTTATACCAGGGAAGTCAGTGAGAGTCAAGGACAGGTTGTTCCTGGCCAGCTATAATTAGTGGCAACCTCTCCCTGGGAGGCTCAGGAAACCAGGCAGAGAAATTAGAAAGGAATGGATCAGCATAAAATGTATCAATCTAAAATAGCAAACAACCACTCCACAAAGTCCTTGAGGATGCCAAGGATCAGTTCCCTTATGAAGCACCATGTGCAGTGAGGTGGCTGGGAAGGATTGAAGATCTTGGAGTTAAGGACTGCCTTTAGGAGGTGGGATTAGAGGTCATTGGATCCATGCATTTCTCACTAGCTTCTTTGTGTCATGACCTCTCTGATTTTGCCCCAAATTTCCCTGTCTTGGTGTTGTCATGGAGAGCTCAAACATTTTCGCATCAGTGGTTTCGGGAAAATGGTGTCAAATATCCCCCATTATATTTTTGCAAAGTTCACTTATCTGTAAAAATGAGGATATAAACAGATTGGTCTTCTGCTCTTTTGCTTCCAAAATGTCCTAGATGGTCTACAAATGCTCTCCTGCAAAAACTTTCCAATTTTTCTTGTCTTGATGGCAGGATTACCCTGTGGTACTCACTAAATTTATTGAAGGTGCCCGTGAGGTGGAAATGGATGCTGTAGCCAAGGCAGGAAGAGTAAGTACTTTGCTTTTCTTTAACATTAAACTTGCTTTTTCAGGATCTGAGATCTGCAAAAATGTGTAATTTGAATGATTTACTATGGAGCCATGGATTCATGCTGAGGAGAGTAAAGAAACAAGAAGAATCAATCTTAGGTTTAAAACCATTGTGCTTGAAAAGCTCCTCCTCTCTTACTGTACACAGCTAACCAGCTGTTTTTTAAGCATTGCTTACCCATGTGAACAAATCTTTTTGAACATTATTTTTACCAGATTTGCAAGTCACTGGCTTCAGAAATGACTTTCATCAGAATTTTATCATGGGTTATTCCATTTTTTTTTTTTTACAACTTCACCTTGCCTTTCATTACTCAGCAAAGACAAAAAAAAAATTCACAGATTTCACAATAACCAGAAATAGTCTTTTTTCAATTTTAATTTTTAACCAGCAGACACAATCACTCATTTGGTATTGAGGTTGTATGCCTTGATGCAGTTAATTCAATTTAAATCCTTAGGCCTGGAATTGATTAAGACACCACAAAAGAGGGGGACTGAAATGATATACCAGTGATGTTACCATGCTTGTTCCCGCTGGGGAATGATGACTTTATTGTTAGGAAGCTGGTTTAAAGCCTCCTTAGCTTTTACCTTCTGAGCCCACATGTGTTAGAGAGAGGAGGAAGGAAGCCTTGGGCTCTCCAGGCTGTGGTAGGTTTTATCATGTTCATGATCTCCTTAACCACAGCAGCACAGACACTGAGGTGGTCTCCTCATTCATATGCCTGGTGTCTGCTTCAGGCAGATTCTCCCCAAAATCTTGGGAAATTCACTTTTGTTCCCCCTCCACCCCCATGTGTATCCCTTTTTGGTTGTTTTGAGGAGGCTGGGCCCTGCTGGGAGGCAGGAGCAGTCCCTGAGGGGTGCAGTGACAGGGTGTCTCTCACTGCTGTGTGCAGGTTGTCTCACACGCCATTTCAGAGCACGTGGAGGATGCAGGTGTGCACTCAGGAGATGCCACCCTCATGTTCCCCACACAGACCATCAGCCAGGCAGCCCTGGAGAAGGTAGGTGTTGCACTAGATTTGAAAGGAGAGAAGGAAATGAGGGTTTGACTCTGCTTTCCCTCCACCACCAGTGGACAAATCAAATCACCAGGGATTTTTTCAGGCCAATCTGGTCTGTGCAAGTGGAGGATGTCAGAGTGCCCCTGTGAGTGGCTTGATTATCTGAACTGTATCACAGTAATTTAAGCAGTAGATGTGCACACTTTTAAACCCATAGGATGTTTTGTTACCTTACTTTAGAACCAGCTTCTGTCTAATTCATACATATGCCTTATGGTTCTCTTTCCACTCCCTTTTCTCCCACAACACTTAAATGATTTTGTTAGATGTATGACTTTCTAGCTGCCTGTTTTTCCAAAAATAATATCAGGATGAATGAACCTCACCTAATCTTGGTATTTTCCCCTTTCAAGACTAAACCTTGTGATATACAGGTAGTTGTTAAGATGCATTTTTTAAATGAAATATGCCATGCCCTTTTATGGCATCCTGTTAAGAGTTAGCTTGGAAGGCAGCAAAAGCTGTAATGCACTGATCTGTACTCCAGCTCTGTTTCCAAGAATGTCCCAAGTCTTGTTTCTGAAAATAGTCATGTCCTGGAGCAAAGCTATTCAATCCCTTGTATTGGCACAGCTGGGAAATAAGACTTTCCTCCCAGTTTGTTCCAGAGTGTATGTACTCAGACACCTCCCACTGATCTGTGATGGGACAGCCACGTTGGTGAAAGACTTTTAGGACACTTAAAAACTGATTAGTTATTCTCAAATAACAGAACATTATTCATTATGTCACCAAAAACGGTGTGAAGACTCCAGTGTGCAGTGTAGGAACTGCTACAGGGCAAGGCTTTGATTCTTGGTTTTTCTCCTTCTCCCCTCTGCTTTCTCATGCACAAAAAACTGATTTTTACATCTGCCCTCACATGGCACTTCAGGCTCTAGGTTACTAGGGAAATGAAACATGTCTGCCTCTGAAATAGTGCTATTGCCAAAATGTGGGTATAGAGAAAAAAACAATGCAGAGAGAGATGATGTTTAAAGAAATCCACAAGTCTAGTGATTTATTGTCATGATGCTCTCTGTTGTGTGAAACTTATTTATTTATTCTATATACACACATTTACACTTTTTTAATTTGGTTTTTTATAGGTAAAAGCTGCTACAAAAAAGATTGCAAAGGCTTTTGCCATCTCTGGTCCATTCAATATCCAGTTCCTGGTGCAAGGCAAGGATGTTCTGGTAAGAGGTGCTGTGAATGTGACAGGGCCCTGAGCTGTGTGGGGCCTGCCTCCATGCTGGGGACATTGTGGCAGTGGCAGCCAGGGCACAGCCAGGCTGTGGGCTCACCCTGCCATTCTGTGTGGCACACAGCATCCTGCCCTGCCTTCCCACTGAGGGTGTGTGAGGCTCTGCTTGCTTTGTCTGTCAGCTTTGTCTCTCCTCCCCAAAATTATGACTTTGGAACAGGACAGACAGCACTGGGACCTGCACCTCATCCCATGTGCTGGATATCATGGCTTCTAGATCTCCTATAGCTTCTCTCATCTTTAGCTGTTTTGTTGTTAAATTAAGCCTTCAGAGGGGTTGAAAAGAAAGCAAGACAATGTAAGTGTTCAAACCTTTACTATAAGCTATTAGAATAGTCCTAGTAGCTATTAGCAACAGGAGTACAGCAGATGCCTGACCCTCTCTGGGTAACAGTTGGCTTTCTGTTGCTAATGGAAGGAGGTCAGAGGAATGTGAACAGTGTGACTGTTTCAGGAAGAAAACCTGACAGGAAACAGAAGAGAGGCATTATTGGTGAAAATTCTTGTTTGGCCTATGAATTGAGTAAAATGTACTTACTGTTCTTCACCTTTTCTCTGTTTCACACATGGCTATTCAGAAACTCCACAAAGGGAGAGAGGAGAGTTTTTCCTTCCTTGCTTCCCCACAGTGGTGCCTGTGTTTCTCTGTACAGCTCCCACTTTCCAGTTGTACCTTAACCACTCTTACCCCCTTTCACTCCATTCTCACTTCAGCAATGCCTCTTCTGCTGTGGAACTCCAGGGTGGCTTCTCAGCACATTGCAGAACCCCTTTGTTACTCCCTTGCCTGGCTTCCTCATGTGGGTGAGGAAGTCAGGGTAGTGCTGCCACTCAGGAAGTGCCATTGCCATGGAAAAAGGACAGGTTGGGCTCCTAGGGGTTGTTCCCAATGCCTGTGCAAATGTTTCCATGCCTCTTGCACATTAGCTTAGGATATGGTAAAGCACATTTCCTGGGTGAAGTCTGGCTTCCCCTCAGCTCTGATGTTCAGACAATAGAGATGGATCTCAGCTGAAGAACAGGCTGCTTCGTGTCTCAGGCTGCCCATTCCCCATCTTCCCTGTTTTAATAATGGTCCCAATCTCTGTGTTTCTTGTTTGACAATCTGAAGAACATGTCTGCCAAGAGGACTCAGGGCTGATTTCAAAAAATATGAGTAATCTGTTTCCTCCCTGCTCAGTTCCTGACCCTGCTATTTCTCTTTCTCAATCCCACCAGGTGATAGAGTGCAACCTGAGGGCTTCACGCTCCTTCCCCTTTGTATCCAAGACTCTGGGTGTGGACTTCATTGATGTGGCCACTAAAGTGATGATTGGAGAGCAGGTTGATGAGTCATCCCTCCCCACAATGGAACATCCCATTTTTCCATCCACATATGTTGGGATTAAGGTATGGTTTCCAAAAGAAGCACAGAAACCCCAGCAGCATGTAACACATCAATATGCAATTAGTACTTGAATGCCCAGAGAGAACAATTTACTCATTGGCCAAAGGCCAAATTGACCTTTTGCAGTTTCTGTCAAGATAATCTATTTGGAAACTTGAGGGGAAAATCAGAGGAAAATTCTCCAGTGAAACCAAATCCTCTTTGATTTTAAGCATCTAACTTGCTCTGAATCTTGTTTATGAACTGCATAATAATTTACACTTGCAGAGTTAAACACTGAAGTTCAGGCTATTTCATAATACAATGTCATACACGTGTGGGCATGCAGAGCTCTGTGTTGTGAGTGCCCCCCACATTTTACCTGCAGGATCTGGGACATGGGCTGTCTAATCCACACAATCCCCTTTATACACACCACTGGTTAAAATAGGGGAGAAAGTCTTGCATCCTCTGATTTCAGCAAGGGCAAGATTTTACTTTCTGTAATTACTAAGCTTGCAGAGGACCCAACACAATAAAGTGTATGGTGGATATTTTTGAATACTTAGTGGAAGAAAAAGAAAAAAAGGTAATCATAAAAAATCTAGAACAGAAGTGCAAAAAGTCCAAAGGATGAGGATTGTTTATACAGTAACTTTCAAGCTTTAATAGCTTCAATATCAAGTGAAAACTGAGTGAGCAGAAAATGCCTAACATCTTTCTACTAATAAAATGTTCAGAACTATTAAAATGCAAGCCAAATTTGTGTCCCAAGCCAGTCAGTCTAGATATAGCTTTACATTTTATTTTGATGCCACAGATAGGCATTATCTGAAATTCAAACTGGAGACTGGTTTTTGTTTAATTTTTTTTATTTTGGTGAGTCTGATTTATTTTTATAAATTTCTATTATGTAGACCTGGGGCTTCTGCACTGTTGTTAGGTGAACTGTCAGGAGTTTTGTTTCTCCTGGGAATGCTGGCTACAGAGCAGAAAACCCCGCTTTATTCTTGAAAACTTCCCTACAAAGCTTTTTATACTGCTTGTGTTCTGTGTGGATTTGTCAAATACAAAAACCTGCTAAGACCTTTGGAAATGCTAAACTTTGAAAAATATTCCAGTTTAGCCTGTTTGTTGTTATTCATGCATCATATTTTCTATCCTTTTACAATTTATTGCTGGTAGTATTTGCATGGACACAGGATTTTGTTTCTTCAGCAGTTCTTAAAAGAAGATACCAAACTCTTTTCTTCTTTCTCAACATAGCTGCTCCTTTGTGGATCAGAGTGCCACAGTTTAAGCTTTAGTGAGTGAAATATTGTCTCACCATGTTTGCTTCCAGACTGGGGCAGGTTTCAGGGCCTGACCAAGATTAAGTAGAGAATGACTGACAATGTTTTAAGTAGGGTTTAGTTGCAGTGCCAGAGTCTGCTCCTGGTGATAGATTTTCATGTTCATGGCAGATAAAAATTAGGGAGGTGGTAGAAGGCTTTGCTTGTGTCCTTTCAAGACAATGTACATTAAAATAATCCATCTTCACTGCCATATCTCCACTTGAGCTGGCCACTTTAAAGTTTTTCTCTGTACTTACAGTGGAAGCAAAGCTGATCCAAAAGCCACAAACATGACTTTTTTTGAGGAACTTTTGAATTTTTGCTGTCTCATTGTAACTGGTCATTGTTAGGTGTCATGAAGCAGCAGCTGTATTATCTTCAATGCTACCCTTGGAGACCTCCATGGACAGAATTATGGCTTTGAATTTAAAAAATTTGTTTTTAAGCAGAGCCCTTGCTGCCTTTATGCAAATACCAGTAGTAGTTTAAGATGTGGAGAAGCCCTACAGAAAATCCCTTGGCAATAGGAAATTTGTTCCATGTTTTCTACATGTGGTCATTGGCTCTTTGAGAGACTTTCTTTTCCTCCCTCCCCTCCATGTTTCTTATTTTAAGATCAAATTAGACAAGAGAACTCAGTGCTGTGATCTAAATCCTTATAATGATGATGATGATAATAATAATAATAGTAGTAGTAGTGATCAGGGGGCTTAACATTAGCATATAAAGAGAAAAAAAATACAAATGTCTATTTCTGGATGGGGAAGAGGGAAAATACAAAAATAATTTGCAAAGTTTCATATAGTTTGCACAAAAAAGTGCATCCTTGTGGAATAGTTTTATTTCTGCAGATGAAACATTTCATGGAGAGCAGTGTTCTCTGAGAAACCAACTGGGTTCAGATGGTATCTCCCCTTGTTCCATGAATTAGGTGCTTCACAGCCTCTTTGTTTGAAAATGTGTCCTTAAACTCATACTGAGAGTGGGCTACCACACTGGAAGTCCACCACTGGCATGTGAGTAGGATGCAAGAGTTAAATGATTGATTTATTGGTGGAATACAAGGTTATTTGTTCCAGTCCATCATCAGCATGCTGAGGGGACTACTTTGCCAAATAATCCTTTGCTGATCAGCCATGACCACTGTTTCTTTGGATAAATTCATGTCTCTTTCTGTCACTTCCAAGCATAGCTGGAATTTTTATATTTTTGTAAGTGATCCAATTTTTATTCTTTCTGCCTCCTGCCTCTTTCTTTCACCAGGCCCCAATGTTTTCCTGGTCCAGGCTGAGAGATGCTGACCCTGTTCTCCGATGTGAAATGGCCTCTACTGGGGAGGTATCTTTTACATTTGCTTTTTGAAAAATTTTTAAACCAACTTAACTTTAAACACAATGAATCTTTGAAAGTGATCTTATTACTGCCTGAATCATGATGGCATCTGTTGCTTCTTCAGAAAATTGAAAGCATCTTTCTTAGCTGTAAAACCTGCAATGTCCTGGAAAACCCAGTTTTTTCAGCCACTGGATGTCCCTCTTTACCTGCATGTCACTCTCTGGGTTGCACCTGGTGGATGTGACAGCCTGAAATGAGTTTCTCTGGGAGCTGTTGGGTTCTGGGAGGCAGTTGTGTGAGTGCTGTGCTTCTGGACAGACAAGTGGTGACAGCTCCCAGCCCCTGTGGACACTTGTCCCAGCAGTGACATGGAGACTCCCAGCATAAGGGGCTGCTCTTGGGATGTGCCACTTGCTTAAAGGCAGCAAAAACGTGTGGTGTTTATTTTCTTGTTGCCTGGTAACCATCAAGGCATGTCCCAAGGTGCAAAATGGAAGAAAGAGCGAATAAAATGGTGTGGCTGCAGGGTGAGCCTGGGCAGCTTTCCCCAGTCTCTGTGAGGTGTGCTGGGATGTCTCCTGGTTGGTTGTGGCATGCTGTGAGGGCACAGGGCTGGGATCTCCCTGCCCAGGCTCAGCACCCTCACAGCTTTCCATCCATATCACCTGAAGTGACACTGACTCACCTGGAACAAAAGGTTTCTTCATGAGTTACTGCTGAGCCATCAAGGGCATCCACAGATACTCCCAAGTGGTCTTTGAATTTGATGTGTTCTGTTACTTCTACAATGAGTTACAGTAGCAAAAAAACTTATTCTGGCCAGAATAGCCTCTTGGAAAGTGATTAAACACTGAGGCAGTTTGATCAGCCTCAAGTCTGCTGTACCAGCACTAGGCAGGTGGCAGAGCCTGGGCTGCTCCATTTGGTATATCAGAAAGAGCTGCTTTCATTAGGAGATACTCAGCATTTTAGTATGAAAAAGTACTCTGCCCAGATACAAAGTCAGAACAGCCTTAGGTCTCCTACATCTCTCCACAAGTACTTTATTTTACTCTTCATAATGTGCTGCAAATCAGTATTGCAGAAGATTTCCTTTCAGGATAGTTAATGGGCAGAAAAAAGTCAAGTGACTTCTGTGACTTCCTGATGTTCAGAGCAAAATTGAATACACAGACAACCTCCTCACCAAAAAAAGAATAAAAATGTAACTAGGGACAAGAATTATTTTTCTGGGCCTTATAAAGAGTTAGAGATTATCATGGCCATAAAGGAGGGATTATTAACTTTTATGAGTTGGAAAGATCCATATTCACAAATGCCATAAAGTGTGGCAGTTGTGAAAGTCTTTCTTATACTGAAGTAAGGATAATAACTTGCTTTGGGTAAAGTGCTCAGTTATTCCTCCCAGACATTTTTCACACACTTGGCTTGAATTTGTCACATCTGTGTGGCAGAGATGTATTTTGCTGGAAGCCATGGGTCCTGCAAGAGGAGAAGACACAGTGCTGGGGGTCTCTGGGTATTGTGGCTGTGGCCCATGCCATGATGATAAACCTCTTCTGGCAGAGGGAGGGTCTGTCTGTCACCCTAAAAATCCAGGAATATGGAACACATAGAAAACATAGAATATAGAAACACTGTATCATGTTTTCATGACTTTTTTTTTCCCCTTTCCTTGTGGGATTTTGGTTTGTTTTGTTGTTCTCTTTTTTTTTTTTTTTTTTTACTTCAGCAGATCTGGTAAATTGTCATTTATTTTTCATTAAATACTAGTTTTTGCTCACCATGGTGAGACCATGAATGTGAGGGCTGACTCTGGGATGGGAAGGACCATAAGAGGAGAAATGGGAGAGCAGTTCTCAATTAACTCCTTTATCCCATCTGTGTATGTTGGTAGATTTGTAATTTCAAAGAGAAAAATCAGTCACAGTTTCTGCTTCTGATTGTTTTTCAACAAGTGTGGAGCTGACCAAAAAAAAGTGAAGCTTGGTTGGTTGGTTTTTTCCTTTTTAAACTTTCACAAGAGTTCATGCATTCTTCTTTTTATCACCAGAATTCCAAACTTTGGTTAGGAATGCACTTCAGCTCTTTCATAAGATTGTTATCACATGATAGTTTGTGAGCAACTGAGCTCCACATCCAGCTCTGAATGCTGGAGAGCTGCTAAATGATTACTGGTTTCTTCCCCAACTGTTTCTTTAAAATTATAATTTATTTAAACTATATTATTATGAACTGACCTGATTGCTTTGTTCTTAAGTAAATACCAGAATTTTTCTTGACTTTTTGTTCATCTGTGGGCTTTTAATGGGAAAGCACCTTTATATCTTGGGTTTTCCTTCCCAAGAAATGGCAGGATACAGGAGAGCACAAACACTGTTTGCAGGCACACAGAGGAGCCTGCCTGTGTGCACAGCTCTCACTGTGTCCAAGCCTTCTCTCATGTTAAATAATTTGCAGTGCCATCCCAAACACTGGAGCAGAGGCTGTGCACAGCATCCCAATGACTTAGCAGAATCAATTGTTACTCCTTGGTGTGCTGTTGGAAATTAAAGTGTTGCTTCTTCCTCTCTTATTGCCTCATTAAAAGGATGAGATTTGTCTGCAAAGATTTTCTGATTTATTCCCTTCTCCATGCCTGCAGGCTCCATGCAAAGCACTTCTTCACACAGAAACAAAATATCCTATTTGAAAATGTCATTTCTGTTTCTTTTCAAAGCAGTGGGTTTGGGTTATTCTTGGTTTTCCCCTGATACATTCTTTGTGCCTTCCTGCAGGTTGCATGCTTTGGGGAGGATGTGTACTCTGCCTTCCAGAAAGCTCTGCTTGCCACAGGGTTTACATTTCCCAAAGAAGGAATTTTGATTGGAATCCAGGTGAGTCCTAAAAATCAAAGCTAAAAAAGGACCAACACAGAGGAACTCAGCAGCTTCTGCCTTGTTTTTATTCCTGTGGCTTTATGGCTTAAATGTGTTTCTCTTCATTTCATCCTGAAGTGCAGTGAGGCAGTGAGGAACAAACACAATGAGAGATCTTTACTGGCTTCAATAAGGCTGGTCTGGTGGCTTTTCCCTCTGTCTCCTGAGAAGTTCTACTGGCAGCTACAGAAGTTTGCTGAGGAGTCCCTTGGGGATGGCTGTCACCAAACTGAGGCAATAGAAGAAATTCTCCAACAATATCTTTTTAAGTATTAGAGAACAGGCAGTGCTTTATTCTGGCCACTTTTTTATTTTGGCTATGATGTGCAACAGAAATAATTCCATCCACACTTGCCCAAGTTGTGCAGTGGAAATCATTCCAATACTCAGAGTTCTTTACCAGACTTTTCATATATTTATACATAAAACCCCCCAAGAAATTCTTGTTCATTGAGTCTACATTACACAATTCTTAGTATCAGTTTTCTATTCGTTACTGATTCCTTCACCTTCAATGCTAATCTGGTTCTCATTCTTTGGTTCTCTTATCAATCTTTTCCCACACCAGGTGTCTCCAACCACACCAGGGGTAATGTCCATTAATGTCCATTTATCTCCTCTGTATCTTCTGGCTACTTCCAATCTGTAGGTGTTAAACTCTCAGCACCCAGGAACCTTCTTTTTGTTCAGATCTCACACAGTGGAACTCAGACCCCCAGTGAACAATCTTTTGAAGAGAAGCCCCAGTTCCCTACCCCCTTGTCAAAGGCAGACAAACCCCTGACTAAAGTTACTTAAAAAATATAGAAGTTGTATCATTTCCAACAAGTCTTCACCCTGACCCTCACTTTTCTGCCATTGATATTTTCCCTGTTTGATGACTGTGCACAGCCAGTCTTGTTCCCTCCCCCACAGCTCCTGTGAGCCAGAAGTAACTCAGAAAGAAGAGCCAATGGTACATTTTTGTAGTGATGTTTCTGGTTTCCACACTTTGCCAGAACTGCCTCCTCTAAGGGGTTGCCTCTCTGACTCTGCAGGTCCGTGGGATCCATGCTAGACTGGAGCTTGGACTTCAGGGTTTCATCACTGAAAGTTGCTCTGTGTGACAGAAAATTTAAATGATGTAATTGTGGAAATGCTCTCCAGTAATAGGTTCTGCAAAGAGCCTTTATGTGAGGAAGTTCCCCATGGGTTTGCCTCAGGAACAGCCCTGCCCCTTGCACAGGCCTGGATCAGCAAGGAGGTTGTGTGTTCAAGGATGAACAGGCAGCTAAGCAGAAAAGAAAAAAAAATCTTGGTTCTTTATCTGGAATGGTTACTGACTGCACAAGGTGCTGAGGTCAGAGACACTTATAAACTTTGGGATGTCTGTATGTTCCTCAAAAATTCATACACAACTGGAACATTCTTGGGCCCCATCAAACCATCTGATTGCTTCCTGCCATTTCCACATTGTGCTTGCAATAAGCTCATGCTCTCCATGATTGCACAAAGCTGAGAAAACAAAACCACAGAACAGATGAATTCTCCTGTCAGACAGCTGGGGTGTGAAAAATGGCTTTGGCTGTTGGTGCCAGCAGAGGATGTGAAGGAAGTGTGTGAAAAGTGGCCAGAAAGGAACATGACTTCTGCTAACAAGGATTACTGCTGAGTCCTTAAATGTCAACATATATACACCCATCTGGGATGGAAGCAGTTGCTCCAAATTACCTCTAATTAGCAGAAAAATTGCTTGCTACCTAGATAAAGTTTAAAAGTTCAGTATGAAACTCTGGGCAGTTGGTACCGTGTGTCTGCTGTATAAGCTGAATATCTTAAAACAACATTCAAAGAAGGAGAAAAGCAAAGCCAGGAGGAGACAAAGGGAGAGAGACCAGTGTTTAAAATTGAAGTGTATTTTCTGGAGAGCAGCTAAAGGGGAATGGGCAGGAAAAAAGTAATTTTAGCTGTGGGAAGCATTTATGTAAGTTCTGAGTCAGTAGCTGTTAAACTGAGCTAAATGTTCTTTGTACAAAGGTTTTAAGAAAAAAAAGGGAAAAAGAAAAGATAAAACAAAGTCAAAAGCTCAACTCCACAAACCTTTTAAAAGCAATAAGATTCTGTCCATTTAATGAGTGGTTTATGGTTCATTTTCTTGCAAAAGACACCTGAAAACAACAGATCAATTGCTTAAAGATCTCTCTGCATCTCAGCATATTTCTTCTATAATTAAACTCCAAATCAAGAGGCATAAAGTTGATTCTGAGGACCAGGTAATGTCCCCTCCCCAGTCTGGAGATTGTCACCTCTATACTTTTCAATGATCTGCTTTGAAACAGAAGGGATATAAAGCCCTGTGGGAAGGGAAGGCTGAAATGTTGAAATGTTGACCTTCATCTTACATGTAGACTGTAAGTACTCCTTGAGGATTAGGATTGGAAAAAAGGGCAGCCCCTCACTGCAGAAACCAGAGGCACAAGGAATGGGGCATCAGGCAGGCTGTGAACACATTCAGACAATAAAACCATCATCCTTTCAATCACAAACATGAACCCAGCTGCCTCATGCAGGCAGAATGGTTGGGGTGTCCTCCCAGGGAAGCACAGCCTCAGGAGGACAGGTAGCACATAGCCTCTCCTGAGCATCACTGAGTGCTTTCAAATGACAGAAATGATGATTTCTGCAACCTGTTCTGGTGTTCTGGGGGCTGATCACTGCTGGGAGCACATACACAAACCCCCCTTGGCTGTCTCTGAGGAAGGTGCTGTGATTCACCTGCAGTAAATGGTGAACCCAAAGCACACCCCAATTTTGAAGGCTTCATTGCTTCCTGACTAGCACCTTGCTCTGATTTTTAGACTGGATTTTTATCTGTTGCAAGGAGAGAAATAAGAAGCAAAATGGTCTTGAATTCTGCTTCTCTCCAAAGCAGCTAGGCTCATATTTCAGTGATTTGGTATGCTGCACATTTCTACCTTTGCTATTAATCATGTGGAGGTAGAGGACACTGCCTTCTTGAAGGTAAAAGTCAAATGGATATAGTTTACAGGAGTAGAGAGGGAGATCTCAGTTTCCTTGCAGTGTTTCTGGGGTGTTTTGCAAATCAAGAATCAGATGGTACTGCTGAGATCTGCAGTCCAAGCACTGCCCAGGCAATGCACCCACCTTGCTGGGGAGCTTCCAGACCTGAACCCCAGCATTATGCTGGTGACCACAAGATGCAGAAAACATTGACAGAGTATTTTATTTTTAAATCCTGGCACTCCAAGTCTGTTGTTTCAAGGTAACCTTCTGCCTTGGTTCCTTACATACCAGAATTTCTGCATCCTCTGCTGTGGATTTGGATACAGAATCCAAGATTATCACAGGAGATGGGTTGGCTTCATCTTGAGCTGGCTCTCAGTGAGAGCTGATGTAGCTGTATGGAATGAGCTAAGGATGGAGCCCTTTACAAATAGCAAGGCTTGCTGGAAAACATAAGGGGTTTTAAGAATTGAAACTTTTCAGATAAAGGAAAAAACCTGCAATTCTCCTACAATAAATACCTTCCACTAAGTAAATCTGCTTGGACTTTTCACCTTTAGTAACTTATAGTTTCTTACACAGCTTATTTCAGCCAGCTTGTAAATCTGAGGCTGCTCCCATGCAAGCTGACAGCTGTAATTTCTTTTCATAGAGAGGCTGTTTTATGTGTCACAAGTGTTCAGTACATGTTTGATAGAAGTTTATAATATTGTTGTGAAAGCCAACACCCCTGACCAGAGGGCAGAACCATTCTCTCTGGCTGGGAAGCTGCCAACCCTGTCACATTGTATATTTATGTTTTCCAGCTAATGTACAGAACGAGATGGCTTTCAGAATGAGTGCTCAGGAAAAAAAGGCCAACCTGTTTAGTCCTTTTCTTCCTAGGAAATTGTTGACCCTTCAGGATATTGCTCTCTCATCCATAAAGGTTAAGTTATCAGTAGCTCCAGGAGGAACAAGGGAGCTTGTAATAATCTTACTTGCAAATGTGTGTAAGACCAGAGCAGGCTAAGGTTAAAAGCAAGGTTTGGCTTGCCTTGGCAGTGAGAAGGGCATGTGTTGCACCTGATATTTGCATTGCTGTACCTTCAACATCCCAGAGATTCTTAGGCTGATACTTTCTCTCACCTGTTACTCTAAAACAGCTTGTTCAAGTTTCAGAGGTCTGCAGGAGGTTGTCTAATCTTTCTAAATGATGTTGAATCTGGATATGCATTATGAGACAGTCTTTCAAAGGTGCTGTAAGTCAGACATTCAGGTCCTCTTGGGAATATGGCATCCATTTCCATATGCCCATGGGACTTAGAAATGAGCTCACACATGCACAAGCTCGTATTTGTGTGAATGTGCAGAGCATTCAAAGGCAGCCTGAAGCCTGTCCATACCTGTTATCTGCCAGGAGAGAAAGCATACAGAAAAGCAATGATTGGAAATATATTTAATTAAGAACTGAGGAGACTCCAGTTGGTGTATTTGAGAAGGCAATTGCCCAGATATTTAATATAAAGTAGTAAATCTTTGGTGGTTGCAGTCTGACCTGGGATGGGAACACTTTGCTGTAACAAAATATGTCTTAGCTCAGAGTGACTTGGGCTTTCAGCATCCATACAGTTGTCTTGGGAATGGTGCTGTCCATGCTCAATGCAGACATTTCTGTCCATGCACACACTCAGCACACAAAGGAGGATTTGCCTCTTAGCACAGTGTGGGGGAGCTTCATGTTGCCCACAAATGTGCTGTTCCAAATCCTGCCTTTGGCGCTCTATATAAAAAATGTCCTTTTGCAGAAGTCCTTCCGCCCTGGATTCCTCAGTGTAGCAGAACTGCTGCATGAGCAAGGCTTCAAGGTAGGTGCTTCCACTTAGTTAAAGCTAGAGAGCTTTCAAAGTCTCCAATGTCCTCAGCCTGCTACAGGAATGCTGGAGTTTCTTTGGAGATACAGAAAAAAGGGGGTTTTCAATGTACACCAGGGGTTTTATGGGTGATCCATAAAGTCAGCAGGTACCATCCAATTAAAAGGTTTTATGATTGTTTAATTGAGTATATGGGTCTGTTGTGGGGGCTCTGCTATCAGCCTGCAGCAGAGATGGACATTATACACTCCCCCAGCTTCTCCAAGGAACAAAATTGCCAGTAGGATGCCATGTGTGGCAGGAGACAAGGAAGGAAAAACCTTTTGTATGCAGTGCTACATTTTCAGCAGGTACATGAACTTTGTGGTGTTTACATTACTCTTGTAACTCCTCTGCATTATTTTGCATCCATATTTCTATGAAAAAGCAACCCAGCCACAGAGGAATGGTGAGAGTTCTACTTTTCAAAACTTATAAACATGGCAAAAAAAAAATTACAAGTGATTGAACTTAAGCGCTATTGCAAATCACAGGGATTTCAGTTTTCCTAAGGCACTTCACTGCTTCTGGAAGTGCTACTACCATTCATTGCCTATCATCCATCAGGAAACCACTGATAACAGAAAGTTGGGAAGGTCATTCTGCTCTCTGTGTGTTCTCTAGATGGAGAGACACCCTTTTGATGAAAAATGCCCTCCAAAATCAGCTCTGACAACAAGGCTGTGTGTTGGGTCAGGCCCACATGAGTTCAATGAAAAGTTTTGGTAAATAACCCTTTTTTCCTGGGACAGCTTTATGCCACAGAAGCCACCTCAGCCTGGCTCAATGCTAATGGCATCCCAGCAGATCCTGTGGCGTGGCCATCACAAGAAAGCCAGAGCTCAACCCTCCCTTCAGTCAGGAGGTAAGAGAACTACCCACCTTGGCAAGTTTGTCTTTACAATCCAGGGGGATTCTTTACTGCAAGGGGCAAATTGCTGGTGCTGTTGAGATCAATGGTAGGGACTGAATGGGACTTTGAATTAATTCCAAAAGTTTTGGTTTATCTGGTTCTGTCTGGAATTGCCACAGCAGGGAGGTTTCAGCTTAATGAACATCTCCTGTTTAGTATGGCTCAGATGTATTGCTCCATGTTGTATTTTCATACAAGGATCCATGGAGTGTGAATATTTAGCCTTTTATTGACAGTGAGCCATGCCTTTAACAGAGCTGTGCTGAGCTGTATCAAGCTGAACATTGCTTTGCATTGCTGACTAGAACTGAAGTAAATCCAAAATCCTGAATAAAGCTTAGTGCCTTAACCCCTCAGCCCTGGTTTCTTGAGCAAAGACTAAGCTCAAATGACATTTTCCTGCAGTGTTCAGCTGCTTGCCTGTGCTGTTCATCAGAGGTTTTTGTTGGAAGGACACAGTGTGACACTGAGCTGTGCATTGTCTCTTCAGGCTGCTGAGGGATGGGAAGATAGATCTGGTGATTAACCTGCCCAACAGCAACAGCAGCTTTGCCCATGACAACTATGTGATCCGCAGGATGGCCATTGACAGTGGGATTGCTCTGCTCACTGACTTCAAGGTACTTCCCATGTTGCTCTTTCTCCTCTTAGACATGAGAGCCTTCAGAGCTTCCAAGCCCTTGTGACCATGGGTTCCAGACTGTTTGGACCCTCATTATCTCTGATAAAGAATGTATCTGAAAATAATGACAACACAGTGGTTTAAATAGATCTTCTTTTTGCTACTATACAAAATGACATTGCTCTGAGTAAAACAAAACTAAACCAAATCAAACCAAACAAACAAAAAAGAATTCTGAAGTCCTGAGTCTTGCTCAGTGCAGCTGAAATTGTTGTTTCATCATTTTCACATCAGAGCAAACATCTCACACAGGGCTGCATGTAACATCTCTAAACTAGGCATGGGAAGCACTTTTTACTGGAATATTATCCTGGTGTGGTCCTTAAACCTTGCAGCAGGATGTAGCTGTGCTTTCTTGAATGATGCTTGGGGCAGTCCAATTCAGAAGTGCCATCCACATGGAATTGCTGCCTGTCCTGTTGTAGTCCCAGCTGCCAGTCATAGTGGGTTTGTACTGCTGACACAGCCCTTTCACACACTGATGGGGAGCAGAAATTAGGTAATGCAAAGTGGGACTCCTGCTGCCAGCAGGAGCTTGCCTTCCTTTGCAAGTGGCTTTGACTGTCACAAAAAGAGCCTCATCTGGCTCTCATTAAGCACAGCAGCCAAACTCCCACTGATTTCAATGGACACTGACAAGGAGCCCAGTGGCTTGAACTGGTGTGCAGCTGTTCAAAATCTTCTGCTGTAATTGCAGTGAGTGGAGAGCAGGGAGAATGACAAGCTGAAGGTTCATAGGATAGTGGCCAGACATGATTAGCAGGAATGGGGAATTGAAGACCTTTGCCTAATAGCAAAACATGTTCTGACAAGCACAACAAGGGTCCCTGTCCAAAATTTATTACCACACCTGCTTGATGCCTTTCACTGAACTGTTTGGATTGTAGAGCTTTAATCTGTGAGTGTGAGAGAGGAAAACAACCCTGGTTCTCTCTACACTTGGGCTGTAGTGGAAACAGCAGCTCTCATGGGACAGAGCTGTCTTGCAAAGGGCACATCTGCATCTCTCCAGCTGGACATGCAGGCTCCAGAGGAATGGAGTCAGTCCTGGGCACAGTCAGCTTGGAATTGGTATTGATTTGGATGAACTCAAGGAAAGGACGTGCAGCAGGAAGTTTCAGGGTGACAGAGCAGAAGTGTGGAGCCTGCTCTATCATGCAGCCTTTGCAATGCTCAGCCCTCCTCTTTTTTGTATTGACAGGTGACAAAGCTTTTTGCTGAAGCTCTCAAATCCTCTGGAAAATTGGACTCCAGGAGTCTCTTCCACTACAGACAGACTGACAGTGGAAACACTGCATAGAACTGTCTCCAGCCTGCAATCTTACTGCTTCTGGTGCCTCCAACGAGGGGGGATTTCAGATCATCCCCCTGACCATCTTTCCATGTATTTTGCTTTTTCTTGGTCTTTTTCAGCCTGCAGATTTGAAGGGAGAAGAAGGCTACATGTCTGTGTCCTAGAATTGCTTCCAGGTTCTGCTCAGTCCTTCAGGCTATTATCATTACTAATTTTTACATTCTCATTCAATATTGTGAATTCAGGTGGCTCCCCCTGTATCATAAAGACTCTCAGCCTTGTTTCTGGCTTCAAAAGGGGAGAACTCCCCAAAGACTTCCACATGTTACTGTCCAACATTCTGTGCCTTGATTGTGGGCATTAAAATCAAATCCTTTGGAAACGAAGTGAAAGTGTTGCAGTGCTTTACCCCCTCCCAGTTAAATGCCCATTCCATTTTCATTCTGCTGCTTTCTCAGCTGATATGCACAAAGGTATGAGCTGTGTCTGTAATGCCTTTAGTGACCAAGGGACTCTCTGAACCATGTGTCACCTGCCAAGACCAAATTTTGAGCCAGGCTTTATTTCTGGTTGCCATCCCAAGTTCTCTTCTCATGGCATTTCTTCAGTACTATCTTTTGTGGTGAACACAACCCTGCTTGCTGTGCACAGGGGAAAGTCTGCACTTTCAGAGTAGAGATGTTATTAAAAAAACTCTCAACAACAACAAAAACCCCCAAACCAACCAGAACTCCAGAAGAGCCCAAATTGTGCACCCAGTCAGTTGTGAAATGGGTGACTAATGGTGGTTAATGAAGCACTCTAAGGGCAACCTGCACATATTTTTTCAGTGGCAAAAATCCCATTAACAGCTGGTGTCATCTCACATCCACCCACCCTGCTTTCACCTCTAGTAGAGAAAAAAGCAATATCCTAAGACATCTGTATTCTCTTGTTCTTCTTTTATTTTGTCTCTCATCGTATGAGTTGAAAATGAAATAAATGCCTGGATTGTGACAGCTACTCATTCTTAAATTCTGCATGGCCAGGACTCTGCCCTTCTTTTTTGAAGTCTTCTTTTTAAAGCATTGATTAACACTGGTGTGTTAGGAAACATTCTTATATGTGACAGTGAGCACATCATTTAGTGCAGAGCTGCTGAAATGCCTCAGAGGTGAGGAGGTGCTAGGAAAAGAGCAGTAGGACAATGCAAGTGGAACAATTCAAGAGAAGGGAGAAGCCCTGATCCCTTGAGATAGACATGTGAAATCCAAGTGAGGAGACAGAGCAGTGGGCTAACAAATATTGGAGAAATGGGAATATTGGAGAAAAGGGGCTGCCAGTTCTGGAAAAACAGGAAAAATTTGCTGTTAATTCAGCTCAGTTAACCAGTGCTCCTGTGCCAGTTAGCTGTGGGTGTATCTCTGTGTGCTTGTATGCACATTCCTGTTGCAGCTGCAGGTACTTCATCCACAGCTTGCATTCCACAGGCTCCCATAACTGGAGTGGAGTCCTGCAGAAAAACACACCAGGGCTGAATACACACGGAGTACTCTGGAATTATGCAGCAATGCTCTTGTTTTGCTGCGGGTGCTAAGCACTGTCCCCCACCCCCGTGAAGCAGGTGACAGGAATGTCCTTTGTCACTCACACCCATCCATTCACACACCAACCCCTGCCTGTGCTGCTTTGCTCCCTCTCCTTTTGGTGTCTCTTCTCTCCCTGTTGCTCTGACTGATGCAAGATGAAACTGCAACTTCTGTCGTGGTCAGAAGGAATCAGGAAATCATCCTGCTGCTTACTTCAGGCCAACACTGATGCTTGGCTGAGTTGTTTTTTTTTCTTGCTGTGCCTTCCTTTTTTTGTGCGGACACTATAGGGAAAGATTGTTAAGTGTCTACAGCTGCTGGGATCAATGCAGAGCTAAAAAAAAGTTACAATTAGTATCCTTTGTGCCAAGCTCATCTCTGCTCTCAACAGATTCTCTCTTACAAATGTCTTTTTCTTATTAATCTTGGGGAGGGTGACAATGACAGATGAAAGAGGAAGCTGCTCAGAGTTAAGAAATATCCTAATCTACAAGCATGCAAATAATTTTACTCTTTTCTACTGTCTTAAAAGAGAGCTGATAAAAGAGATTCATGAAGGTATAAGAGACAGTACAAAGCACAACTTTTGAGATAAGCACAAGAAATGGTGACAAGAGCAGTGATGAAATATAAAGGGAACTAATTTTTAGTAACAGTGGGATTTTTTTTCTCAGTAGTCAGTCTGCTGAGCACACTTTGGAGGAGAGCTCTCCGAGTGTGCTGAAGGATGGGAAGCTCTGGAGGCTTGATTTCCCAGGAGACACTGTTGAGTATTGAGGCCAGGTTCTTTCTCCAGCTTATCACCTTCCTGGCCTTAGTATTCTGAAGTTAGCACCCTTTAAATCACTTGGGCATTGCTCAGGCAGCAATGCACAGGTTAGGAGCAAAGCCGGGATAGTTTGGCTTGGTGAAAGCAAAAAGAAAAGAATATAAAAAATTGGACAACTCAGTGCTACCACTTTCTGCTTTCCTGATAGAGCTTTTAGAACACAGCAAGGTGAAAGTGTATTCTTTATATAAATAAAAGAAAAAAACATTGTGAGAAACTTAAGTTTTTTTGCTTCTGAGGCCGTTTGAAACAGTCAAAGTCAGGTTTGTGACAGTCCTAGGAAACAACCAAGTAGAAATGACTCCCTGACCTGAAAGAGCTCTTGGCAGTGAGCAGAGAAATGAGCCTTGCTTGACTTGCAGGTTGCTGGATCTCCTGGACTGGATGTTGCCACCACCCTTTAAGGCTTCTTCTTTTCCTTTCCCCACATAGCAGGTATATTTTGCACTCTCAAGGTTTAAAAGTCTGTTTGTGCTTTATCTCTCTGTGCTCGCATCAGAGGCACCCAGGAGTGTGTGTGGGAGCTCAGCACCTCAGTATCTTTGTCACAGAGGGATCTATAAAAGCAGGGAAGGACTGGAAGCTATCACTGTACTAAAACTCCCAGTGTGCTGTGCCAAGCCTTGCTGCACACCTGCTGCCTCCATCCCAGTCTGCTGCCAACAAACACTAGCAGGAGGGTGGGCTCAGGCAACAGCCCCCATGAGGTGGTAAATGAGAGAGGAGCTCTGGCTCCTTCTGCTCATGGTGTTCCTGATAGCAAGGCACAGCCAGAGCAGCCTGGGCCTTGGGAAGCTTCCATCCCTGCATGGACAGGAGGTGCTGCCATGCCATGTGAAGCATATGAACACTGCTGCATTAGCCATCTGCAGGACATGGCAATCTGCTCTGCTACAGCACTCAGCTGCCAAACTCTTCCCAAACCCTCTGTTTTCCTTCCTTCTGCATCCCAGTGTCTGCCACTGCATCGTGTCATTTATAAGGAATAATCTAGTTGTGCTGTAACATTTGCTTCATCTTTACATTGAAGAGAATTTAAATGTGAGCCTTTTGATGTGGCCTAATTAAATGGAGAACATTTTGTCATTATCTAGGTAGGCTAAACTCTCACTCATCCTCATAATTAAAATATATTGAATTCTGCAGGCTGATAGCACCACTTGAGATAAAGCCTTTTAATTTAGGGAAGTTTGTAACGATGAAACTGAAAGACAAAAGCATTTGTTGCAAATCATGTTCAAGCTTTATGATAATGAACTTTTGGGAAACAATGAATAATTGCTGGGGAGTAATGCTAGTGCTTTGGGATTGCCATAATCTTGGATGAATGCTCTGGATTGTCTGAAACAATATCCAAGGGTGGCAAGTGCAGCTGTTTTGCAAGGAGATGCAAGGAGTGCCAAGGGTTTGTAGTTCTGTCAGAATTCATCCTCCCAGGAAGGTTTCCTGTTATTAAAGGCCAGATTTTTGCTCATATACCATGAAGTTTCCTATGGATATGGGATTTTGGTAGTCTCTATGGAGTGCAAAGCCAGCATAATGTTGCTGTGCTGATTTTACACTACTTTTAGCCTCTGGGGTAAATGATCACCCAAGTTATTAATATGGAGGATCAGGTGCCTTTTCAGGAAAAAATATTTGCTCTTCTAGCCCTAGATAATCTTGTTCTTTTTTCTGACTTCCTGAGCATTGCTAAATGCTGCCAAGCTCTTCTCCTTCAAGATCTCTTCTACTAATGAGACCTCATTGTAGCTAAAAGTGTGCCTCTGCTATTCACAGTCTTTGAGAGGCATTACAACTCATCCCCTTCCGACAGAAGCACTGGGAACAACCCACAGAAAAGTGGGTTTTGTTCTGACTAAGCATCGTGGGGTGTGGGCTGAAGTGTTTGCTGCCTGTCAGGATTCATAGGAGACAAAATGGTGGAGGTGAAGTGATCGAAATGTGACCTTTGCTGAGGGTCAAACCTGAGTCTTTAATCCAATTTTGGATTCATTGATGTGGCCAGCTGAAAAAACATCAATAGTGTGTTCTTACTGCCAGCAGGACTGACTTGTTAGTATATTCTGAAACAGGCATTGAAATTTGTTTAGTGCTCTTCCTAGAGCTATAAAGATACCAGTATTTATCTGGTTTGCAGCTCAGCCTGAGCTGCTGCTCCTGGAATGAAGGTCTCAGCAGTGCTGTGGCATTTCCATCTCATTTGGATCCCCCAGCCCCTGGTGCCTCAGCAGCAGAGGCACGTGAGGAGTGTCCCTGGGCAGCTTTCATGCAGATAACAAAACATGGCTGGCAGCTTGGGTAAGCAAAGAAGTCCTGCCACGGGCTCAGGAGGAGCTGTGTGCCTGGTTTTCCTGGACATCAGTGACACACAGGATGGTAATGCCATTCACCATCTGAAAACTGGGCAAACAGAGAACATGCACACCCAGAGGGCACTTGGGCACTGAGTGTGTACAGGGGAAGGTGCATTCACATTAAAGTCATTAGGGAAATTCTAAAATTTTTAGCTCATGTTTGTTAGTAAAGGCTTGTCAGTAACTCCTTGTAGGCAGGATTGCCTCACATCTTGTTAGATTTGGAAGAGGTTGGAAGCTATTTCAGAGCAGTTGTGCTCTGTAGCTGGTTGGGAGAGAACCAGGTGAGCAGGACATCAACATGAGAAATACCAGAGATGGTCCTTCTCCACCTTCATGCTGTCCTCATGTAGTTCAGGCTGGGTGGGACAGGCTGCTGGACTGGAGGAGAGCAGGTCATTTTCTGTTTGATGAGAAGAAAGTGGATGTGAGCCACAGCCACATGGACACAGAGCAGGAGTCACTGCTGCTGCTGGGCTCTGGGCTGCACCTCTGGCACTCCTCACCTGTGCTCACAAACAGCACCTAAATGGTTGCATGGCAAAACCAACACTCACAATTCCTGTCCTGACCACCAAGAATGTCCCTGAATGGAAGCTGGAGACATGCAGCTGTTCTGAGCTGAAAGCAGCCCTGAACAGGTAATAAAGATCTGAGACCTCAGCAGGGAGGAGAATGCCAATTATATAAAAGCATATTGAGGAGTTCCTTGAAGGTTGTTTTTCTGTCCTGTGGGATCTCAACTTAGCACAATAGCTTTGGTTTATATATTAATGCAAGCCTAAGCATCCTTAACTGAAAGCTGATTTTTGAAAAAAATTAACTGCAGGAAAACCAGCCTCAACAAATTCTGCTCCCTATCTGCCATCAAGAAAAGCCTATTAAGAATAATTGTTGGGTTTTTAGTCTTCAAAGAACCCATAATTAAATTTTATTGTCTGGTAAGTGATTAGAATTAATTGCTTTCACAATGGCTCTCGTGCTCATTATCTACTTTAAATTGGGAGTGGCTTTTCAGCAGAATTCCTTCCTTTCTGTTACATTCCTCACCAGAGCAAATCCATCACAAAGGCTGTTCCCTTTGAGAAATTACTGAAAACTGACAGGTTGATTTAATATATCATCTTCAGCAGATCAGGATTAACTCAACAGAAGGGCTTCTCCCAGTGTTGAAACAGAAATGTGAGGCTAGAGAAAGCCACTTCCACACTGGTTAGATTTTCAAATCCATGTATTCATGGGCAGTACTGTATATAATTCCTTTTTAAATGGTTTTCTGATGTTAATCTGAGAACTCATCCTATGTAGAGGGGAGGAGATATTACAGATTTACCCATTCAGTAATGGTAGCTGTCTTTAGCTGCTGTTATGCTGCTTGAAGGCCCTTTTCTCACCCATTTGCTTGGCTTGAGTTTGACCTTCCAGTCATTTTAGGTGTGACTTATATTAAGCTTGATTTGGACACTGGGTTGGTGCTTGAAATTCCTACAGACTTCTTGAAGAGCCAGAGCACACCTTGATGGAGATCAGGGATGTCTACAGCCATCCCTTGCCAGTGGCACTTCCCCAGGCCAAACTCCTGATCTCTGGATTTGCAGTATCAAACCTCCCTTTAACAACTGTTTTCTCCAGAGGCCTTTCTGAGGCTTCCAAGAGCTGCAGGCTGAGGGCTGTGCTCAGCAGCAGTGCTCCTGGGGCTCCGTTGAAGAGTAGGGCTTATTGCCTCCTGGTTTTTTGTGGGTCACTCTCTGAAACAAACCCTGCAGCCTTTCCTTGCCATGCACAGTGTTTGGCTTTTCATCTGAGGTGTTAACCCAGAGCAGTGGGCAGCAGCATAAAATCCACTTCTGCTGAGAGCCTCATCAAATCTGCCTGCATTTCCACTCATGTGTGGCTGTCCACTGGTGAGGGGATGACTTAGAGAATGCCTGAGTCCTTCAAGGGCACTGCCTAAAGCATCTGGTGAATGGGGTTGCATAAGTACTGTATAAAATAGAAAACTAGGGTACTAAATACAGTGTGACTTCACTCTTAAGCTGTATTTTTAGATAGTTAGAGTGCTTCAGAGGATGTATTTATAATGAGATGTTTTCTCTCAATGCAGGATGCTGCTCTTAGAGAAAAAATCCTTCACCATTTTCATACATTTATCATTATATAAATTATATAGTGTATTAAGCCCTTTGTTATACACTGTGAAAGTTTAGCTGACAAAGACTTCCTCCTTCTGAATTGTGATAACTTCTGGAATTGAATGGATTTAATTGAATTATCTGTCCCACAGAAAGTTATCACTGTCTATTCAGTTCCAGGACTGGAAGGTAGGAGTGATTAGCCCTGTAGAAATGGAAGAATTAAAATGTAAGGAGTGCAGTCACAGCTAACTTATGTGAACAGTTTCCAGTCAAGCTGAATTACTTCACATATGTGAAATTACTCATATAATGGGTTTCATTAAAATGTGCTAATGGCACAAGGAATGCCCTCAGTTGCTCAGTTCAGCAGCCAGTCTGTAAAAGTTGATTGGGGAAGGAAGAGCCTCAGGAAGACCAAGGTTTTGTTCTGAGGTGAGTCTGAAAAGCTTCACTGTGGTAGAATGGGTATTTACAACATTCTGTAATAAGCAGCCCCAGATCTCCCTGTGATCTAGGCTGGAGGGGGTGACAGTCTGGAGCTCCTCCTCAAGGATTTGTTACCCTCCTCTGCAGGGCAACCCTCAGGGGAAGCTGGGCAGCCAAGCTGGCCCCAAAAGGGCTGCCCAGCACTTTCCTCACATGGCCCCCAAGCACAGGGACTGCTTTATACCCTAGAGAGGATCCTTTCTTTTTGTCAGGGATGTCAAAGCTGCCACTTGGTAAGACAGATAAAGAGAGTGTGGCGAAACAGAGAGAGTTGGTACTAAAGGTGACCTTGTGGCTGATGTGTTGCAGCTGTGTTAATTATCCCAGAGTGGGAACAGCCCTGCTCTCCCAGCTCTGCCTGTGATACACAGGGAGCTGCCTGCGAGGGGCTCAGTTCCAGTTTCAGCTCAGTTGCAGTTGGACCCTGCTGCTGTGCTGTGCAGCCCCAGGGACAGGAGGTGGTGCCAGGCACAGATCAGGTAAGGTTTTGTACCAGGGACTGACAGGGACAGGATGGGGTGAGCTGGTGCTGTGAGAAGGGAGAAGGAGAACTGACTGGCTGGCTGCTGGTATGAATGGCCAGACCCTGAGAGCTGCTTGGAGATGCCTTTGGGAAATCAGATAGAGACTGTTATATAACAGGGTGTTGGGGTGTGAAGCCTTCTGATAAGTATGAGTGACTGATAGATAATAAAGTCCTGATACTTGAGCCCCCTAGAAGTTTTTAATGAAGCATTTTGTGTGTTTTGAGTGTCTGGACAAATACATGCCAGCAGTAGTGATTCACTTCCCTGCAAACCCTGCTCTGGGCTAAGGACTGCTGGCAGTGTCTGAAGGAGTGATTTGCTGGAATCACACATTTCCTGTAGTAAGTGTACCCTGGACTTAGGTGCTAGCAAGGACTAATCCTTTGATGATCTGGCTGCCTTACCCAGGTCAATGATTTAGATTAGTACCTGAAGTCAAAGGGATTTTTGTTACTCTAGATAAAGATCCCAGACTGAAGCTGCTGAGGATTTTTCTGGTTCCCTTTAGCCCTGGGCACATCTCTTTACCTGTAGTACCTCCTGCAGGCTTGCAGTGCTGGATTGCCACACTGGGAGCATGGTAGGGAAAAGTATCCCCACAAAGAAACCTTATTCCTTTCTGTGATTTTATTTCAGTGCTTCTTTTTTAAATGAAGCAAGTAAAGAGGGAAAATAATTTTGGTCATCTTTTCAGGATCATTTTTGTTTCTGCTTGTGTTAAAAAACATAAAGAAAAAAAAAAAGCTCCTAAAACCAGACTCCTCACAGTAAAATGAGTAGTGAATAGTGCCACTTTGGTAAATGGAACCATTCATTTTTCAATAAATTACCAATTTATACTTCTGAATGTAACCATAAAAAGAGATAAAAGGACAGAAGGAGGAGGAAAACTTAGTAGGTTTATGTTTACAGCCAAGCATTTGGTTTTATGTTTACCTCATGGAAAGTAACTCCATATATCATGATAATTGACCTCACCAAGTACCTTTGAAAAAACAGACTTTGCTACAAAAAAGCATCTTGTTCTAGGGAAGCCTGTGCATGGTTTTCCACTAAGGGAAACGTTCTCTCTTAATTTAATAGTTTAAGCTTTTTACATTTTTCCTATCTAGTGTTTCATCTGCCCAGTTGGTGGCTGAGAACAAGCAAGATCATGGCATAAATAGAAGCAAATTGTTTATAGTTTGCTTAAACTCTAAACAAGTCATCACTTATCCACATCACTCCAGACTGACTCCTGAGATCTTCCTGGAGTGAAGGCTTCCCCCTACCCCACTTACTTCCAGGTATTTGCTTGTTACCATTTTAACACCCCTGATTCACCAGCTCTTCCACAGTCCTGAGCAGGGATTTTGATCCACCAGACTTCTGAGAGGTCACTGCATTTCTCCTTGGCATCCTGGCTCAGGAAACAAGGACTCTCAAGCAGCTGAGCTGCTGAATTTTTCCATCATTTAACACAAGAAAAGCAAGTTTTATTGCTGACCTATTTTGGAAACAATATTTGTGGCAGTTCCTCTCTGAGTCAGTCAGAGAGCAGAGGACTGGATTGTGGTGGGCAATAAAAAACCTTAGTGCTCCTATAAGGACTTTAATTACTCAGCTCGTTACGAGTGACACCAAGGGAGGCTGGTGGCAATGCCAGCTTCAGAACAGCTGCAAAGGAGTTATCCTTCCTCAATGATGAGTGGAAAAAGCTGTAAAAATACTGTACAAGGTTGGCTAATAAATGGTATTTTATTAGCCATTCTTATTACGAGTGTTTACAAGCTAGTGTCCTGATGGGCATTTTGATGAGGTAGTATTCCTTAACTGCAGTCATTCTGGAATTAAAGAATAAAGGCCAGAAAGCTGAAAAACATGGCATGTGCATATGGCAGAGGCAGATTTATAGGCAGGCAGTGAGGAGCTGCCTTGGCAGCAGGTACTCTGAATGCTTACAGGGCTGGCCTGGCCAAGGCCTTGGTGGCTTGTTCAGAGTAGATAGATGGTGTGGTTTGTGTGTGTTTCCATGGATCTCCTTGGAACATCCCAGGCCCCTGAGGTGTGAAAACAGACTGGCAAGCTGGTGGCATCCCTGTCTTCTGCCCCTTGGTGTGTGGGGTGGGCACAGAGAGGGGACAGAAAGGCTGGACAGCCTCCCCAGCCCAGAGCAGCCTTTTGCAAAGGCAGGAGTTAATCCTGGGGAGTTTTGAGTCCCATTCCACAACCACCGAGCTCCATCATGGCTTTCTTCGTGTGAAGTTGTGATGCAATTCCCTGCTCCCAAAGGGGCCTCTTCCAGGCTGGAGGCATTTTCTAGCATGATTCCAGCAGGAGCAGTGCACTTCCAGGAATGCTGCTGGCCTTGATGTGATGCACTTGTGTGTTGGCAGCATTGCACCTCAGGCTGTGATACACCAACAGTAACAGTCCCCATAATCAAAGTAATGACAAGCTAGTGGGAAATTGAGTTTAACCTGAGAACAGGCTCAGTGAAAATGTCTTTGTGGTTATTGTCTCTGGCTCTCTGTTTATTGCTGTGCAGTCACACAACCAAAAACGTGCTCTGCTTATAAGCAGGAAGGTTTTACTGACTATTTTTTCATCATGCTTCCCTCCTGCCTTCTCCCTTTGCTGGCAATCCTGCAAATCCACTCTGGGTTGCCAAGGTGCTGCTGGTTTCTTTACTTTTTATGCCTAATCTCCAATAATAATTGAGGCAGGAAAGCCCCAGCCTAGGTGGCAATTTGAGAGTCTGCTGTGGGCAGCTGGAGTGCCCTGGGGTATCTGTGTGACCCTGCTGCCACTGGTGGTGCTCTGCTGCTCCTGACACCTAAACAGGAAAGGGAGCTGTGGAAAGCAGACAGTGTTCAGGGCAGCACTCACCTGGGATCAGGTGCTTTAGGAAATTAAATCCATAAAGATGCAGATCTGGCCAAGTTTCATGGCTGTGTGTTTTTGTGAGTCATACTTTATACCCGTGGTTATTTCAGGTCTTCATCAAATTCAAACCTTGCCTGTTATCTCAGTCCCTCCCTGGAACAAAGGAAATATCCCTGCTCTATTGGAGTACTGTAAGAATACACCTGTGAATATCCATGATGGGGATGGAGTTTGTGACTTGAGGCCTCACTCCTCTTGGGAGACCTTCCATTATTTTCTTTGGGGATTATGGAGATCCCAGAGGATGATTTCCTCAGATAGGAAAGGATCAAAGAGACTTGTAGCTTATCTCCATCTCTCCATGGGCTGATTCCCTTTTCACTGTTTGTATCTGGGAAAAGAAGCAAGAATACATATATGCCAATATTTTAGGAAGCAAGCAGTGGCTGCCATGGGAATGTGATGCACCCATGAATGGCACAGTAGGTGCTCTGTGTGTTTTGCTAAGAACCAAGTAGCACCAGTGAAGCAGGCATCCAGTCAAAGGGGTGGCCATGCCACCAGACATCTCTTTGCTAAGACAGGACAAACAGCACCCAATTTCTGCTTGAGCTGGTGGGGAGCTTTGTACAGAGTGTAATTATGCTGATTTTTTACCAGAACACTTCAGCATCCAAATGGCTGATAGATGTGTTCTGTGTTGTGAAATTGGAGGGTTTTTGAGCTAGTTTTGGCAACATCTTAGAAATTGCATGTGAATATTCTTCCATTTTGAAAAGAAACTGCTGATCTCATTTAACTTCAAGAAGGGTCTTCAGAATGGTTTTGTTTTTTGAAATACTGCAGAAAAGCCCTCAAATCTCTGAGTGCTGTGAGAGTGTTTGTTAAAAAAGAGAAAAAAAGATACTATTTTGAAAGCTGATAAATTAAAGACAATTTCAAACAGCTTTATAAAGATAATTTCCTTTGTGCTCAGTGCTTTGGCATCAGATCCTCAAATATACAAATAGACAGAAGAGCTGGACCATGTCACTGTCACCTTTCCAAAACCAATCTCCAGCCAGCTGCAGAACTGGATGCTGCTCACCATTAACCCTGAGAGGAGACACTTTATTCAAAGCCCATTTTTCCTTAGAGATCACCTGTCTAAATATTGAGTAACTACAACTTATGTAATTGTGGGACAGCTGGAAGTTGTTTTTTTTTTTTTACAGAAGAATGCATGACATAAAGCACTCATTTCCCAAAAAACAATCCATGTGCTTCTCTCTTCAGTTCAGGGAGTGCAGTGTTCATTTGTCCAGCTGAACAGAGAAGAAGAATAATCAGGGAAACTAGTGTAAGTTCTGTCAATCTGTAGGTACTTTAAAGTTAGGAACAAAGTTGGTCTTGTGTGTTTGATGAGCATGATGAATTTAGTGGCCATATGTGTCAGCACCTGCACTGGAAGATGTAGGACTAATCATGCTGAAGGAACAAGGCTTGAGCAAATGCAGCCATCTCCCTCCATCTGTCTGTGGAACACTGCAGGTGACCATTGCCACGTGGGAAGGGGACTCATGGCCTGTGATCTATGGGGAAGACATTTCTCAGACATTAAATTTGAGGCTTACATTTAAGAGCAGGAAGAATGTGACACTAAACCCCAGGAGGTTTATACCTATCCTGCATGCAGGAGTGAGCTGCACAGTCACTGAGCTGGTGTCAGTAAATAGCTGTGTGTGCAGAAGGTGCTGAGGTGCCTCTTGTGGGTCTTCACACAGCAAGGGAGGAGAAAAGAAAGTCTGTGGAGATAAAGGACTGGAACTTGTGCTTTTTAAATCCTTCTCCAATATAATTCTAAAACTAACTCTGCTCTGCTGTTAATTGCAGAGTGACTTTTCTGACTGGTTGTGTGGAGGGACTTGACATCACAGAAGTTTTCTTATTTCTTAGACCTTCATGAACTGGGATTAGAGCTCTGCTGTAGCATTCATCCTGCCTTATTTTTGCTGTCTAGAAATTGCACAACTTGTGGAGACAAAGGAACTTGCACAGCTTGTTTATCTGGAATGTCTGTCTTGGGAAGATAGCAGTCTCTTTTTGGGGGGGGCTGTCTCTGTTCTGGTGGTACAGAGTTCTTCAGGGTAGGGCACTGAAGCCTGTGAACATCTTCAGGAGAGGTAGTGACTGAGTAGGGAAATGAGAGGTACAACACAATGTAACACAGTGCCATTAAAAAAACCAAATCAAAACAAAGATCTGATGAGAAATGGGGGGCTTTGACTTGTCCATTATCAATGCACAGGTGAAGGCTGCAATGGAAAGTCTCATGAAAATGTGGGCCAGTGCTAAGCAGAAAGCCCAAAATACTGGCAGGATTGGGAAAGCCATAGGAGTCATCTCAGTGCAGCTGTAAAAATGCATGGGTGGCCCACACAGTGGAGCCTGTAGGCAGTTCTCATCTCCACATCAGCTAAAGCATGTAGGAGAAAGGAAACAAGGCTTAGCAAGAGTTAGAAAGCTCATTCTCTGTGGTGGGGTCTAAAAACCCGCGTGGGAAAGAGAGAATGCATGGGAATCAGATGGTCATCACAAGTTCATACGTACTCAAGGAGACTTGGAACATGCTAATGGAAAAGATATCCACTGCATTATAAATGCAGACTCCTTCCTTCAGGTGTGTATGACCTCCTTGGTGACAAATGTGTGAGGATAAGATTTGCCTGGGTGAAATGGTACAATGCCAAAGGGCAGGGGATGCACTACTGTAAACACTGTGGGTTTGCAGAAAGTCTGAACCAGGTCTGAACCTGGCCCATGGGCTGCAGCAGCCTTCTCTCTGTTTGTACTCTGAATTTCACACAAGGTTTGGGACTACTGAGAAATTTTGAAGCTGATGTTTTGGTTCAATTTGAAATACCCCTCCTCCCAGCACTATCCCTGCTTAAAATTCCTAGCTGTCAAACAGCTACTTCCTCACAGATTATTGGCTTTTCATGTTGCTCAAGTGCAGCCTTTTCATCAGACTGCATGTGTTCTGATCACTTTCTGGCAATTTTTCTTATTGTAAATAAAGCCCATTCAGGCACAGTTTATATAACCACTATCCAGATAATACCCTCCTAATGACCAACTTTCCCTGGAGAGACACAATCATATCTCTTTCCCCATCTCTGCCAACCACATTTGAGTTTGCTACAGAGCCAAGCATGGCCCTGCTATTGTATTAGTGCAGATGGGTGGGAGTCACAAAAGCCTGAATTGGAAGATTCCCAACCTGTGGGCAAGAGCTTTGGTGTACTTCTTTCTGTTGTAGGGGTTCTCACTGATTGAGTTGGATGGAAGTTTTCTGTACTTTCAGACTTTTTCACAAGCTTGAAGGGACAAGCCTTTCAAAAGGCTTGTGGAAAATGAGAAGGTTTGTGTTTAGATAGGAAACAGGAAATACACCTCAAATCTTGCCTGATGGAGTGTTGTCTGCAAGTAATTCCATGTCCCCGCTCTCACCATAGGTGTGCACTCTTCTCTTGCAAGAGGTTTGGGGTCCATTTAAGCTGCTCCAAGTTCAGCCTGGGGATCCTGGGAGTGCTGGAGGACAAGTGAGAGGTTCTCACAAGGCACAGCCAAGAGCTGGCAAGCAGTAGCAAATTGTGTAGGCAAACATGGCAGCAGCTTGCATTGCAAGGATTGCCAAAATCCTGCTAGATTTGGTGGCATTTGGAAGTCATGGCTTCCCAAAATCTAGCTGTGACCCCAGTGCAGCTGGAGGGAGGAGTGGTGCTGAGCATGGTGCAGCTGGAAGTTGCCTTCTCCAGATGTTGATCCCAAAGTTAATGTGTGCTGAGTAAAGGCTTCCTCTTTCTCGAGCTCTTGGTGTGAGTAATTTGATTAACCATGTTTGTCCGACCTTTTAAGCTGAGCCTGGCAGGGAAAGGGGCAAGAATGTCCTTGTTACTGCTTTCCTTCAGGCTTCCCTGAGCTCTGGGACATGTGGAGATCTCAGGGAAAGGGTTACAAGAGCACAGATGCCAAATGAGCTGTGTAGCTCCAAGCCAGGGGGCCAGCATCAACCCTCTTGTGCCAGGTGGGGCCAGTGAGGAATAGGTCTGATGTGTTTTGAATTTGTTTTGGGTTTAGGGAAGCAAGGCAAATTATGCATTTTTTTTTCCTTCACAAATAACTAAAACATATCCCAGAAAGGAAACCAGCTGGTGAAATGCAAAGACATGCTTTCAGATCCAGCAGAACAGAAAGAAAATGGAGAAACAAAACACCTTTCACATGCCTTCGTGTGAATCAGACAGAAAATGAATTATCCTTATGCCTTTTTTGGTAAAAATAACATAATTTATTGTCCTTTGTTGGGGAAACCCCAGCCCCCTTGCAGCCCCCCTCACTGTCCATGCCAGGAGAGCAGAGTTTGGTGGTTTGGGCTGGAAGCACAGTGCCAAGGTGAAGCTCCTTGTCTCAGACTGGATGTACAGCCCAGGGCTCCCAGTTTAGCCAGGGCACCATGTGTGCTACATGGACTGACAGCCTGGCTGGAAGTAATTCGTGGCACAGGTTTCCTGTGAGAGAATGAAAGGGAGAAAGAGAATTAGTTCTCAATATCTTCAGTAGCCTTCGTTCATCATGAAAACCCACCCTTCCATTGCTCTTTCTCATGTTTTTTTCCCCAGCATCCATTATCTGTAATAAGCTCAAGGACTAAGCATCAGGGGTGGGTTGTGGGCCAGGAATCTCTTGGGCTACATGTCATAGATAGACCCCCAAAAAAGCCATTACTGCTCACAACAGTTGAGCAATGACACAACTTGATAAATGTACCCCAAAACCGAGGAAAATGAATCACCCATCAACTGCATTATGCTACATCAGGACGTTGGAAAACTGTTAGCAGAGAATTTGAATGTAAAATATTTATAAATGCTTTTGTATTTTTAATATTCTGTGGAGATTTGGCTCATATAGCAATTCTTTAAATGGCACAGAAGTATGATGTATGGCATACTGCAAAATATATCAGCATGTCTCTCCAAATCCCTGCCAGCATACAGGGATGATTTCAAGGTATGTCTGTATGAGAAAATCACTGCTGGCTCTGTGATTAAGCATCAGTGCCAAGTCCTGTGACTTTGGATCTCAGCTTTCATTGCTTCCAAAAGGCCTGATTCTGCTCTGTTCTATTGCCAGTGATGCCCCTGTGAGGTGAAATCATGTCCAGGGCTCATATTTGGGCCAGATGGCCTCTCAAACCTGCAGAGCAGGCTGCAATCTCCCTGACAGGAGGCTGATCCACCTGACTCACATCACCTTTCATCTTGCTGGAGTCCCTCTGGTCTGATGTGGGTAAGGGGCAGAGAGCCCTGGGTTTGGCTAAATGATCAACAAGGCCTTTGTGGCTTGCAGCAGATTTTTAAATGCCCCTGTGCATCTTGCAGTGGATAAAACTGGCAGAAATTAGCTCCAAATGTGGCTGGCTCAGCCAAAGGAGTCGGCAGTGCTCAGACTCAGGGAAACCAGTAGCAGCTTTTTGGCCCAGAAAAGAAAGGCAATGTGAACCCCAGGACTCAAAATAGAAGTCTGGCAGAAAAAATATATCCCAAGGAGCAACTGACTTAAGTGGGTGAGCTGATTTTGCTGCTCTCTCGTGTTTGTGCCATCTACCTATTGCTTTGGGTTTTTTTATTTGTAAGGAAGGGATTTGCAAAATAGTGGCTGAGCTGTAGAAGCTCCCACAGTTTGCAAAGCCTGCTCATAGCAGTGGGTCCCAGCAGCTGGATGAGACAGGGGAGGACTGGAGCAGTTGGAGCAGGATCTGCCCTCGTGTTGGCTGCCTGCAGAGTGTCACTCATGGCTCAGGGATGTAGGGCACACTCTCACTCCTTAATGCTCATTACCTGTGAAACCTTCACACAGCATTGCTCACAGGATCTGTCCCAAGTTTTGGCTCTACAAAGATACAGTGAGAAATTCTGGCTCCTAACACTGGTGAAGAAACTCCCACTGGCCAGAGCTATCCCTGGGCAGGTGATTTGAATATTGGTTAGCACAGTGACACTCTGGGGCCAGGCAGAAAGTACCAATGGAGGGTTTCCTGCTCATCTCCAGAGATGGGAGAGCCTCTCCTGTACACACATATCCCCCCACAAAGGAGGTGTATCTGGAGCTCCCCTTTAGGCATTCTCAAGCCAGCTCTAAATTCCAAATTCAGGCATTGCTGCAGGCTAACACTGCAGCCCTGCAACTGCCTGAATGAGGTTTAACCTTGGTTTACCCTTTATTTTACAAAGTTTAGCCCTTTTTCAGACTACAGGTCCCTGAGTACAATACCTCCAATCAATCCTGTTTAAGATAGGCACCTCTTTTGAGCTGAGCTCTGGCTGTAAGAGAAATGGGTAATGATGAAGCCTTGTGTTTGTTCAACTCTGTTTGGAATTTACAGCGCTTTGTAACTGATTTATTGCAGTCATAATAATTGATGCCTCTGCAAATGGATTCCTGTCAACAATACATTCACACCCAGGCCTTCATTTCAGGCTCATGGGGACAATAAGCATTTAATGGGAAAACTGGTCTGGTTGCTTTTGATTCTTATTTATGTACTGTAATGAAGTGCTTATCTACCTGCTGGTGGTTCTTGTTTCTGTAAAAGGGAAACTGTGGAGGGAGCAGGCCCATCAGGAGCTGTGATACCTGTGAACAGGCAAGGTAGATCAAAGATAGAGCTTTACCTCTCACTCTTCACTTCCCCTCAGCCCAAGATGGAGGCTCCTCTACTTGCTGTTCCTGTCAAGATCTCCAGACACCATTTAGTTTCTTACTTGTGCTCCTTTATGGCCATGTATTTGATCCTAAAGAGACAGGAGAAGCAGCTTCCACCGTGCAGGTCAGTTTGAGATTTTTCATTAGGTTTCCCCTTTCTTTTTCATTTGTGGGCTGTGAAAGCTTCTGGGTGAGAGTCCCTGTCTTGTAGGTCCTGTTTGCCCTTTTGTGAGGTTTGTTCCCATCTGCTTCCCCCTGTGTAAACAGCTCCTCTACTGATGGGCAGTAAGTGCTCTCTGCCTCTGTGAACACAGGGCACTTTGGGATTCTGGAGGAACTGGCAGTTTCCCTGGAGCTGCAAACACAGGTGCTCCCACCAGGGAAAATATCAGTGTGGGAAACACCAGCATGGAAATATGGGGATGTTGCTGTTGCTCAGTAGTGTCTGTGAACATGCCACCACCACTTGAATTGACTTGGAAAGGAGAAATTCAAGGAAGGAAAGGTTTCTTTGAGCAGAACCTGCTGAGTAAGTTGTCCATGTTCACCAGTGCATTGACTCCACTCTTGGAGTGCTGGTATCTCCAGTGACCTCTGGTCTCAGCTGTGACAGGGAGTGCAATTCTCTGGAGCACACTACTTATGTATTTTTGAAGTAAGGATAAAAGGCTTGCATGGATTTGTGAATGAATGCAATAGCAAAATAATTCAATTTGTCATTTAGAGCCAGTAATCCCAAATAGCCAGAGATTGGTGTTTCACCTGGTGCCTGATTACTCCTTTCAATCATCTACATTAAGTGCCTCGTTTCAGGGTGACTGCAACACAGTATCTCTGTGGGGTTCAGCACAGCAGAGTAATTGACACCTTGGGATCCTACTGTCACAAGTATCAACACAAAGGGAGGGAAAAGTGATACTTTTTAAAACAAGGTACTTCAAAGCAAGAAATTGCCTTCCAAAAATAGTAGCCAGCACTTTCAGAAGTCAGTTGTCATTTTAAGGTGTTAACTGCTCTTTGGAACATGATTTGCTACATCTCTAGGACTGCAGGTTTTGGAGATGTCTGTCTGCACTGTACTGGGTCACGTATAGGGACTGAAGAACAGTGCACAGGGGAAATACTTCCAACTCCTATTAGAAAGGCAGAACTGGGAAAGGATGGAGTCTTTTCTAGGTGTGACCCTCTAGTCTGCCCATGGGTGAGGTGAGCTGGCCTCATCCTCTAAGACAGCCCCATATCATGTCTGGAGTTCCCTGAAACAAGGTGGGACAGACTTGATGTTCCAGATGGCTTTTTTGCTCTTATATACTGCTGAAGTTTTTTTCCAATTCTTTTTGCTCATGGCTCAGAGCAAAGACACTTAAGAGCCCATGGCATCAATTATATAATATTTTGGATTGGAAGGGACTTGATCTATTCCAACACCTTCCATTAGTCAATCAGCTGAGATGTGTCTGCTGGGGGCTGTTCCAAACTCTTAACTCTCTTTACCTTTGGGTAGTTTCCTGGTTGATCAAGATCCAATTTTCATTATTTTCTGCCACAAGTTGTGCTGGTGGGTTTTGTTGTGATTGCAAGGCAGTCTTTGCTCCTGCAAGGAAGAAAGGCTGAGAGAATTTGGATTATTCAGCCTGGAAGAGAGAAGGCTCTGGGGTGTCCTGACTGTGGCCCTCCAGTACATGGAGGAGATACAAGGAAGATGGAGAGGGCCTGTTTACAGGAGCATGTAGTCACAGCACAAGTGGGAATGGATTCAAACTATGAGTAGGTTTAGATTAGATATGAGGCAAAAATCCTTCCTTGTGAGGCTGGTGAGGCACTGGAACATGTTACCCAGAGAAGCTGTGGATGCCTCATTCCTGGAAGTGTTTAAGGCCAGGTTGAACAAGGCTCTGAGCAACCTGCTCCAGTGGAAATTACCCCTGCCTAGGACAAGATGAGCTTTATTTTCCCTTCCAGCCCCAACCATCCTCTGATTTGATGAATGAGACATCAAGACATGCTGCTAAAGTCTTGGGATGCACTCATATTTCAGAAACCACACAGTAATTTAATTAGACTCCATCTCATGTGGTTTGGTTCAGTCTCTGCAGGTAGGAAATGTTGGGGACATTGGCAAGGCAGTGCAGCAGTAATTCCAACCTGACGTTAGCAGGGATCCCCTTCCACAGAGTGTCTTGGCACCAGCATCAGCTCTCTCCCTTAACTCCCTCCTTCCCAAGGAAATAAAAAGAGACACATTGGCTCTTCTCTCTTCCAGTAAATACCCTGACAATAGAGGAAGGTTTTCCCCTCCCTTCCTCTTTCCTATTCTTTTGCTTGGCATGAGTAGCGCTGGCAAATCCAATTTCTTTATCAGTTTTTCATTCCTGGTGGTGCATTTGAAGCACTAAGTGGTGCCTTGGGAAATGAGCTGTGGTAGAAGCCCACAGGGAGCCAGGGCTGCGCAGACACTGATGGATTGTGCAAGTCAAGAGACTAAAGGAGCTGTTCTATTCATATTTAAGACTACCTCATAACAGACTGCCCAGGATGACTACCCCCACAGGGGTTTCTTGTTGGAGACATGTTTATCTATATAACCAATATTGACATCTCCTTGTTTTGAAAAAGTCTTGCAATTTATTTGAGAATGGGGTAAAAGAATTTCACTATTCATTTAAACAGTTGTTTCATGCATATTAATTTAAACACATTAGTTTAAATGTTTGCTCTAAATCCACACTTTCCATTTTCTAAATCCATTTCCAAGTTCAGCCCAGGACTGCACTTTACCCACTTCTAGATCATGTTTGTACTGTTGTTTGTTTTTAGTTCTGTCTATTAATTTCTAGCCAATTAACCTCTTCCTTTTCCTTCTAGCCTGGAGATAGTGACCTTGTATGATAGTCTTTTTATGTTGTTTGTTAAACGCTACTGTCTTGGTTTGAAAGACAGGTGTCTGCCAAGGAAGGTTAGGAAAGAAATAAGAGATCATTACGAGTGTGCCTATTATAACAAGACAAACCAACCCNAGATCATGTTTGTACTGTTGTTTGTTTTTAGTTCTGTCTATTAATTTCTAGCCAATTAACCTCTTCCTTTTCCTTCTAGCCTGGAGATAGTGACCTTGTATGATAGTCTTTTTATGTTGTTTGTTAAACGCTACTGTCTTGGTTTGAAAGACAGGTGTCTGCCAAGGAAGGTTAGGAAAGAAATAAGAGATCATTACGAGTGTGCCTATTATAACAAGACAAACCAACCCCACCAGCAGCAGCATCAGGAACAACCAGAACAGAACCCCCCGAGCTGCTCCCGGGCACCTCCCCTGGTGCAGTTCCGGGCACGGCCGCCAGGGGCGCTGCTGGCTCCGGGCGGGGCGCTGCGGTGCCTCCCCGCGCCGGCAGGGGGCGCTGTGCCGCGGGCTCTGAGGGCGGGCGGCGATGGCGGCGGTGCCGGGCGGCGGCCGGGGGCGATGGAGGGCTCCTGCCTGGGCTGGGCTGTGCGGGGACACCCCACACGGCGGCTCTGACCCCCAAACAGCCGGGGAACAAAACAAGAACAAGCAGAGTTGCAGTGCAGGGACACCGCAGCAGGCCGGGATCTCCCCGGGACAGAGGGTGAGTGGCCGCGGCAGGGCGCAGTGCCAGAGGGGCCGGCGAGAGCCCATCCCGGGGTTTGGGCGCTGCCCTGAGCTCCGGGCGGCAGGGGAAGGAGGGGAACAGCTCCTTCATCCCCTGATCCCGAAACAGGACTGGGCAAAGCCCAGCCCAGCCCCCGGGGCAGCCCCCTCATGTATTTCTCAGGGTATGGCCCACAGCGTGCCCCCAGCCAGGGGAATTTCAATGGAATGTGGCAGCACCAGCTGCATCTTCTGTTCCCTAATTGCCCCACTTGTGTCCCGGGGAATGCTGTCCCGCCCCACATTGTCCTTCTTCCAGGTAGCAGATGGGAGAAAAATCCACTGGAAAAACCAAACCCACAACAACTACTTTTGAAGCTAGCCAAGCTAATGACACGGGTTATTAAACCTCACGCTTGAGGATATGCGATGATTGGTGGCAGACTCTGGATGGTTTGGTTCCCTCCCCACCTCCACTCTCCCAGGCCATGGTGGTGCACAGGTGCCAAGGGCCCATGTGAGGGCAGTGTCACCTCCCCTGGAGCAGTGCACCTTATTAGAAAGACAAGGGCTGTCGGGGACCAAGACACACCCATGCTCTGTCCCCGTGTGCCAGACTTCTGGGGTTCTCAGCAGACCTGGGTTTCCTGGAATCTCAGTCTGGGTTCTGGTGTTTGAGATGATATGAAGTGAGAACTTATGGAAAACCTCCTTCTGGAGCTTCTAGATTCTATCCTCCTTGTCTCTGAAATGAGAAAGAGGAGGTCACATTTTAAAAATAATGCTTAATAAGTGGGTAGAAATCAATTCTTATCCCACTAAAGGTAACTCCAGCAGAAGAAACAGCAAGCTGTTCACTGGAGATATGGTAAGTTGCTTCCTGGAGAAGCAATACATTTGTTTTCTTGTGCATTGGCACACTTTCCTCTTACCTTCTGCTCTCCTTCCCCAGATAGTTAAGAGTGTTTAAGGGTAATTTCTGTCACCCCAGCATGTCACTGCCCTTTGTTGGCATGAGCTGATCAGCCCTCTGCAGCATACGATGCAGTGGCTTATTTTTTCCAAGTTCAGAGCACCTCCACTCCGCTTGTGGGGTACCTGCACAAAGAGGGCATTATCTATAGCATCATTTGAATGTTCAAAGCAAAGAGAAAAGCAGTGGAAACAAAAAACAAGGGAAGAGATACACTGTAGATAAGCTTATAGTTTCTATTCTCAACGATAGATGAGATATCTGATGTAACAATGACATCAGCATTCATTGTATCTCTGGTCCAAAAGCTGCCTGATAAATTCTACCTAATTTCGGACTTGGTTTAGAAAAAAATAGCAATCTCTTCTGAACCTCCTTTACGTGCCTATTTTTATTGTAAAGCTATAGAGTGATTTTATTTTTGTATGATTTGCCTTTGAATGTTCCCCAGCACTGCCTGTGCTCATCCATTAGTTCCAGCGTGGGCTGACACGCTGCAGCCCAGGTCTCTGAATACTGAAAGGCAGCCCCAGTGAGTGGCTGGGGAGGCTCTGGGATAAACTGTCACACCTGAGTGGCAGAGTGTGCACAGCTTTGCTCAGCAGGTCCCTAGCAGCGCTGATCAACAGACTTCCCTTGGCAGAGCCCTCCAGGCCACACCTCCAAAGATCCAGTCTAGACTGGGAATTTATGTACCCAGTGTAATGTGCATGCCTTGAACTGAGTTCTACCCTAAAGCTGCTAGACACTGTCCTCATAAGGACTCAATTATGTTGTCTAATAAAAAGAGCTGCAGTTTTATCTTGTCATTATTTCATTACAAGTACTTGCAGCAAGTATTTTTAGACAGTTTCTATAGTTTGTTGTGGGTTTTTGCTCTTAACTCTTGTAATGTATTTTCTTAAATTATTTTGACTTTCACATTTATATGACCTACATATTTGGATTAATATTGTGATTTCAGCCAACAATTCTTAACCAAACCCTGTGCTTTTATTGTGAGGCTTGCATCAATTCCCAGATTCAGGAGCCAAGTGACTTGGAGTGTTGCAGCATAAATGATAAAACCCTAAACTCCCAGAAGCTTCCAGCTTGCATCCACCTGCCTTTTTCTGATTTTCTATGAGAAACCTCACCAGGAGCCCCAGTCTGAGCAGGGACCAAAAGGGGAGCTTCCCTGGGAGCAGAAGTACCAGCTCACCATAGTGCTGACTTCCTTCAGGGAAAGGATAGTGATTTGGCTGCCTAACAGTGCCCTCAAGAGTGGGAAATCCAGGGACAAAAATAAGAACCACTGGAATGAACCAATCAATTATGGTCTTTCTAAACTCCAAGCCTGCAAGCTGGTTGTTGGCGCTGTTGTGTCAGGCATTTCCAAAAGGCTGCCATCTAAAAAGTAAAATATATTCTCCTTCCTCCTACTCCCACACAATCACCAGATACTTTCACTGGGTTTCTTCAACACTGGGGAAAAAATAGAATACAGAGATGAGCCCTTTTAAGGTCTCTGCTGATGTTCCAGGCACTGAGCTATATCCCAGGAGATGGAGCTGTCTGTCTTACACAAGAGCTGCTGTGCCTGCTGGAAAAGCACATGGACCCAAGAACATGCTCATTATGATTCCATTAAGCTCTTCATTGATATGCTTAAAGATTTGGACAGAGTCAGGCTAATCATGATCTCTTCCCCTTTCTTCCCTCCATCCTACATTTCAACAGCCCTGTGGCCAGGTCTCTCAAGTGAAAATATATCTCTGTAAAACACTTTTCTTCCTCTCATTGTGCTGCTGGTTAATATTCATAGCAAATGGAGATGCAATTTGAAATAATTTAGGCTGTTATGCCATCACCAGTGGTGGCTATTTTAGACTGGATATTAGGAAAAATTTCTTCACGGGAAGGATTTTCAAGCTCTGGCACAGTGTTGGTGTAACCACTTCTGGAGGGATTTAAAAGCTGTGTTCATGTGGCACCTGGGGTCATGGTTTAGTGGTGGACTGGGCAATGTTGGGGAAATGGTTGGACTTGATGGCCTTAGAGGTTTTTTGCAGCCTAAATGATTCTATGTTTCTATGACAGTAAAATGGCACGTGGTTGAGAACAGGAAATCTTCTCTTTTTGTAATGCGTCTTTGTCCCTAAGTTGAGGAAGATAAGGCAAACTCATGTGGTACCTCTGTGTTGTGTGTATTTGTGAGTGGAATCCCTGGTGTGGGAGTTCTGATGGAAGTCTTTGGCTATGTGTAAGTAAGGAAGGGACAGGATGAGGCCTCAGGTTTGGGGGATGCAGTTTTGCTTCTGGCCAAAGCTCTGTGTGTTGTCTGAAGCCGTTACTTATACAATGACCAAGTGTCACCCAACTAAATCCTCCCTCTGCCTCAGCAGCCACCTTCCCCTCCTGGAAATGATGGATTAAGTAATCTGTGTTGTGGTGCTGCTGGCTGGAAGGTTGTAAATCGTGTGCATGCGCTCCCAGAAAGATGAGATCCCAGAGTGTCTTTTAAAGAACTGCTGCTGCAGTGATGCTGATGGAAGGTGCCCTCACAGGGGGTGTGCACTGAAGCGCAGCCCACGCTCAGACAGGCCCATGCATCACTGGGGGATGAGCACAGCACCCAGCAGCAGATGCTTCCCTTCGGGGGCTGCTGAGCCCAGGGAAATAGCTCTTCCCAACGTGTTTTGTGGGAGCTTGGCATGTAACTGTACATGAGCTATTGCTGGAGCGACTGCAGGAAACCAAGAGCCATTTAGAAACAAAATGAGAAGGAAACAAATCATAGAAACAAAACCTTTCTGGTTTGAAAGGATGCCTCTGTCCCTCAGCCCTGGCAACCCTGTGGATTGGATCAGTAGCTGGTGTTGTTGTCTATCTTTGAAGCAGGTGATGCCAGTTTGTACCAGGTCAGATATTCGCATCAGCAAAGTAGCAGAAGTCATGACACAACAGCAGCAAGCACAGCATTATCATCTTCAGCAGTGACTTAGTGGGACCACCTGCCTGCCAAGGAATGGGCTGTGGCTCTCAGTCTGTGTTGATGCTGGCTTTCTCTGGCAGTAAAAGTGATGTTTGCTACCTCCTGTTGTTGTCACCTGAGTAACTGTTGGGGTTACACTCTCCAGTTGGTGCTGTGAGAAGGGCTTCAGTGACTTTCACGGGCTTGGTGGTTTTGTGATTTTGTTTCAGTGTTCTGGCTAAAGCAAAGCTTTGCAAACTCTTGTACTGGTACAGCTTGGGGATACAGGGATGGGTGTGCCATGTTCTCCACTGGCCTGATGCCAAGAAGAGATTTGTTGATTTGTTCCCAGAGGATGTGCACAAACCCTGTCTCTCCCTGTAAGCCTGGGTCCTCAGATTGCAGGGGGTTGCAGGTTGCCTTGCATTAGCCCCCATGAAAATGCTTGCATTTGAAATAAGCTCCTTTTTCATAGTCTCCCATCTGAGTTGCTTATTCGTGGCTATATCATATTCTATCCTTCTGCTTGGTCTCCTGTGTGCTAAACACCATGTATTTCCCACCTGCTCCGAGATCACAGACTGGCTGGGGCCAAATTCATATTTCAGAGGGAAAGGCAGAAGAAATACAAAAGTGTATTTCCAAGGTGGGACATGATTGCACTCCTTCTTGAGCTGATGGAACTGTGTCTGAGAGCTGCTCATCTCAAATAGAGCCAATTTTGGAGTAATGATTCTGATTTTGCTGGAGAAGGTGTTTAGGACTGACAGCTGTAGCATTGTCAGCTGTGTGACAGCAAGGGAAAAAGTCCCCTCCTGGCATTTATTTCTGAAGAAAGTGCTGCAGGGCTCTTCAAAATGAAAAATAGAGCAGTAGTTTGAGCAGAGATTGCCTCCAGTCTAGCTCACAGTCACCCCAAAATTGTCTGTAACCCAACTGCAGCTTAGGGAAGGCAGTAGGACCTGGACTAATGGGAAGAGGAGGTAACTGCATGCTCTGGGGATTGGGACTATGGTTTCTTTTTGCTCAGGACTTGAGGCCGAACCTCACCTTTCCCCTGGGAGTGTCTGTGCTGGGAAGCAAGAGCTCCTGCTGGAGGCTGAGCGGGCTGCTGCAGGCTGGCTGCCGGCTCTCCCCTGCCCCCTCGTGCCCCGTCAGTCTCGGGGAAAGCCGAGCAGCCAATGCCGCTTTTGCAGTACAGTCCGGAGGGGGCTGAAGAGATTCCCCGTCTGCGTGAGCGAGGGGAGGGTGGCACCGACCCCAGTGACCGGCTGCTGCTGCTGCCCTGTGTCTGGCTGTCCTCCACAGTCACTCCTGCTCCGTCCAACCCAGAGAAGCTGCCTGAGCACTGCTCCAGGGACAAGTGACAAAACTGCAATATAAATGTGGCTCTTTGAGGCTCCTTGAATGACAGAGAACACCTGACACACTGTGTTGGGGAACGCTGGCTTTTTCTTGCTCTACTCTTGACAGGGGCATTAAAATGTATTTATATAACAGCTGGGGATGGCTTGCCCTGAGGAGTGAACTTCATTCTTAGTCTGCCAGGCACTCCTTTGTGAGTGACAGTGATTTGTCCCCTGTGTGTTCATTCTCCTTTTTGCCCTCTTTCTTTCCCCTTGCATTTTATAGAGCTGTATTTGACAGTCTAATTTCATATAACTAATAACATTATGTAGTGAAATGAGCTCAAATGTCTGTTTATGTCTCCAATGCTGAACTATTTGGTAAACACTCCTTTTGCCATTGCTCCTCTTGAGCCTCTGCCAGGGTTCAGTTTTCTGATCCACCCTTAAAACAAACATTTTGATGAGAGAAGTGCTCCCAGATCTATCTTCCACGTGACTAAGCCAAGGAAGTGCTTTATACAGCCAAGAGGAGCCCTTTGGTGACAGGATGCCACAAGTCACTAAACAAAAAGCTAACCTGAAATTGGCTATTTTAATTCCTCCACTAAAGTTCTTGACAACACATTTCTACACTTCTCCTCATGTTGACATTGAAACAAAATGAATGCAGAAATCCCAGCTCTGCCAAAATCTGGGAGATTGTCAGTGCTGACTTTGACAGACATCAGTCTTTGCTCCTGCAGCTTCTGTTTTTTGCCATTCCCCCTTGATCTTCAGCCCCAGAGATCTGTGTGTTTTGCCCAACTGAGAGGAACCCTTCATGCAGAGGGGACTTGGTTTCACGTTTTACAGCCCCCTCTGTGGGGGCTGGTGGGTGCAGCTGTGGAAATGCAGAGCTGCAGGCCAGCACAGGGCATGACAAATGACATCTCTGGGTGGCTAATTAGAGGGATTTCCTTAGTGAGACTCACCTGAGGGTTTGTAGCTGAGGATATGTATTGCTGTGCGTGCACACAAGCTGCAATCACCCACAGAAGTGTTCAGTAGGTTTTGTCACAGCTTCCTAACAAGTTTTTGCCATTGACCTCCAAAATATCTTGGGGGAGTCCATTCCACTGGGTAAATCTGTTGGGAGAATCTTTGCAGCAGGCAGGTCCATCTCCTGGGTGTTGACTGGAAAAAGGGGCAATGAAGAGCCTATGTGCCATCATCAATTTTTTTATTCTACACTAGATCTTCAAAACCTCATTATCCCCTTATTGTCCCCTTTGGACACTCCATCTGCATCCCCTGTTCCCACAAGGAAGGATCAGATGCAGGCCACTTTTGAAGAGTCAAAGTTCCCAGATCTGTTTCAAAGCTAATGCTTTTTAATCATATTTTTCCTGAATATTTGCCTTTTCCATCATATTACACAGACTAATAATTTGGTTTAGTCAGCTCTCCCATCAAATTCTTTTTTAGCCAGGTGCTTTTTTAGCCCTCTGATTGAAAACAGCACATTTTACAGGACCCTGCCCCCTGGCCTCTTCTTTTCCCATCCGTGGGTCACCCTTGGTTTCTGATGTTTGCATGGACTTCTGTGAAAAGTCAATTCTCAGTTAAGGGAAGGGTGGGAGGCAGGCACAGCTCAGAGCTGGCAGCTTCACACACCTCATCCATTCAACAGAGCTGTGCAAATGAATCTGCTTATTATCTGCATGGCAGAGATCACAGCACTTTCTCCTGAAATGGGAGAAAAGGGTGTTTTCCTACTCATTACCTGTACTCCCACATCCCATATAGGAATGTGACAGGCAAGGCTGGTGTGGAGCAGCAGAGCTTGCCCTCTGCACATACATTCATGTAGTTGTATCCCTAGGTAAGGATGGATGGATGGATGAGGTGGGTCCGCCCTAGGATTGCATCCAGCACATAATAAAGCAAGTTAAGTGTGGAGGCAGCTCCCCGAGGCAGTGGGGATCACCCCAGCAGCAAAACTGCTTGCTCTCTGCCTTGGCCTTTGCTCTTTGTTCACACCTGCTCCTGGGGAATTATAACTTCAGGATGAAAAGGAGGAGACATTCCCTCAGTTTATGGTGATGAAGCAGAGTGCTTGAGACAGTAAATGGGTATGGACAAAACAGTGGCTCAGTGACATATTTTCACTCAGCCTTTCGAGTGCTGGATCTGGCCTTTAGATCTTTCAGCTTGTGTTTTGCCTGTTCTGTTCCTTATTGTGCCATGAAAACAGAAACCAAGCCAGGAACTGTGATTTCCCTTCAGGATATAGGAGGAGGGAGAACATCACATGGATGTCAAGTGTGCATTCCTCTATCTCTCAGCTCATAGGGAGTGCAAACTCAGTTCTGAAGAAGCTAGCAAAGTATTTAATATTTTATTTTTAATAAGAAATATGGCTGTGTAGAGTAATTAAAAAGATGGCAAGTGCTAGACTGTGCAGGAATTGCTTTCTGATGTTTCCATTGACATCAGTTCTTCTGGCTGGCCTCAAAACCACAGTTGATATGCCCTAAATTAGCAGAACTGAGCTTCAAAACTGAACAAAGCTGCAGATCCTTGTTTTTTCCCTCCATTTTAACATTCTCTACAAAGTTGGCTCAATGGGTTTTTTCCTCTCATATTTATTAATACACATTTTGAATGCTTAATTCAGAAACGACCACAGTCCTTGATCACCTTCCTGTTTACATTTTGATGTTGTACTCAGAGCAAAGGGACCCCTCTTGTACTTCTTCTCCCTCCTCCACTCTCCAAGCTTTGTCACTCTCCTTTGGGATCTCTTTTCAAAAGATCAAGAGGAGAGAAAAAGCTTCAGATGCCATAAATATTGCAGGAACCAGTGTTCATCAGAGAATGGCCTCCTTTCAGATCAATATGTCTTCCTGAGGGGGCATTCAGTCCTTCAAAGTAAACAAGCTGGGAACATTAATTCAAATGCTTTTATACTAAATACATATACATGAATTAGACCGTGTGGCTGTGATAAATAAGCCTTATATAAGTAAGGTTTAAAGCAAAACCACACATGCAGGAAAAAAAAAAAGCAAACTCTGCAAATTTGCAAGGAATGAACTGATGCCTGCTGCTGATCTTGTGATGACCGAGATAATTTTGTTAAAGGGCTAAAAGGAAGTTCTCTTCACCTCTGTGAATAGATTGATCTGGGCAATCAGAATCTTTTCCTGAGAGGAGGAGCACTATTATGCTGATGTGTAAGTCAAGATATATTGCAAAATGTGCTGAATCTACATTTTACAGTCTGTCATTGCCTGAGTTTGGAAATGTGGTGTTTTCTTGGGAGAGAGACAGAGACAGGGTTACCTCCATCACAAGAAGGGAAGGTGAAAGCAGTGTGTCTTGATTTCTTTCTTTGTCAGACATGGAAAACTGGGTCAGACTGCTGTCAGGTGTTTTGAGTGGGTTTGGAACCTGGCATCCTCTGGGAATGGGGAAGTGGCAGGTGTGTCACTGCGCTGCAGTGGGAGCAGGAGCCTGGCAAAGGTGTAGCTTGTACTGGAGGTGGGGAATACCCACCTCATCTTTCATGCTTCTGGTATCAGCTTCCCTCCTTCCAGTGCCACAGGGTACCAGGACAGTGAAATATTCTGGAGTAGAGAACCATGGAAATGGATGATAATTGGGATGGTTGTGAATGAATATTTTGGTCTGTTCATGTTCAGGATAGCCCCTCTCCCTCAGTGAAATCAAAATCTCATGTGGCCCTGGAGGAGCTAAGTGTTCATAAGAACATTTGAGTCTCTAGGTTATTAGATCTGGACAACAGTTCCAGGGAATCCCTTCCCTTACAAAGTATAACAAAGCAGAGAAGAGCAAAAAAAATTGGTGGGAGCATAGGAGAGGTCTATCACAGAGAAAATGTTGCTAATTTTGACATATTTGAAAAACATATCAGAATAACCAAGGGAAAGGAAGGGTAAGGAGAAAGAATCTAAATGAGTACAGGAATTAGCACAAAAATACCCTTATGGTCAGTTTTTCATATCTGGCATAGCCGGACATTCAAAAGAATCTCTTCATACATTAGCCAACATACATGGTGGCTAAAGCCTGGAGCAAGGTGGGTGATTGCTTCTTTTACACTGCTGTGGTCTGGGCCTTTTTTGTACTTACACAACTGGAGGATTTCCTCTTAACCCATAAGCTCTCTAAGTCAGCAGGAGGGAAAAAAATCAGAAACTTCAGCATGATTTTACCAGTCATTGGGACAGCAAAAACATGTCTTTGGGCCCTTGCAGACTTGGAGTGTTGCAGACATGATACAGTACCAGCACCTTGATGTCAGTGAAAGTAGGTACATTTTCATCCTTTAAAAGAGTTTAGGCTAAATAGTTGATCAATTAGCTTTTATACACTACTGAATTCCTTTTCTGCCAGGTGCTTATGTCCAAAGTCTCTGATGTGGGGTGGTGGTGAGTGAGAGGATTTATATCACAGCATGGTGTGTTGGGCTGCTCAGACACCAGGACTTTTTCTGAGCATTTTCCTTCTGAATCACAGTCTTCACATCAGAGCCCTGGGTGCTGTGAGTGAAAGCTGTGAGGAGACCATCCCCAGGACTGTGCTCAGGGCAGGCAGGAGGAGAGAGGCAGAGCAGGCAGCTGAAAGGTGGCAGCTGAGAGGCAGTCCTGCTGTTCTCCGCGCCCTCTGCACTGAAGGATGAAGTCCATCTTTTTATTGCAGGAGGACAGGGTTGTAAATAATGTTGGCAAATGACATTGCCTGCTCACAGGTCCTGAGGCACCTCCAGTTAGGCACTGAAAGGAGTTTCCATTCATCTTACTCTTTGCCTTGAAACTAATGGGCTGAAATCTCCAAGCAGTTTCTTCTGATCTTTCCAGCTTGGGGCTATAACGGTCTGAAAGGAAGAGTAAGTGAGTGCAAAACTACCAGCCAGGAGGGCAAGTTTTCATGTGGGCAGCCTGGTCCTGACATTCAGTAGATACAATGTAAAGGAATGTTATACAAGATGGATGGAGAATCACGCGGTAAACCCAGCAAGGCTGGTAAGGCTCCTGTGAGTTATTCTCTGACCTTAGGTAGCTCCACAATATTTATGTTCATTTTGTTCATGGCCTTCCATCTCACAGATTCATCTTTGCTGCTGTAATGGGGATAATAAAGACTCCTGAGACATTTCTCAGGATCTCTGAAACAAAACGGGCAAAATCCTCTCCATTGCCCTCATAGGACACTGTTAGAATGTGTCTGCTTGTTTAGGACTCTGCTCACTCTGTGTTCCTCCCAAAGAGTTTGATGTTGTATTCCTCTGATGAGTGTGAAAACAGCCATGTGTGCAAAAAATGAGGAGTATCAATTAAGACTAAATGAATGTATATATTTAATCAATATTTGTAGCATTGTAAATAACTGGGAGGTGATGTTTGACTAGAATTTGGTCTTACTGAATGGACACATTTTCCACATCTATGGGTGGGAGGTTATCTTCTGAATTTATATTGTTCTCCTTCAAATGAACTTTGACAGGAATCAGAATTAAACAAAAACATCCAAACAGCCTGGAAGGGTGCACAGCACATTGTGCAGGGTAAATGTGTATCTCCTGGAGCAGTGCAGCATGATTTGTCCTTTCATTACCTTTAGCTCTAGAGCCTGAGTCATTGTTTCACTTCAGAGAAAAAGTCTTGATCACTGCAATTCTCCCCCTTCTCCCCAAATCAAATTGGGATTCAGAGTCTCCTGCAGGCAGTGCAAAGACTCTCATTGACTTCAAGTTTTTTCAATCAGACTTGAGTCTTTTTAAGCAGAGAGAAATGCAGTTACAACCTCCCCATCCAACTCTTCACCTGTTTTTTCTCTGGGCATCTGCAGGTTCTTTACTGGTGTGAATTTGTCTTTCTGAATGTGGGATTCCCTGTGCTCCATACCATATGGACTATATGTCCATATGGTCAGTGTCAACACAGGGAGCCAACTCTCTGCCTGAGGAATGGATTAATGTAATAAACCCCACCTGTCTAGAAGTTGTGAAACAGGTTGGGGTGGGCTGTGCTCAAGTGATTTAATTTGCTGCTAAAAATCTGTTCCTCAGGCTTAGCAGAGCAGTGGGTACTGGTGCCAGTCAAGCAGAGAGCACATCAGCTGACTGGAGTGAGGCAAAATGAGGCTTTGGGGTACCTGGGAGCTTGATGAGAACAGATCAAATACCTACCTAGGTTAGCTCTGTTGCAACGCTTCCCTCAAAACAGCTTTGTCTTCTATGATTTGGGATTTCCAAACTCTGGGGAGCTGGGCTCACCAAACCCTCCAGGGCTATGCTGCTCCACAAACCTGGGAAATAAATTACAACAAAGCTTTCTGAAACTTCTCCTTCTGTTATAGTTCTGGTTTATTTAATTTGTCTCCTGACACATCTAAAGGTGGGGAAGACATGAGGCAAGCAGTATGAAAGGGTAGCTCCAGAGAGGGCTGAGGGGGTGAACAAACAGAAGCTGACACTAAAAAAGGTCAGCTGTTTAAATGGCCTGATTTAACCAAGGCACGTGTCAGGCTGCATGCCCCCAGAGGAGATTCCTTGTGTGCGTTTATGAACTCTGGGAAAGGGGCCAACTTAGCCCTAATTATATTTTATTTAATCAGCTATTTAAATACTGAACTGTTTTCTTGGCTCTCTTCCCCATCGAGATCACATCTTTATACTCTTGACCTTTTTATTTTATGCAAGAGGCTCTCTCTTTGGTTTGGACTGAGGTAAGTCAGCTGCATTTAGCTTGTTCTTACATCACCTCTCTTCTTGGAAGACAGAAAGCCCAAGGTTATTTATTTCCCAGGTTTTCAATATGAAGGAAATACAGAAGTTAATTTTTTCCATTTTCACTATGCAAACTCAAGAAGACACTCTGGAATAAGGGGAAGTATATTTAATGATGTAACATAAGTATATTTCTAGACAATACCAGGAATATTTTGTAGTTTTGCTTTGAGAAATGTTTGGAGAAAAACACAGCTCAGCTATCTTGGACAGATCTATCACTCCTGTCTTCTAAAGCCTCATTTTCTGTAAAGAAATGACAGGAGTGCAGGGGAATTAGCTCTCTGAGATAAGTATGCAGTGTGTTTCAGAGCAGTGTTCACCACAAATCATGAGTTCCCTTGAAATTCCATTGCATTTGGGCATATATTGGTTGAAGAATAGAAGACTGAAATGATGCTCATGCCTTTCTGTGTTGGTTTTGCCTGGCCTGGTTTTTGGTAATGGGGGGGGCCACAGAGGTGGTTTCTGTGAGAAGCTGCTGGAAGCTTCCACCACGTCTGGCAGAGCCAATCCCTGATGGCTCTGAGGATGGACCTGCTGCTGGCCAAGGCTGGGCCAATGACAGAGGTTGGTAACAGCTCTGTGATAACACATTTAGGAAGAAAATCAAAACAAAGTGGGCCACAGTTTTTCTTCTAGCTAGAGAAGAGGAGGAGGTGAGAACATGTGAGGGAAACAACCTGGCAACACCAAGGGCAGTGGAGAAAGATGGGTCGGAGGTGCTCCAGGTGCCAGAGCCAAGATTCCTCTGCAGGCCCTGGTGAGACCATGGGGGATGCAGAGATCCCCCCAGAGTGCCTGGGGATCCCTGGGGGATGCAGAGATCCCCCAGAGTGCCTGGGGATCCCTGGGGGATGCAGAGATCCCCCACAGCCCCTGGGGATCCCTGGGGGATGCAGAGATCCATGCACAGCCCCTGGGGATCCCTGGGGGATGCAGAGATCCCCTCCACAGCCCCTGGGGATCCCTGAGGGATGCAGAGATCCCCCCACAGCCCCTGGGGGAGGTGCCCATCCCAGAGCAGGGGGTGCCTGCAGGAGGCTGAGCTCCAGTGGGACACCCAGTGCAGAGGGGGCCCTGCTGCCAGGCTGGAGCAGCCTGTCCTTGGAGGATGCCCCCTGGGGAAGAGTGACCCACACCACAGCAGTCTGGGGAGGATTCTGTGCCTCAGGGAGAGACTCCCAGTGCAGCAGTTTTGGCAGGACTGCTGCTCCTGAGAGTGGATCCATGCTGGAGGAGTTCACAGAGAACTGTCTCCCATGGGAAGGGACCCCACAATGCAGCAGGGGAAGGAATCCTCACCCAGAGCAGCAGAAGAAAACCTGGGGTGGCAAACTGACCATAACCCCCTGGTCTGTCACACTGAGCTGTTGGTGGGAAGGAGGGAGGGGCTGGGGGAAGAGGGTTTTTTAAGGGCATATTTTACTTCTCATTACCTCCCTCTGATTCTGTTATTAATAAAATCACTTTGTACCTTTAAGTTGAGACTGTTTTGCCCTTGGGAGTGTTCTCATGAACCCTGTGTTAATTCTTTTCCCTCTCCTCTGCTCTGCTGTGGCAGGGGAAGGTGAGTGAGTGACTTTCATGGGTGCCTGGTGTTCGGCCAGTGTCAAACCAGAACACTTTCCCACCTCTCAGTTTGGAACAGGCTGAGATCTGAGCTATATAGACCCTTCTTTCTGAAGAGGTCTTATCACAGGAACCCCCCTGCTGGGGGATAGAGATCTGCATGTTACCTTTGCAAGAGGGAGACAGCCATATCAATGATTGTAATTTCCTTGGATCATTTCTAAGTATTTGTTACTTCTCAAGAGCTTACAAAACAATTTAATTACAGTTGTGGATCTAACATGAACAAGACACTATTGAAGAGCAGCTTGTGGATTTTGATGAGGAACATGCTGGCCCTTCAGTTTATCCTGTGGCTAGACTCTGGCTTCCCAAGTGCACATGGAAGCTTTAGCAGCAGTAGCCTCATTTGTCTTGGCTGGGAGCAGCTCTTTTGGCTTTCTCCCTTTAATTTAAAGGAGCATCCTCACATTTCAGCCCCTGAACTAGCTCTCTCCAAGGAACATCTTTGCCTTCTCACCTCCACTATTGTATGTTTGTGGCTACAGAAATTTTGAACATAGGTTTGTCACAAAAAGTGCCATTGATGCTGTGGAAGCCTGTCTGATTGGACCCTGCTCCTTGTTTGCTTCTCTGCACAGATCAGGCGTCAGGCTCCTCTCTGTTTTGGGCACAGTTCAGATTGCCATGCTCCAGCTTTGAGCTCCTCTCTGGACTCAGCACATCCTGTGCATTTAATGATCCCTCTGGAGTGCTGGCAGGATGTTGAAGGGTCAGTTTTGTTATTGCTCGTGTAGCAGGATGGGATTCTGCTTGCTCAGGAGCAGCAGCATGGGATGTGCACCGAGGTGATGCATGTGCTGAGAAATACCCAGGCTTTCAAAGATGCTTTCAAAGCATCACCATTTCACTGGTGAGACATTGATGTGCTTCTGGCACAAATTCAGCTTTCTCCATACTCCTCCTCTTGTGCATCCAGGAGTGTCATTTCAAGGGAAGCTAATGTTTCTGCATCACTGTAAAGGCAGTTTTTCTAAAGGGAGGAGGCCTATAGTTTTTGCCACCAAGTGCATCTATCCCCTCACCCTTACACAGCTTATTTACTCTCTGGTCCAGAGGAAACAGGCAGACTGAAATCTAAATGGCAAATAGGCACCCAAATTTCCTTGGCACAAATTTTGGCTTTAGGAGGAACATCTGATAAAAAAGGCAACTTGTTTTGAAGAGGTCCCTGGGCAGGGCAGGGAAATATTGGTAAAAATAATGTGGTTTTGAAAACAACAGAATTCCCCCTCTGCTGTGTATTTCTTTTCAATGCCTCTGTCTCCCAGAGGGAAGCTGCTCCACACGTCCGAGATTGTGAGAGCCTAAATGAGTCAGATGTCCCTTTCCCTCTAGATAAGGCAGGGCAGGCTCCAGGATTAGTTATGCATGTGATTGTGTCTCTAATAAACTAAATGTAATTAAAAAATAGAGCAGGGCCATTGCATTTTAACAGCTTGAAGCTTTCCCTGTGGAAGGATCATCAAACAGTGAAAGAATATGAAGATTCAGCTCCGCAGCACCTGCTGGGCAGCCTCTGTCAAGATTAACAGCATCTCACCAGGTTATTAAAGTGAACATGAATACTTTGGGGGCTCTGTGGGTAGTTATGGTATCACGTTTTATTATCTTCCACTGAAATGAAATTACTTATTGTAATTGCTTGTCAGTCACAGACCAACAAATCTGACAAAGGAAAGCTTTTTTGCTGCTAATGGGGAGCAGGAACAGAAGGGAGTGGATGGACTGAGCAAAATTCTGCTCTGATTCTTTTAGGGGGAAGGTAGAGGAAATATAACCAGAGAGGGAGGGAGAGAAAGGGCTTAAGCTTTGCACAGTGCCCTGAGACAACCAATTCTGGCCAAATGACCTAAACTGAGTGAGCATCTTTCAGAGCTGTGAAGGGAATGAGCAGCTGATCAGGGTGGTGTGTTAGGCTGGTTGGAAGTGACTGCTTTATGGGCAGTGTATCAGACACAGCAGCTCAGCAGTTTCTTGATAACATCAGCTATTATATCTCCTGGAGACAGTGCTGAGGTTTTATGCCTGGGGTCCACCAGCCAGCAGGAGGTGTGAGCTCTGCACAGAGCAGTGCACAGATCTGAGTCAGACAAGAAAATTATCCATTTGGGTTGTTTGCTTTTGGGCATCTCGGCCTTTTCTATTGTATTTAAAGGAGGAAGAACAGCACCTAGGAATAAGGGTGCTGGGAGCAAAGGGCACAGCAAGGGATCCCTGCCAGAATTTGGGAGTGAAGATTGCTGTACCAGACACAGACATACTCCTTTGAGAGCACCTCTGGAAGTGCAGCTGGCAGGACTCAGCAATCAGAATTGCATAACCTGTCTGTTGGAGGGATGAGCTGTGCTCATTTTACCTGCAGGCAGGCAGCAGTTCCAGCCCTATGAGGAGAGCAGAGCTGGCTGCAGCTGTTGAGGCAGGGGTTGCCTTTTCCATCTTAAGAGGATCTCTCAGCTTTGCTGCAGCAGAAGGCAAAGGGCTCAAGGTGTAATTAAAATGGAAGCATGGCACGGATAAGGCAAGCAGCCCCAGTGTTTGCCATTTGCCATGAAATTAGATGTGTCCACCAAGTAACCCTGTTACTCAGCAGTTTGAAAACCCCATAGTGAGCCCCCTTAGCATTCACTGTAGAGGTCACTACAGGTTCCTAATAGAGGAAAAAGAGACAGGTGCAATCTCAGAATCTCGGAGTGAAAGGACAGCCTTGAAAGGATTCTGTTTCATGTGCAGCCACAGCCAGCCTCAGGCAGGACTGGGAAAGACTGGGTAAACACTTACATCATTCCCTATTTCCTCAGATTTTATGCTGTTTTCTGATATTTTGCAGTTCCAATTTCCAGCTCAGTAGAGTTTTATATCCTTTTGCATCCACAATGCTGGTATTTCTTCACTTTTGCATTTGCTGTATTTTGTGGCATCTGCAACCTTTTGCAGTATTTAAGTAGGTAACTTTCTTCATGTATTCTGAACTTGTCACTTCCTGTCTTCATTTGATGCCACCTCACTGCTGCTGGAGAAGAGACTGTGAACAGCTGCTGTTTATGCTCTGGCTCCTTCTACTCACAAAATGCTGACTCGGGGAGCAGTTAAGCCAAACAAGTGATGAGAACAGCTTGGGAAATAGCAGCCTCTGGCTTCACCAGGGGAACAGAGGCAAACCATGGCAGGGAACATCCCAGGTCGTGGAAGTCCCACGTCACAGAGCTCACCAGCCCCAATGGCTCACCTGTGTGACACCTGAGGGGTACAGTCCTGTATTTACACATTTGGTTAGAGAACCAAATGTGTTCAGCTCTTTAATTATTGTTTTGTCTCCTGGATCTACTTTCCTAGTGCATGAACCCCTGTCTTGAGATAGTTTTTGTTATTTAATTGGTATTAACGATTAGTGATCAGCATTAATTAAACAGATTGGTTTTCATTCTCAGACGTTTCACTTAAGATGCCTTCAGGCTACTAGACTGGGAGGGAGTTCTTTTTTTTAAGCATGTCTTCATTAGTGCTTATGTCTCTTTTATCTGCAGATGAGGATTCTACTGCAACACCAGCCAGGGTACCATCACTTTTCCTCCTCTCAGCAGCAGCTAGTATTTATTAGTACTTTATTAGAGGCATAAAGGATGCCCAGTGATACAATTACAGCTCATACCTTTTGTTATTTTGGTTCCCATCCTCCTGGCTGCTTTTTGAATTGTGAATGATAGATAGTATGATACTTACATACCAGTTTTACAACTTAAATTTAATGCTAGCTGCATGCCATGTACTGGTGTTTTCTAGTGTTCAACAATATCATTTCCTCTTTTAAAGTTTATTCTATGATAAAGCATCCAAATGTGGGCTGGTAACAACTGCAAATTTTGCTGACAGTAAAGGCAGGAGGGATCATTGCCATTGTTTGGACATCATGTGTAACACAAAGTGGAAAATGTCATTTAATAACTATTATTTTTCTACTGTCTCATGTGTGAGCTACAGTAAAACATAGGGAAAGTCATCAAATCTTCACTTATGGAGGAGGTGAATCTATCACCTTCCTGTGTTCCTGTGGTTAATTGTCTTCATCACCAGAAATGTGAATCCTGTTTTGCATTAAAGCCAGTGCATTTTCAGGTTTTGGTCCCTGAATCCTGTAATTTTTCTGCTTCATCTATGTAAAGTGCACTAACCTAATGGAACTCTTCACTTCCATAAAGATAATTTCAGGTGCCCAAGTGTTATGCCTATTTTGAATTTGACAATGGAAGTGGTTAAAACTCTGGTGATCATTAGTGAGGAGGATTAAACTGTTCTAGATTTTCATGGGTTTAGAAGGTGGGATACTTCTGTAACAAGTTAATCAATATCCTTCCCTAAGAGGTTGGAGTTGGTTTGTGTGTCTCTGATCAGAAGATCTGACCAAATGAGTAGGGTCAGGTAGATTTTTGTGCACCAATGCTGGTTAGTGTGAAAGAAGTGCCATACTTTCCAGGAAGGGAGACTTTTGTTATTGCTGCTTGTTGTCTTCATCTCCTACCAGTTTTTGGATTAGAGCTGATGAAGTTTGATGAGTCATTTGGCACTGGGTAAAGTCTACAGCAATACAGACATGTGAATGACAGGTATCCTCCTTTCTGAGGTGGTGTGATCTTCACAGTACTGACTTCTCAACTGTGCTGTGCCTGCCATTTAGAGTCATGGGCTGAGTTCTCTCTAAGAGCTTGGGTGGGACTGAGAGTGTAGAAAAGGGTCCAGATTTTTTGCACTTGGCAGCAACAATTGTTCCAGAGTTCCCCAGCTCACACCCATTACCCCAAAAAAGTGCCTTAGTTCTTGAGGGTCAGAAGTTAATGAGAAAGGAACAATATGAAAGCAGCAATGAAGTGTAACCTTGCCTTGGTTTTCTCAATATCAGGTGACAATAGGCCACCGAGAGAAAAATGATAGAGCTGGCAAAATAGTCCTGAATGCCACTGTCCAGCCATTTTCAAAAATGAAGAATTCTCCTCAGCATGGCATACTTCTAAGTGCTTCATATTCTCTTGGATCTCTATAAATCCTGTAACAAATTATCCCAGTTCTTTACTGTTCACTTAAGCAGATAATCTAACACAAATTACAATCTCTTAGTTTCAGCCCTGCTATGACACACCCCCCTTGGTCACAGAGTGGGATTCTGCTAAAACACTTCTGTTTACTTGTAGCTGTTTGTAAGTTTGAACCTTCTTTTTAACATCTCCTGGTGCTTCTGGTCCTGTCCTCTTTGAGGAGATGATGCCAGTCATGAGTTAAATGTTGGGTTTGGTTTTGTGTACGTAGAACAAATGAAAAGGCTGGGTTACAATTTCACCTCTTTCATAAATACCAGTCTTCATGTTGACACCTTCTTCTATTAGCAAACAAAGGTGTGATATAATGAAACAGAGAAAGAGTTAGGGTGAGGTTCTGGTCCTTGCTCTGCCCAAACACTGCATCCAGGGCAGCCTTCACCATCACATCCTGCATTGGGGGCCTTTTCCAAGGCTCAGTTGAGTCAGCTGAGACCTTTGATTTAAAATGATGAGTTGATTTTTCATTGCTCATGTGGGTAAGGTGATTCACCTGCTTTGCAAAATAAAGTCCTCTGGATAGAGGAAATGGCCAGGAGACATAATGCCTTCCTGATTTCCCAGTATATCTTTCCTTATGTGAAAATATTTATGTAATTTAAAAAAATATAATGTCTCTCAGAAATGAAATTGTAACCAAATGCATTGTGGTACAATTTCAAGGCTCATTTCCTTGGTGGATAATCTTGAATTTCTATTGGTCTAATCTTTTAACACTTTCAGAGTCAGTGAATTACAATTTGTTGACAGCAGTTTTGGCTCAAATATTTTTCCCTCTGTTAGGTGTTCTCCTAGCAAGGGGTCTGCAATAATATTATAATTGTGTGGTATTTTAAACTGACTGCTTAAATGTGCTTTACCTCATATTAAAGTGAGTTGATAAAAAGAGTGTTCTTTCAAATGCTGCTTAAAAGGACATATATAAAGCTCCTAGGTTTATTTTCCTCTACCTAATCAGATTAAGTATAAATTACAATGTCTTTCTGTAAAGGAAAGTAGAAGACACTTTGCCTTAATTTAAGAGGAGCCTGTAGCAGTATTTAAAAGAATTAATTAGAAGTTGTTCACTTTAGAGGAGCCAGCCTGAAGCACAGATCCTCCTACATGGGTTTACATTTCTAAAGCCTGCCTGGGAGACAAACATGTACTCCTTCAAAATGCTCCCACCCAGCTTCTCCACTTGGGCAGGTTATGGTGCTGGCAAAGCAGCCCAGAGGAGCAGTGAGGGACTGGCTTTGACTGGGAACACGCCAGAGTTACTGGCTTGATATTTATTTTAAGGCTCCACCTGATTTTCCATCTTGGATCAGGAAATTTCATCTGGGAAAGTGTGAGCATTTGTAGATAAGGCTCTTTGATGCCACGTATCGTGTGGGCCTTCAGGTGTTGTATCACCATAAGAAATGCACAGCAGATGAGGCAGAGGGGAGAGGAAAAGGCCATGCCACAGAACAAGGTGAGCTGCACATATCTAAAAACCCAAAGGGAATTTGAGGGCCTGCATTGCTCATCTCAGTGCTTTTGGATAAGGGCAGAGGATTTGCTCTCACAGCTTTGAGCAGTGCCTGTCTGTCTCCCTGAAGGTAATGAGGAAACACTGCTATCCTGTCAGCTGAACATTTGCTGGCTGGAAAAAAGGGAAATAAAGCAAGTCATTCCTAAGAGTAGAAAAGGAAATACTGCTCTTGCAGGAGCAGGTAGTGATTAAAAAACATATCCTGCTTTTTTATAGGACTCCATGCTCTTTACTTGCCTGGAGACTTTTTTTCCTTTCGTTCTTCATCTTTTTCCCTTTCCATTTTTGCAGGGTGAGATTGTGTGGTTGAGAATGCGTGACATCTCACTGCTGAGCATGAGGGGCAAAAGCTGGCTCTGGGCCATGTTTTCAAGCAGACAATGCAAAGAATGGATGAAATGAGAGAAATCAAATAGCTGCTCCATCAAAACTCTGTCAGTCTAGGGGGGGATCCTGCCTGGGTGGAAAGGAGCAAAGTAAGGGCCAAAGAAGTCGAGCAGCCTTGAAATTGCTTCATACTCCTCTTCTTGTTCCTGAGGCTGGGGACACTACATTTACACCAAACACTGCTCTCTCTATAGCAAAACTAAATGGGCCATGAAGAGCAATTCTAGTCCCTGGGGAAATACAAGGAAACTAAATCAGATTGAGCATGTCGAAACCATCTCAGGTGATAGAGTTATGGGAGAACAAGGGAAGATGTAGACAAATATGGGGAAGGAAAAATAGGTGCTGAGTGCTTTGAAGCCTCCTGTGTCAATCCAGCTGGGACCAAGGGCATCCTGACCTTCCCAGGAAGCTGTTCAAAAGATTTGTCCTCAGGGTCTTCAAAATCCAAAGCTGAAGTAAAAATGAGGGCTCAGTTATTCTGACTGTGTACTAAATGGTGCTCCTAGCCCAGAATTTGGTGAAAAAGCAGATGTCACGTTCCACTGTGGGGAATGGTGATGAGTTCTTTTAAAAATAGATGGTCCAGAATGAAATCAGGTCAGCTGAGAAAACCTTAAGTCTGAGAACCATTTATTGGTAACTAAAAACAACAACAACAAAAAGAAGTTGGCCCTACTAAAGAGGGCTAGAAAAGACTAATAAAGAGGAAGGAAAATGGAAAAGGAATGGGGGGAGAAGGGGAGACAGAGATGGAGAAGGGAGACAGGGAGAGAAAAAGCAGGCATTAGCACCAGCAGGATGGGGAGTGCCATCTGGAGGGTCCACTGTCTTAGGTGTTCTCCTGCTGACTGCCTGTCCCATGTGAGATGTGCAATGGCTGCCAGGCAAAGTCTCCCCAGAGACAGGGCCTTCTCCCATCTTCTGGTTGACTCCTGCAAGTGTCCCATGTGCAATCCCTCTTCCACATGCCTTTGACAATCAGTGTTGAGACAAATCAAAACTAAATTGGCTCCTCACAACTATTTTCTGTTCACTGAGGGAACGAGATGTTACATGATGTTACACTGTCCATGGTCATGTGAGAGTGAGAACTGCCAGCCAAAACAATGCTCAACCCTTTGCTAGCATTTCTGGTTTATAAAAAAGAATGTTTTGTGATGCAGCCAAGAACCTCAGTTAAGGACTTCCTACTCATTAGCTGTTCACAGATCCAGAACTGAGATCACCATCATTTGTAGCCATGACTGGGAGCAAATGGAACTGTAAGAAATGAATTGTCAGTGAATTGTGTCCCTTTTTACTGAGTGTCTTGAGATCTATGTATCTTTAAAGTACCACTTCTTCTGTGGTCTTTGCACTGGTGCAAATTTTCTAACAGAGCCAGCTTTATTTGATTCAGAAAAATAATGTTTTCTGGGCAATGACACAGAAGCCAAATACCAAGAGTAAGAGATAGAAAAAATAGATGAAAATAGTGGGGGAAGACCATCCTGAGGTAATCCTGAACTATCCCAAGGGACACTATTAATGGTGTCTTTTGGAGAGATGAATGCAAGGAAGAAAAAGAAGCTAGTCTCTCCTAGGGAAACCACTTAGAGAAGGTATTTTGAAGATGATTGCCTATAATTGAAAGAGACATGCAGAGAATGAGTGTGAAAAAGGAGCACCCTGTATGTGTAACCAAGCAGGTGTAAAATGAAAGTGGCAAATCTCCCAGTCTCTCCTCAGTTTCCTCCAGCTGCAGATCAGTTACATGATAAATTGTTTAGAAGGGAATTATAGACACAAGGTATTAAAACCAAAATAACAAATACTAGAAATATAATGCATGGGACAGAAAAGGAATCAAAAACACACCTGACTCCTGCTGTGTGAAGATCAAGATCTGTCATCTAATTACATACCCAGTGATATGGATAAGGGATGGAACTGGAGGTGACTCCCCAAGTGTTCAGTCTGGTGTCTGTGTTCAGAGCTGGCTGCTACCTGGTAATCATCTCTTGCAGCCAATTCCATCTATGAGTGCATGTGGGACAGATAATAATTTCTTTTCCATGTTTATTTGAATAAATTATATAAATTATTATTAGAATAGGAGGGGATTCACAGAAAAGAGAAATCATTTAGCCTGAACTGCAGTGCCAGTCCACAGCTTTTATGGCTCACTTTCCCTTGTGTGGCTCTAGACAGTGTGTGAGCAAACCTTCTCCAGATTCATCAAAAGGTTGCCATAGGAAAGTGAAAAATAATTTTAAGCAGTTACATTTGGAAAACAAACAAAATAATAAATTGAAACATGGCTCAGTACCTGAGCAGTCTTGGCTGTTGTTTCTATTCAAACTCAGGGCAAGAGAAGCTCAAAATCCAGGGAAGAAAAGATTGGTTTTCTCTGTTCAGGACACAGCATGCAAAAGGTACAAGAAAGGCAGAGAATATATCTATGATCCCTGCAGGATAAAGGTCTTGTCTTGGTCAACATTTACTCTCTGGATGAAGGAGATGAAATCATCCCAAATGTACACAGTGCTGTTTCTCTTCTTTATACTCTTTACCTGAGGTGCCGTCTGAGGTGTTCCAACCTGCAGTGGTGCCATTAAATTACAAAGCAGGAGGATTTTCCTGTGTTTCCTTCCCCAGCAGAGAACAGCAGGCCATCAAGTAGGTTGCTTCAAACACACATGAGCTCTGTAGTATCCACATGTAATGCTGCTGGAAAGGGACTCAGAAGATGGTGAATCCCTTTGCTTATCTTCTTTGTCCCAGATGGTTGATTGATCTATGAACATGGGAAATCACAAGTCCCCAGTGACAACCCAACAAGTAGTTTGTTTGGTTAAAAACAGAGGAAGCTCGAAACTACCAGTCTTCATGTTTACAGGGATTTTTTTTTTTTGTTAAATATTTATGTCAAATATGCTATCCTCTTCTAGAAAAAAAAAATCAGCTGTCAGTGTGATTGAAAATAGCAGGGGACTCTTTCTTTTAACTGTCAATTTGGTTAAGCAAATTCAGCAGTAATTTTTTTCAAAGATGTCAGCTTTTCATTAAAAATGGCAAGTAAAGGGTGATGAAACCCTGTAGAACTTGTCCCTGGCTTTGCTGCTGCATTGCTTTATTCTGCAAATTGCAGCAAAATACTCCAGCCAGAGTGCCTGTGTGTCTCATGTTCCTCTGGAGCTCTTGGCTAGGAGAACTACTGGACTGAAAGCCATGAGAGCATGTCTGGAAGAAATTAAGTTCTAGATGTCTGCCATAAACCAATGAACCAAACATCCTTGCAGGTACTGCCCAGGTGTTTCAATGCCCCTCCATTGCATTTGCAGGTGCACAGCAGTACTTGCACCTTCTCTGTTGCTGTGCCTGGCCTGAAGGCAGGGTTCAATCCAGCACAACCCTTTGACAGTGTGTTGGTATGTCGCTCATGGCTAAGAAGAGAGAGCAAACGTTGTTTTCAGGAAGGTTCCCGGGGCTGTGTTCATTACTTATATTTCAGGCCAGTTTCATGTTTTTGCAGCCAGTTTCCCACCTGCTTCTCCTAAAGGCCCAAGGGACATGATGTCTGTAAAGCAGCCTGGGTATTTTCCATTTTTTGGACTGTGACTCCAGCTGTGCCCAGTCTGCTTCCCTGGTGCTTAAATAAGGAGTAGTTTAAATCATTGTACTGTGGAGATAAATTGTATTTCGGCAAAGGCTCTGGTTTTCTCAAGAGCTTTGGAAGTATGTGTTTTGTCCTTTCAAATCTCAGTGAGTCTGAATACTCACAGATACATTTCAAAAACCCCCTAAAAGCTCTGTCTGAATAATTCCCAGGTTTGCTGCTCCCCCCTGGTCTATCCACCTGGATCTGTGCCTGCCTCCACATCACCTTACTCCAGCAGGTCTCCAGGCTTTATCCAGAAGGGACGTGTCCAGAACAAGCTGAAATATTTTGGAATATGTACTGAGACATTTGAATTAGGATAAACCAGACCAGGCAATAGAAGTTACTTACAAAAGCTGTCTATTGCTGAGATCACTCAAATGGTGAATTTGGAAGTAATGGGGCAATAGCAAGATTTATTCAGAATTAATGTGTTCATATAAATATTCTACAGTAAATTATTTGCCAAATAACATTCATTACTTTGCTGCAGAGGTCATATAATTGAGAAAATGTATTTGTGAATAAATTATTCAACAATTAATGTAAAATGTAGCTGCTAAATTATTCACAGAGACTAATTCACCCAGTTCTAATTCATTTCCACTCTGAAAGTGGTTTTGGGTACATGTGCATTTGTCCCTGCCCATGGCAGGGGGTTGGACTAGATGACCTTTAATGGTTCCCTCCAACCCAAACCTTTCAGGGTTTCTGTCATATGAGGGCATGGTTCCTGCAGCTGGGAGTAAACACCATGTACTGTCTCCCTCTGCAGCTGCAGTTACTGAATTTCATCCTGTGTGGGGCCTCACCTACAGAAATCTACAAAAATGCTTCTTTTTGGCTCAAATCACCTATTGTTTGTCTGGAACATTTCTCTCAGTGTGGACTACATCAGTATTAGAAAAAAAAAATTACCACAAATGCCAATTATTTTTAAATTGAATTTAATTTTAAGTCCAGTATCACTGGAAATTATTATGCCACATCCCAGCAGCCCAAAGTTCTTTAAGAACCCAAACCCTCTAAGCTTACAGATCTTAACATTCTTTTTCCATGAAAGAAGTGGTTTGACCTCCATCAGCCTCAGCCTGCAGGATCATTATGTGATCCCTCAAATCACAGATGTGCAGAGGAGGCACATCTGTGTGGAACTCCAGTTTGTTGGGTCTGTTCAGGGAGAGGGCAAGCAGAGCCCCATGAGCTATTTGATTGCTAAATTGACTGATAAGAGGGACCCAGTGTAACAGCAGCACTGCTTCTGCTCATCAGCAAGTGCTTGTCTTTTCTCTGAGGTAGAGAGGATCAGCACATCTTTGGGATGGCACCAAAATCTGTCCCTTTGTGGAGGGCCCCCATCTCAGGGCGGGCTTCAGGGGCTGCTGGGCTCACGCAGCCCTGATGTGTCAGAGCTCCAGGTGTTGCTTGCAGGACAGGGATTCTGGGGATTCTCTGTGGCTGCTGCAGTGCCAGACAAGCTAATCAGAGTGTAGGAGGGAGATAAGAGTTACATGTGTATTAAGGAGGTTAAGACATGACAGAAAAGATGAGATTAAAAAATGTCATTTTTTGTAGCTAATTGTAGTCTAGAGTAACAAAAACTAGTGTGCTTCCTGAAGTAAAATGTGACTGTAGAGAAACACCAGAGACACAGGCATAATAAATCCACATAATTCAGGCCCTCATGTTTCCTCTGTTTGAGTGAGGGAGCAGCTTTGCCAGCTGTGCTCACCAACTGCTCCAGAAACATGGAGTGGGCTCCTTTAGGGTCAGCCTGGTCTCCTTTAGGTGCCAGCTGGGGAGTGGCTTTCACCCTGGGCAGAGGCATCCCATGGCACACAGGAGTCACTGATGTTCCCTAGCTGTGTACCTTGGGGATGGCTTTTTCTTGGATTTCTCTGAATGAGCTCAGGATTTCTGGGTGCACACGCAGGGCTGTGAGGAGCAGCAGGTGCAGAGTCTTTACCATTGGCTGTTTTGCCCAGGTGTGCTCCCCTCCTGCCCAGCCCTCAGCCCCTCCAGCAGCTCTTTCCCAGGTAGGATGTGTCCATTGGAGAAGGTAAAATTCTCTCACCTTGGGACAGTTTTCCACCTCAAGCAGCAAGTGGTTGGTTTGCTATCAGCAAACTTTGGGTTTTTTTCCAAGCTATGTTTGAATCAGTCTGCTTGCAAGTGGAGGGCAAGTGTCCTCCTCCTGAAAACCATGTTAACTCTTCTTTTCTGAAGAGTCAGATCTGCATGTTTGGGAATATTTGGGAATCAGATTCTTGGTAAATTTATGGCCTATGATGAGGTGTTTGGGACAATTTTGGAGAGCAGCTTCTAGTGTAAATGGGGTGTGACAAGGCACATCAAAAGTACGTGAACTTCCAGAAGCTGAACCTGTGGTGTTGACTGAAATCTATTTTTGGAAGTTTTACACAGTCTTTATTTGATAGAGTGGAAATCTTATCTAAAGTGAGTGAATAATTTTCTTTTATTCTCTTTTTCAAGGACACACTATTTTAAGATAGCTGTTGTCTGTAATATCCCTTACTTTACTTTACATTTCCTCCCATATATCATAACCAGAAATTTGGAACAGATCACTTGTTCCATTGACACAATTTCTTATTCCCACTGAACCAGAATGCCCAAATTTGCAGTATTCATTTACAATTTCATTCCATGCTGCTGAAGTGTAATGAATACATGGATGCCTCAGTAGGAGACCCTGATGCCGTGCAAAATAATCATGAAAATTAACCAGCCCAAGCATAAAATGTACTCTTGCCCTTACCATGATCATATTGGTATTAATCAGAAGAAAAAGAAGCTATTAACTGAGTCACAAAGACTATGAAAAAATTATTAATTTCCAGTGAGTGAGATGCTTGAGTTTTTACAACAAAACTCTTTTATGCTCTCCACAGTCACAATGGTTGCAGCTGCCCAACCCCTACCTGCCTGTGAAAGTTTTTTGGCAAGCAGAGCTTGGCCCTCAGCAGGTCTGGGCCCCAGAACTGTCTCAGGATGTGCTGCTTTGCCCTGTGTTTTCATGTGAAATTTAGCAACAAGTCCTGTGTGAAGAAAACATTTCAGGCTCTGGAACATTTCACAGTGAATGTCTCTGTGGTCTCCCTGAACTAAATTTGCTTTTGTGGTTGGTGGCAGGAGCAGCTGCTGTCTGGTGCTGTAGCAATGAAACACCCAAATCGTGTGCCTGAGAGAAAAGAGATGTGGCTTGACAGAGCTCAGGCTCAAGGGTGGATTAGTGCAGCTTCATGAATGAGCCTGTGTTAGCTGAACAGTGTGTGCCTGTACCCAAAAGGTGAGGCAAAGGCACATCAGGAGACCTCTCTGACATGATGGTTTCACCCAGCTGAGTGTGTGCCTGGCAATGCCTTCCCGGGGATCAGGAGGTGGCAGTGTTTCTGTGCCATGGCACTCTTCCTGCTGCTGCCTCTTCATTCCCTGCTCTGTCTGACAGGAGGGCGTTCTGACTGCACAGAAATATACTTTTTATAATCACCTCTAAGGATATTATGACAGGCGATTAATAATGTGACAGCAAAGTGACTATTTTTAATGGCTTTAAATGAAGGCTTTAAACCAATCCTCGCTGTAATCCCATTACTGCAGGAGACGTTTGGGTAGCTCAGGGTGCGCTGCCTTCCCTCTGCCCTGGTGAGACCTGGGCTGCCACGAGCTATACAAAAGCCTCAGGGCAGAACTGACCTGCTGGGGCATGTAAATGTGACAGCAGCTTTGTAATAAAACATCTTAACTAGCCACAAATGAGTCTGTGTGCAGAGAGAATATTGTGGGTCTGAGGATAGACACCTGCGGGACACTGAGGTGTGTATGGCATAATACAACACTGATTTTCCTGTTACACAACATAAAACTTCATCCAGATTCTGCTGCAAACTGAGTTTAAATAGTCTGCAAGGTGAACCTGGAGCATTCCCAGCGATATTTGGGAGCTTTAGATGAGATTTAGGCTGACAAGTGCTTGTTGGTACACAGGCATCCTTGGTAAGACTTAGTCTGATCATAGGTACAGGCTTCCTTACTACTGCATTTCACCTGCTTCAGTTTTCATTTGAGAATCTAAAACCTGTTACTAAAGCCCAGGGGAAAATGTGTCTTAGTCTTAGATAGAGCTTTTGAAAAATAATAAATAAAGTCACTCCTTGGCTCATACAGAAAGCTGTTTAGCTTTCAGCTAAAATTGTGGCTTTAGCAAGATACTGAACAGTACAATAAACTGTTTTTTTCCGGTGGTACGTGCCAACACACATTGTGTGTATTTGAAAGAGGATTATTAAAATATTTTGAATGATAATTGGTAGATGTTACATTATACATGGCTTAGGTCCAGAATGTGACAGAGACTGCAGTTGGCTGTGATTCAGGTAAGGAGCATGAATGATTCACGAGGTTGGTGGAAGTGGAGTAAGTAATTCTTTCATCTTGATAATTTTCTCCCTGAAGCAAAGTATCTCACATATGGTGACAGCTTTGTAAAATAGTGTGATGGCCAATAAGCATAGGGGAGCTCAGAAAAGACCTGCTAAAGCAGATTTGATTTGATATAAAGGATGGAGCCTATCTCTCTGTCCTTTTAAAGTTTGTCTGTTATTTTCCCCTTTCTCCGTCTTCCTCTCTGTGTATGTAGAGAACTGTTAGGAATGAAAGGTAGCTGGCCCAGTACATGAATATATCTGCTTTGATAATTCTGAGAGCTGTTTTATTCAGAAAGAGCATGCAAAGACTTAGAAGAATATAGTTTCTCGTGTAATTTGAAAACCTTGGAAAAAATCCTGAGGGGCAATAGCCTGAGGAACAAATGCAGTTTACTTGTCTGGGAAAACATAGCCAGATGCAGCTTCTATGTAGCTTTCTGATGTGGCTTTATTATAAAATACCCATGTGATTTGTTTTCAGTTGGCTGTTCTCAGACAGAAGATCCCTGAAACGCATTTAGCACGTTTCCAACTGCTGCTGTCCAGGACCTTCTCACTTGCTGTAACAATGTCCACAAAGAGTCCTTTTGCCTGAGCTAGTCCCTGATCTGGTGGGGGTGGGCTGGAATCTGTGGAGGTATCCTTGCAGTTGGCTTCAGGAGGAGCAATCACTTCTGCTGCTGGACACAGGTACAACTTGTTGGCAGAAGCTGAATCTTCTCAAAGATAAAAAAGGAGGGCAGTCCCTGTGCCACACGTAGCAGAAATGGTCAGAAGCTCCTGGTTTCTATGACCATGATCACCTCAGAACTGCTGCCAGACTCGGTACTCTTGACAGAATGTTTTAATGTTGAAGGGACTTCAGTATCTGCTTCTACCTCCTTTTTCTCTGCTTCTCTTTGCCATTTGATTCTTGACATATTGATCCTTTTTTGTGTTTTTTTCCCCTTTTTTCTCCCATCCCCCGGCTCTCCTGAGGCCTAATTGCAGGACATCAGCACAGTGCCTTGTGAGCCTGTAGCCTCACAGTTTTGCATTTGTTCAGCAAAATCACGTGATTTATGAAGATGGTCAGAAACTTGGGTTTTGTTTTGTACAGGGAAAGAAATAGAAGAGAGACTGGCCTTTAAGGTTATCTCAGTCTATCCTTCTTATTGTCTGTAGTCATAGAACTTTGTGGATTGGGATGAAGGCAGAGTTTACTGGAGAGAAAACAATGTTGCTCAGCAAATCCACTTGCAAGAAAGCTCAAAAGCAATTACACTAGGTAAACAAGAAAGGATGTGGTAGATCTTGTCCCGTTTTTCTAGCTGGGTACTAAATACAAAGCTGATGGGATTATTTGATTTTACATTCCCAAATCCTACTGTGTGTTATCTTTGCCAAATGACTTTTCTATAATCTTTAGTGTGCATAAATACATGTTAACAACAACAAAAAAAAGCAATGAGAGCAAAAGGCATAAAAATCAAAGTATTACTATGTGAACATTGTGTTATCAGGTTTGTCTTTTGTTGTGTTTTGTTGGAATTTTTTTTCCTGTTAAATGTAAGCTCATTGGCTTGGATACTGCTGGAACTCACGTTTTTTCTCCAGAATGCAAATTCCTGAAATATCTGATATGGTACGGAAGCTGAACATAATTTATTTGTTTAAAGGAATGAAGAAAGCTTTGTGTGCTTGATTTTCACCTGAACTAGTTGCATTTGTTTTCCTGGTTTCTATTAGATATCAATAAATTGGAGCAAAATGGAGGGATTCCTTCTTTTGGAGATTCACCTGTTTTCTGGTATGTGTTTGTCCTTCTGAGTTTTGTCAGCATGGACCATAAAGCTCCCTGTCCCTCCCCCGTTTTGGAGGGCATGGTGAAAACTTCAGCTTGCCACCTTGTCTTCAGTGGGTTTCTGAGCAATCAGCAGTAGAGACAAAATTGTAAAGAGCTGTGTAACAACCATAATGATTCTTCATTTCACTGCAGCTGCCATCCAGGGGGGCTGTTGTCCCTAAATTCACAGCCCAGATGGTGCTGTGGCTTCTGTCCTGAAGTTCTGAGCCTCTTATCCTCACAGCTATTTCTGAAGGAAGTAAATGACGTCCTTTGTAATCAAATGTACAAGAGGAAATCAACTAGATCATTTCTCCTTTCTGCGTTTCAGGGAAAGCAAAGTACTCCAAGAATTTTAAAAAGAGTTAGAAGCACTGATTTCATGCTGTCTGCTGTGCTGTCTATTGAAGCAGCATATGCCACTCTGTGTGTCCAGCTTGTGCCTGTGACCTGCACTGAAACACAGTGGGCATGAAACCACTTCAAAATCTGTTGTTCAACAGCCTGCCCTCATCTTCTCTGTCTGAGGACCCAGGGCTGTACCTAGGGAACAAGAACATCTATTTTCATGTGAAATTAGGGAATGGTGCCTTAGGTTATGTCTTGCATTTCTGTTTGTTAAATGTATTGAGGTTTAAAGGCTTGCAAGAAGTCCCTCTCGTCCAGATTTGATTGCACATTCATTGCTCATTACCAACTGGCATGCTGCTGCTGTACAGTGGTGCTATCAGTAATACCCAGTGTAATAAGCACTCCAAGACAGGAGCTCTGGAATCAGGCCATGCAAGTCCAGTTTTACACCTTGGAAATGATGAGGAGGAAAATGGCACATGCAGGAAACAACGTCACCTTAGGCTGGGGAAATTTTCTACGGATGCCATGATGGTGTTCTGCTGTAGGAATGGATGGGGGCTGCAGGTCTGTCTTCTACCCTTACAGCCAGGAAAAAACATGAACATCTCAGTGCTGGAGTGGCCTCTCCATGTGCAGCACTCTTACTGTTCACAACTCTGCTGTGCCATTGCATTTCCATTCAGCCCTGCCTGACAGTTAGACATTTTGCAATGGGAAATTCCAGAAGATGCCCACGTGCTGTGTGAAGTGGCATCTTTCATTTATTTGACACTGGCATGCTGGTAATTTCATTGCTCAGGCTCCTGTTCTCATATTATGAATCAGTAGAAAAAGGAGACACGGATCATTTTCATATTATACCCTCCACAATCATAAATAGTTTAATAAAATTGCTTCTAACTGTACTGTAAAGTGAGAATGCAGATTTAATAGTGTTCTACAAAAGACAAAAAAACTGTGTCTTTTTGTTTTAAATCCTTTAGGATGGTTACAGAAGAGGAGAAAGGATTGGAGATGCAGTGTTTCTTAACTTAATTGTAGTTGGAATGAAGTTAGAGAGAACACTGTAGGTAAAACAGCTATTCAGTCAAAATGTTATTTTATCAAAGCTGGAGGGTTTTGCAGACTCACATTTATTTCTAGGATCTTCTTGCTGGGGACTCTTGGGTCTGCGGCAGAAAGCAGTGTTTTACACACTGACCTCTGCTGCAAAGAACTTGTGTGAAAGACCTTTTTCAGAGGAAGGGAAAGCAAGAAAAGGAAAAAAAAAGCCTTATATTTTGCAGTCCTTGGGACTTTGCACACTGCAGATCTTCATACATGTTCTTTTAGAAAAATGTGCAAATGTATCTCTCTTCATTTGGCAGGAAGGCAAATTTTGGCATCTTGGCTTTTACCTTGAAATAAAAATTGTTGCTTTCTGCTTTAGAGTATTTCATCTTCTCTGACCTTGCTGGGGAAGTCTAGGGAGCTCTGGGGAATATCTGCAGCACATTCCTGATACCTGGCTGGGGCGGGGGGTTGTTCAGCCAGCCAGTTGTTAGCAAAGATTTGTATTGGTATTTGTTTTGAGGTATCAGCTAGGGGACCAGTCACAGCTTGGATTCAGTGGTGCTACAGCTGTCACAGACAGGGGTTCTCCTTCTCTGGGGAATCACAGCTGTAAAGTAGGTGAGGTGGAAAGGGCATGGGAGGAGGAAAGTGCTGTCATGGGTTTATAGAGGGGAAAAAGAGATGTGAACTGATCTCCTTGATCTTTTTGGGAGCCTGTAGTAGAATTAGAGCAGCAGCTCTAGGATTGCCCAAGGTTCAGAGGAGTCCTTCAGCCTGTCCTCAAGCCTGGGGAGCTCCTCTGCCTCCCCCTGTCCCAGGGACAGCCAGGAGGTGCCTTGCAGTGAGGCAAGGCAGGTGGTGGGTATAGCACATACTCCTTGTGTGTTCAGTAATGTGTTTGCCCATGCCAAGTGAGGGAAGCGATGCTGGCTCCTGTAAAGCTCCTAATAACATCCACCCTCTGGGTTGTAATTGTGGTCTTTGTGCCTCACAAACCCTTCCAGGCATCAAGGCCTTGTTTCACTGGGTGCTGTGCAAATGAAAACTGTCTTACCACTCCCCCAGCTTAGGATGCTTTCTGAGCACTTTTTTCCTCAGGAGAGGACAAGACAATGTGTGATCCCAAACAATGAAATGAAAAAGTCTTAGCTTGCCATCTCTTGCACCAATTCCTGGTAGCATTTTGTAGGCCAGGCACTGGAGATGAATGCAGAAGGATGGTGTTAGTAGGACAGTAAACTATGAATATAATGCAAATAATAGTTCATATAATAAGTGATCCAATAGAAGGTAAAGACTCATTCATGAATCCCCAGCCTTTTTTTACCCCCAAATAATGGTATGCTTAGTTTCTTCCACCAGGAAACATATAGCTATCATGTAAGTTCCTTTCTTACATTCCTTGGTGTGGAATTCTGCTCTGCTGCAGTTGGTGACACTGTCAGTGCTGGTGCTGAGATTTCACCCCTGGTACTTTCAGGGTGACTGAGATCTGCACTGGTTTCTATGCAGGGACCTGAAAGAACTGAGAGCTGGGAGGAAAGTCTGCAGCCTGCTTCCCTGCCTCCTTTCTATAGGGCATAAGAGAAACTGCTCCTTCTTCAAATACCAACTCTTCAGATTCATTGGGGCTTTGCTTAACATGAAATAGCCTTGATTTAAGGGATATTGAAGCAGCTGGAGTCAGGTGATTTTTAGACCTTTCTGAATTGTTTCCTAAATGTAATGTAAGTTGCAGTGAAAAATTTACAGCAGTATGAGAACAGGTATTTCAAAATGTCAGGTTGTGTCTGTAAATTGCCATGTCTGGTAATAAACCCGCCTGTCAAGTAACCAGCAATTTCAGCCTACTGGTGAATCTGATTTTGCTGTGTGCTTTCTCCTGAGTGAATCACAGAGAGAGCAAAACTAGTGATTCTTTCTTATGCTCTTAACAGTTTTTTGAAATTCAGGTGAATGTGAACATGAGCTGTGAAGTTAAACACAGCTCAAGAAGATAAAATTTTTAAGCTGTATTGTTTAGCATTTAAATCAGTAATTATTTAAACTGGGATTTGTCCTTCAAATCTGCTCCTTAACATGGTTATATGCACAAGAAAGAGTAACCTAAAGAAATCTTCCTTTCAGTATTTGGTTCACCATATATTGGATGTTATCCTTATTGAACATTTTGAGCAGACATATGGTGTGATGTCTGATGTGCTTTAATTCTTCTAGCTCAGCCATCTGATGTGAAGAAGGAAGCAAAATTATAGCCATAAAGCTGTACCCTCTGATTCACCTTCCTGTTCTATTTATGATTTTTGCAACCAGGATGCATAAACTCCATAGTCAGCATTCAGATGGGTGGGTATATAGTTAGCTCATTTCTCTACACATGTCCTCAGAACAGAATAGTAAATCTGGTTATTTCTGAAAACACGATTCTGCAATATTGTAATTATAATTCTTTCGACATGTTTGTATTTAAATGTGGTGTATGAGAGGAATGACACCAAGTTCTTGGAGTGCTTTCTCTGAAGGTCATTAGACACCAGTTGTATTAAAACACTGAAATAATACCAGGGGTGTAAAGCCTCTGATTGGCACTTATCCAAAATACTTTGCCCATTGTCTGTTACTGCTTATTCTCCCTCTTGCCAGCGCACACAGAAAGTTGTAGCAAGGAGAATTTACAATGGGGTGTGTTTTTAATAAATATCAGAGTCTTCCAAAGTGTTTGACTTTAGGAAAGTGTATGCCTGCCTCTCTGCTTTAATGCTTGCTGAAACATATCCAACTAAATTGCAAAAAGGATACACTTTGACCCTGAAATTCTGCCAGCATCCTAAAATATATTTAATGTACACCTTGCCCAGTAAGGTGGGCATTTGCTTGGCAGCTTAATTCTTGGGATTTTTTTTTTTTTTAAACTGAATTTGTTTTCATGCGTGTTCAAACTCAGGCTGGAACAGTTTTGGCATCTCTTCCCTGCAAGGAAAACCGGTGCAGAAACTGTCCCAAGCTGGAACTGCCAATAGTTCTTGCTTTGGGTAAGAGCGGCTCGAGAGGGTCAGCAGCATGCTGGTGCCTCCCTGTGCCAGGTGACTCTTACAGTGTGTGTTAATTACAGGATGTGTTAATTACAGTCTCTGATATGCAAGGCTCTATGTTCTCATGAAAAGTTTGGTTTCAGCACGTTCAGTCCTGGAGACTTTAAAAAAAATTGTGTGACATTTGGGGAATAATTAATTTTAGCCTCCAACTACCCCTAATTATGGGTGGTGATTTTTCCAAGGGGTCTTGCAATTTTTGTCAGTATTTCCACAGTAAAATCTTCCTCTGTTGTATCTCTGTATAAGCAAGGAGAAAATATCTGGGTTTTTTTCCTTTGCAACTAATATGACAAAGAATCTCAGTGTTTACCTGTGCTTTAGTTTAACTGGTAACCCAAGTTAAACTTCCCCACCCAAGCTGAGGCAGGGGTTGCTGTGCTGTGAATCTCTTGTGCAGGGGAATGAGGGGTCCTGAGCACAGGCAGATCAGGGATGGTGCAGGGACTCAATCCCTGGTCTCCAAGCAACAAGCTGGGTGTCAACCCCATTTGGGTGGCTCCCAAAAAGGGGGCTCATTTGGGCAGAAGAAACATGGAGAATGTGGCAAACACAGAAAACAGGGTCTGGGGGATTGAACCAGATAGTATCTTGTATAATCGCTAATTACAGTACATCTATGGCCTAATAAAGATCCAGATTGAACAGAACTGGGAGATGTGCCAGCTTGGTTCTGTGCCAGAAATCAGCCTGGCATTTTAAAGCCATTCTGCTCAACCCTGTCCACACGACAAAGCACTTCTACAAATGTTTACCAAATGCTTTGTTGCTGTGGGATGTTCCATGTCCTTGCCTTTGGTACATCCCTATCTGCTCTCCTGTGGATAGTGCTTCACCTGGTGTGGTGTACAGCAGGATAGCTGTGGCACTGCTGTATTGCTGCCAAAAGGGGAAATCTGATTTCCTCAGGAATGTTATAAAAGCAAAGAGGACATAAGACATTCCTGAAAATCAACAATTGCACAAATGTATTTGGGATGTTTATCAAGTATTCTCTTCTATCCCCTTCCCCCATCCCCTTTCAACTGTTACTTGTCCCAGGCCACCTTTGTTGTTAGAATTTACAAAAGAAAATAGATTCTTTTTCCCTCTTCATGATAAAGCCTAATGATCCAAGTCACCTAAGGAATACCTATAAAATCACATAAGCTCCAGACATCTGAAGTTGCTCGGGTTTTACTGAGAATGCAAATACTCTTGTGAAGCTGTTGTAGTTGTTGTAAGAAGAGATGAATCTGATGAGCTGAGAAATGCCAGCACAGCTGATGTATGTTTGTAATGGGCCATTCTGCCATTTCTCACAGGAAACCTCAAGGGCAAGGGATACAGGACAGGGATCCTTTTAGGAAGTTTCTCTAGTAAAGCTGCCAGTCCAACCAATATTGTCCCTTGTTCATCAGCCTAACAGAATACTCTTAGTTAGGAACTCACAGGACTACGGGGAAAATAAAGGCTGGGAGGTGTTCACTGTACCAAAATGGCCATGGAGAATACCCTAACCCTGAGAGGGTGCATCAGGCAGTGCCTCTCCTCAGAGCTCAGAGGTGTCCCTGTCAGACACTCCACGAGCTGGGCTGTGCAGAGTGATGCTGAATGCATGTTGACAGAGTTACTAGAGATTCCAGCTGCTGTGGATGCACGATAAAACAGATAATTTCCTTAAGCTGTTTTTATCAGTAAAGAATGAAATAGCTTTTCCTCTTTTGAGTGACTCCACTTTAATCCAGCTAAGAAACAATGCCAGGCTTTATTGGTGTAAAGGGACTCGCTTTGCTCTCTGCATGAATTGTTCCTGTTCCTGTGCTACAAATCAATAAGAACCTGCAATATTTATGTGACATCCCAAAATCCTCTATACAAAAGCTCACTCTGGCAACAATATATGAAAATTCCCTCCACTTGGTCCATTAGAGGTTTCAGCTGGGAAATGTCAGCAAAAGGCAGCTCAGCTGAAACATGACCTGCAGTTTTTCTGGAATGGATGAGACATTGGTGATGCAAACTATTCATGCCCTCAGAAAGGTGCAGCTAAAGAGCATATTTATTTATTTTGCAGCATCAACCTCTGTGTCCAGAAATGAAATCATCATTTACAAATGACTTGAACTCAGAAACAACCAGCTCCTGCAGCAATTTTCACCTCTAAGAGCTGGAGAAGGTCTGTGTTACTATCCACTGGAGTACTCTAGGAAAGAAAATGGGAGGTTTATTTGTTTGGGTTTTATAGGTACAAAGCTGGATTTACTAAATCACTGCCATGTGCTCTTGTAAGATTCTTGTTTTGTTATCTTCTATGTCTATTACCTTATTCCTTCTTTAATTGTGTAAATTAATATTAACTGGTGCCAATTACTTTTTTATTGAGACATTCCCAGAAAAGAAGAAACCCCTTAATTCTATGCTCAGCTTAGCCCATTAGTTCTAATACTGTAAAGTAGTTTTAATCCTAGATCAGATTCAGCTGTATGTGAAATATGGCTATTGCAGAAGAGAGGCATAATATTCCTGATTGTGCTTTTTACATATGGTGTGGCATCTCAATTAAAGAGGATGGAGTTTTTTCAAAAGCTGCTGAACAGACTATTTTTAGATGAAGAATCTGGCACAACCCACTAATGAGAAGTTTATTCTTTTCTGCTGCTAGCCACAGCCTCTTCCCCCCCTCCCTTAACTTTGTTTAAAAGCCAAATAAGTAAATATTGCTGTGCTCTTGCCTTTTTAATCTGAAGATCAAATCATTCCCAGGAGGAGCTTCTGTCTCTTCTTGTACAGCTGTACTCCTTCATAATCAAGGGCCAGCATTTTAAAGTGGCTGATAAATACTAAGTGCTTTAAATTCTGGGTGCTCAGTTTGACATGTTCAAAAGGGCTGATTTTCACAAAGTCCCCTGACACCCACTATTAAAATCTCAAGCTTTGCTAGCTGGCTCCACAGAATTCCTGGCCAAACACCACATACTTGTAGGGGTATTTTAAAGCAAGGTTCTTTAACAGGAACGATGGTGTCTTGTGGAAAAGGTGCCATTGGTTTGAATTTACCTTTGGGCCTGCAATGTAATATGGGAGCTCAAATGCAACTCCTGTGGATGTGCCTCCTTGTTCCACGTGCAGATGACGGGAGGGTGACTCAGGGAGCAGGCTGAAGGCAGTGGTGTTGGCAGCACTGAGACAGGCAGGGATCCTGAAGGGTCCTGCAGAAATCAGGTAGAATTGAGCTTGGTTAAATGCAGCTTTGGTTCTCTTATTTAGGTCTGTTTGCAATCTCCTCAAGCATAGGAATCACATAAACTTGCATCTGTGCTCGTTTACTCTGCTGCTGTTCTTCTGCCACCCCAGAAGCTGGAGGAATTAAATTACAAACTGCCACTCAGCAAGAGGTGGCCTCAAACAGAACTTCCTTCTGAGAGCAGAGTGTGCTGGGATCCGAGCATGTCCATGCCAGCCACTCTCTGCTTTGCCATCAGCTGCTGAGGCATGTGGCAGTGACTTCTCTGCAAGAAATGTGCTTTTAGCCAGCTGACATTCTTCTTCCTGGGCACCTCTCTTGCAGTGCTAAAGACATCTCTTCCAACAAGATCTTCACCTGTACTTCCATGGAAGTTAGCTGAGCTGTGATTGATGCCAGCTGAGCATCTGACATTTATAGTCCCAGCTTGCTGAATTCCCTGGCAGCACCTCAATCCTGAGGGGGCATTCTGCATATGCAGAAGATGAAGGACATTGCTTATGGTCAGTCACAAAGAGTTCAAATCTTTACAGTGAAAAGCCCTTCATTTCAAACGTCTCATAATGGAGACAGCCTCTCATGGCTGAGGCTCTCTCCTAGTGTCCTGCCATGCCAGTCTAAGGAAGATGGCTCTTAAAAAGGGGGCTTCTGCTATTATGCCTAAGACAGCTGAGGATTTTTCAGCCTGGATGTGGTACAATGAACAGCTTTTAATTTGTCATGCAAATTAGTAATTTAAAATAGATTTTTTCATAGCTAAGTGGACTCACTCTGTGTGAATCACTCCCTGAAAAGCTTCACTTTGTGCACCATGTGAATCTGGAGCAACACTTCATCAACATCAGTAAACTTAATTTAAATAGAGTAAATCTAGTGTGAATGAATCTGGGACCAAGTCTCATGTCTTCAGACATCTGTGGTGGTTTCAGACCCTACAGGAAGCTGATGAGAGACTGCCCATGGGTGATTCAATGCCCCAGAGGAGAGTGTCTCATGATAGAGTGGCACTGCTCATTAGCTGCAGGCTCTGAAGGTGAAATAGATAAACTAAGAGCAAGAGAAAGAAAGCAGGTCTGCAAGCTGTTGGTGGGACACATGTGCCTGTGCACACATGAGAAAGCAGCCTGTGAATTTTCTGTGCGCAGTGTCAGGGTGCTGTGTGTGCACAACCCACCTGTGGGCATGGGGCCTTCAGATCTACACAGCTTGGCTTTTAAAGGCAGCTAAGTGATGCTGGATCACAAGCTGGCCTTTCAAATAGATTAAGTGATCTGTGAGCTGTGCATAATTGTTTGTGTTTCCTCTGGACTGTTTGGTCAGTCCCCACTGCCTCAGAGTCCAGCACTGTCAGCAGTGGGGTTTCAGTTTCCTGCTCAGTCCATTACAGCTGGAGAGTGTTCCTGTTATGTGGCCAGCATTGGTGGCCTCCAGCATCTGTGGGGGCCTTTGATGCTTATTAAAGATAGATCTTTCAGATTTCCAGATTACCCACAATGCTCATGCAAAGAGAGAATTTCCAGTCACTCCATACTGAGTAGGGAGATGGTCCTGCTCTGGGCTCATCCCTTGGAGGATTTATAAAGATGTCTATGGGGATTCTGCTGAAGTGCAAGGGCCCAGTTTACTAAGGACTGTTAAGGAAGTGAGAAAAGAGCTGGTTATCCAAACAAGAGGATGCAAACTCCAAAAATTTGCACGAGTTTGAAAACATCTACTACCACTTTATCTCTGCATTGTTTCTTAGCTCCTGCTTGGCCAGATGGGAAGTTGATTACTAGCCCAAGCAGCTCTTATGCCAAGAGCCTGCTGGAGAAGTGGTGATGTGGATTTGTGTTCCCTTTTTCTGCCTCTGCCAGGTGCAGCAGCGAAAAGCTGACAGCAAAGCAAAGCCTGTGCATATGTCCCATGCAGAGCCCTCAAACTCTGATGTTTCTGAAAAAGTTAATGTTGGGTGTACATTTCTCTGCTCTGGATACTGGTGGAGACCCTCAGCACTGCTGAGTTAACGACAGGTTTCTGCAGAGTAAGGTTTGCATGTTCTGTCTTTGGTAGTGATTGTTTTTTGGAGACCCTCCTTCAGGACCTGGCAGTTCATCCAGACAAAAGCTGCAAAAATAGTTGTCTTCTCATACATAGTTGTTTCTCAGCATGAACAGTCCACCTTGGTGTGCTTGGGTGATTTCAGCAAGTGATAGCAAGCAGTGAGGGTCAGCTTTTGACCCTGGATCTTGTACTGGTTTTTCTCTGTTTCCATGTTTACTTCCAGGGCTAAGGTAAGCAGCTCTAGGGCGATCTACTTTCCTTGATTTTCATCCCCCTCTGTTAAAAAATTAAAAGGCTCTTGAAGCTTATGATCCTGTAAATGAGAGCACTGCTGAGAATTTGAGTGCACTATTGGCTTTATTAGAGCTCGTCCTGAAAGTAAATTTGCTTAGGTGTCTTCTTAGTGTTTGCATGAACTGCCATGCAGGGGGAGAGGCCTTCCCAAGTATTTTGATAGATAGGAAAGAGCCCATAAATGCACCTTTAAGGCATTTAGAAACTTGCAATCTTTCTTTAGTGTTAGCACACCTTCAGAAGGGTGAATTTCCTGTGCACCATGTCTGACAATGCTTAATTCTGGATCCTGTTAAAGGCAGCTGGGAGGAGCTGGCTGAAAATTTCAGCTGAAAAACTGCATATGTTCCCTTCTGTCTGGATATTGCTGACATAAATATGGATCAGGAGAGTCTCTACAGCTGTCAGTGTGTTTACCCCAGTGCTAAACCAGTGTGATAAGGCTTCATCTGCTATCTGTCATGAATCATATTGCTTAGTTTTTTCATGTCAGTATTTTTTTCTCTGTTTTTACTTTAATATGACAAACATCTTAACATATGTAATTTATTTTTTAAAAAGCCCCAAGCCTTGGATGATGAAGACTTAGGTGATTCTGAAGTGTGAGATACAGCAAAACCAGGGTAACTGATGGCTAAGATACTTCTGATTCTTCTGGGTTATTGTGTTATTGGGAGTTATATGTGCACCGAAATAAAGCAGATGTTTAATTCATTTTTACAAAGAAATGACAGATTTAGTCTATAAATACAGTGAAATCTATCATCTCAACAAAGCTGTGGATGGGAGAGTTGGCCAAAAAAGCAGAGGGTTGACTTCTGCAGCTCAGTTTGTGAATGCTATTTACCTGGACTTCAGTAAAACCTTTGACACTGTGTCACATGGAATTCTGGAGAAACTGCCTGCTCATGGCTTTGACAGGTACATGGTTTGCTGCTAGAAAAACTGGCTGGGTGTCTGGGACCAGAGTGGTGGGGAATGGTATCACACACACAGTTTGGGGCCAGTCTCTGGTGGTCTTCAGAGTGCAGCTCTCAGGATCAGTGAAGGTCCTTTCAAATTTTGAAGGAAAGGGTTTGACTTAAGCTGTGTTGAGCAGCTTGGCAGTCACTTGCCCACTCTGTTTAGGCAACAGGGAGAGGAGGTGCAAAGCTCAGCTCAGCTTTAAGGAAGAAACAACTGTGTTGGGTTCTTGGGTATGTTCCAAGGAATTACCAGAAGTTTGCTGCACTTCATGTGACTCAACTGGTTCAGTCATTCTTGTAATTATGATGTGACTTCATGCAGGAGAAACCATTCTGAGCTGCTTGCAGGTTTCCTGATCTACTCTCAGGGAACTCAGTGCATGTAAAAATCAATCACTTAAGATAATTTTTGAGGTTCTGGGGAAGACAAGAGCTGAGATCTTAGTTGGATCCTCCAGTGACAATACATGGCATGAACTCAGCAGGGCTCTCTGGTAAGGATGGGTGTTATGGGCAGCAAGAGTGCTTATGACAGGTATGTCCAGTCCTCCATTCAAGAGGAAAAAAACAAATCTCTTTTTAGACCAAATATTGTTCTTGGACTTAATCCATATTTGGGTTCTTTGCATGACTTTGCACCTTGCTGTGGTTTTGCCTGTCTTTTTTGCTGAGTGTTTCAGGAACAAGTGCAGCCCACCAGCTCAGGGAGGCAGTGAGGTCTACAATTTGTCTTTTTCTCATTAATGTTCTTTCACTTTCACACAGCATCTTAAAAGTGTGAAAATGACTTCTTCTTGGTCATGATTTTTCCCCTCCTTTCTCTTCCTTTGATAAAACTACTGTGGATTCTGTGTGAGTCCTTCATTTGAGTCTGTGAGCTTAAGACTCTTGTTACTCCACCAATGCCAAAAGCGTTACTTTCGTGCAACTGGAAGCAGAATCAAGCTTTTCATCTCTTGCTGGATTATAGCACACCTGTCAAAAAATCTTTATTTTTTAATATATTGCTGTTCAGGGCCAGCAATATAAAAACTGGGAGGTTTTTTTTTTTTTTGCTCCTTTCTATCTTGACAGCCCTTGGGACAGGGGGTACTGAGTGTGCAGAGCAGCTCAGAATGGTACTGTGGGGTGAGTGGCTGCTGCCTACACAAGTGTTGTGCTTGTGGAGAACACTCCCAGCGGCCCTCACAGAGCAGAACTGAGCAGGTGGATGTTCCTGTGAGGCCATGCCTGCCTCCCTTTCAGCTCTTCTGTTGCTGGGCATGACTCCAAGGATGTTTCCTGTCGTTTCCCCTACACTCTGACCAAGTGTTGAATGGGGTTTCTAGGCCTTTTTTCTTTTAATAGCCACTTTTCCTTTCATCAGCTCTGCCTGAGGCTGGGCAAAATAGTAACCCTGAAAGCTGTTAATATGAGGAGGTATTACAGCTCCAAAATTATTTTCCAACATTGATTTATATATTTTAACCTCCTTCAAATTTAGTTCCATCTTCCCCCTCCTTGCCTTCCCACCCATCAGCCCTCTTTTTACAATATCTGATACTGCCAATACACAGTAGAATGTGAGCGATCTCATCATAGAACCTATATCTTCTTTTTTGGCAGTAGAGTATTAAGTTTTCCCTTTACATCTGCAGTAGTAACATAATTAAATAAAGTAATAATAATTGTGACGTTTTGCTGTGCCAATGTGATGGTCATTGCCAGTGTAATCAGCATAAAAAAGTCTCTTGCTAGTGGTAAATATTTGCAGTTAGCACAGAGCTCTTGTTTTTCCAGGGTTTTTAGTTTTGTTTTATTTTTCCCATTCCATGTTCTTTTTTTCTTTTATTTTAAAATTTTATTTCATAAGAAAGAGCCTCCAGAAAACTTTAACTTCATGTTGGCCACTTTACTCACCCTGTGAAAATGGAATTGCAGTCCTGCTCTGTCTGTCATGCCTGCTGACTGTTCCTGGACCTCTGTCGTGGGAGGGTTTGGGCACTCACCACTGAAATGTGTAATGAGCAGCTTCTACCTGTGGCTGTCCTGGCTGATTGTCTCTGACCAGAAGGCTGGAGCCATTCCTGTTTCATGTGCTTCTCAGGGGGCAATTGTGTGTCTGCCTGGGCCTGATTTCCAAAGACTGTGAGTGTAAAGGTTTCCAGCAGTGCTTTCCATGGGCACTTTCACGGCTTAAAAGCCTTTCTGAAATCATCAGCAGCCCATGTTTCCTTCCCATTTTGCAGGAGAGACGGACTGCAGCACGGGATGGGAAGTCAGTGTTTCAGTGGGATGGTGGGAACGGGCAACAGGAGCCCAAGCAGCTTTCTGTCACCCACCTTCCTCTGTGCCCAGTCCTCTGTGTGAGTGCCAGGGCCGTGCAATTAGCAGTCTGGCCCTGTAATTAAATCTCAGCTACCGTGCAGTGTTCAAGAGCACACCCTCCCAGCCCATCAAGAGCCCATCACTCAGGGGAGATGCTATTAATTGCCCGTGGAGATAAGCAAGAGGCAATTGCAGCGAGGCGTGCCGAGCTTGCTGCTCCCAGCCCACCACAATTTGCTTTCAGGAGGCTGTGTTTAGCCAAGCACATGTGAGGGGCCAGATGTAATTTGCACCTCCTCGCATGATTCCCAGGTAATGGGATGCAATGTTATGGCAGGGGATTGACCTCGCCCTGCCACAGTTGCTCTGGCACTGGGAGTGAACAAATGTTATCGTGGAGGCGGTGATTCTCTCAGAAACAGAGAGCAGGGATGCTCAGATGCTGCTTTTGACAGTGAATAGCTCACACTGAAAACAACAGATGCTGATTTCAGGAAAATAACAGCATTTTCAGGCAATGGTTTTCTGCAAATTCAAAGAGCTTGGTAGGCTAGAATTAATAAGCTCGTGTTACTGTGGGATGTTGGTGCACAGCACAGCAATACACCTGTTTCATTGTTGGTTTTCAGCTAAGCCCCTGTTCTTCAGTTAACAGTAAATTGGTTTTGCACAGAAGTATATTAAAAAATGTTGGACTGGCTTTTATGAATGGGCAAAGCTTTGAATGATGAGAGGTTTGTGGTTCATTTATCTTACCAGTTATTCAGTAACCTGCCTGGTGGACAGCCTGGTGTGGTTCCAGGCATAATGTACTTATCTGCAATTAATAGAGAAGTCTTTTTCAAACCCTTGCAGTTGGAGAACAGTGACTGTTCCAGCCCTCTGGCTCAGTCTGTAATCTTGGCACTGCTTTCAGCTGGGTGAATTTGTGTACTGAAATGTTTCCCTGCCCTGATTCACTATTCCAAGATCTCTGAATCTCAGACATTCCCTGAAGAGCAACGAAAAGCTGAAATGCAAAATTGAACAGGACAGTGGACAGTAGATACAGAATAAATATATATATTTTCCTGATAACAACATGGCAGCAGATTTATTTTTTCTCTCTTTTTCTATTAAGATGGGAAAGAAACAGAAGACCCATTCTTTTAGGGTTAGGCTCTAAATACACTGCAGGCTGAAAAACTGTTTGGTAATTAAGTTGGAACAACAGCCTGGTGGAATACAAATATTTTAAAGCTGTGTGTTAGTGCAGGAAAAAAGCACATCAGTAAATATTTCCTTGTCAGTGCTCATGGTGTGGAAGCCATGTAGCCAGTCACTTTCCAATACTAACACTGCCTAGTAAGTGAATCTCCCCTTTCCAGGAAATGCCTTCTCCTCCCAAATCTGTTCTATGATACAAACTTTGCATATAAATAGAGAACTCATTAAGATGTTTTGGGTCACCAAATAAAACTTCTTGTTAATACAAGCCCTGTGTTTTGCAGTCCCTCGTTCTGGAAGTTGGCCCTGGGAGGCCATTCCAGATCTTTGTTGCTTCAACCCCAGAGATGTTGCCCCCTTTTTAATATACAAGTGCCATGTTCATTCATTCCCTGAATGCTGATGATGTGACTTACCAGATGATCTGAGATCAAAATTAACTCATTCCTCTCACTTCAGTGCTTTGAAAGGTCTCTTGCTACTTGCGGTAGTGACATCTCTCTTATCTTGTTTTTGCTGCTGAAAGAGCTTTTATCAGCTGTAGTAATTTCCTCCAGAAGATGTGACATGCTTTGTTCCTTGGGCAGCCCTCACTGTGCACGGGGGAGTGCTCTTTCACCACTCCTCAACGGCAGGAACTGTTCTACCGCTTTTCAAAAAAAACCCCAAAAACTGAGAGTCGTGAGTGCTTTCCGAGCCCTGCAGATGGCACTGCCTTCCTGGGCTTACCCGAGTGCCCGGTGCATGGCCCTGTGCTGGGCTCAGAGCAGTCTCCACTTGGAACTGCTCTCCTTGCAGCTGAATAAATAGTCCAAAAGTTCTGGCTCTGGGATGCTTTTAGTTAACAATGAAAAATAAAATGGAAATTGCTTGGAACCTTTACTCCTCTTTAGGTGGTTTTGTTTTCTGGACGTTGGTTCTTTTTGAGGTTTATCTTCAAAGAGTTTTCAGCAACTTCACTGTACAGCCATTTTTTCTCTCTCTGATATCTCCCCATGCCAGTTAAGTACTGAATTGGCTGCAGAGTCAATTGCCACTCCTGGGAAGATGCAAGTGGAGAAAGGGAGGGAGCTATCTTGTTACCAGTGTTCTCTCAAAGGCTCCCTGATAGGGCAGACATACCCCCTTGTAAGGAAACGGCAGCATGGATGACACAGAGCTAGAGATTCATCTCACGTTGTTGCTCCTTTCCCACTGTGGCAGAAGGGGGTTTTGCATGGACTATTCAGTTCCCAGTGCTTTTCCTTGGGGTTTGCCAGGTGTTTGGGGCATACCTTCCCTGTTACACAAAGGTGGAGCACTGCTGGCCATGTGCTCACAGCTCCCCAGTCTGCAGGGACACTGATGGGAGATGGTTATTTTCTGGAGGGCCCTTGGGAACCTACGGCCTGGAGCCACCAGTGGCTGGTTGTCCAGTGGTGGTCACACACCCTCTGGGACTCCTGGACCTTCCAGACCATCTTTGTGTCATCTGGTGTCCTATACTGGCTACAACACAGAGAAATGACTCATTTCAGAACCTGATGATTTTGCAAATCGCTGACGATTAAATGGAGATGTATTTTTTTATGGCTGTTCTCTCTGGGTTTTCATGGCACGCCAAACAATTTGTTTGCTGGTGCTGCATTTAATGAAGGTAGCAGCTATCATATGTGAGGGATCTGCTGTATTTTCCAAGAGTCAAAATAAAATCCAGCCATGGCGAGGTGTTCTGGGTTGCTTCCTACACATAAATCCTCAGCTCCTTCCCTTCAAGGTCACTCAGGTACTTCATGCCTCAGAAATGGTTCATATTGCCAAGTGACTGGGTAGCAATGCTGCCCAGACATATTCAATCTCTGATTTCACTGCTTATATTTCATCTGTATGGAAGCACTTGGATTGTGATTTGCATCATTGCCCATGTGACTAACCCTGTGTGTTCCTAGTAGTTCTGGACAGGCTCTCACAGGATGCCCCTGCTAGGGCTGAGGTGTTTTGTGTCCAGCTGCACAGTGGGAATGGATGCTTGGAATGCACCATACCCTGGGGCTCTGTTAGCACTCACCACTTGGAGTATTTGAAAGCAAAGTGTTGTGTCTCTGCTGCCAAAAAACTTGCTTTTATGTTGAGAAGTTTAGTCTGCAGCTGTAAGGGAAAGCTGATGCTTCAATAGTTTCCTGTATTCATAAGAATATTTTTAGAGTGGTTTTGTACATTCATACGTGCAAAGTCTTGTAAGAGAGAGGTTTTTGTGCATCCCAGCTCCCAAAGACAAGTGATGAATGTTCAAACTTCAGGCTGGGAACAAAAGGAAACAAAATGTCTAGGCTATGTAGAAAATCCTGAAAGCCAAGGAATAGCTAAATGTCCAGAAGGTAGTCAGGTGTAAACTCAGAAATATATTTTAGCCTGAATGTAATTCTCCTGATGGTACAGCAAGGCAGGTTTTACATGGTTGTGACTGCACATTGCAGTACAGTGAGGGCTGGCTGAGGGAACAGACATACTCTGAGCTCCTGTCTTTGGGCTTTAGCAAATTAAGCTCTACATCAAATGTTCAAGATGAGATTAATTAGCACAGCCATCATTCATGTTACAGCAGCATAAAATTATTTTAAAAATTTCTGTTGGACACGGGTCTCTTATGTAGCTAGTTAGGATTTTTCATTAGAGTTGGTCAGGAAGTAGAAGCGAGGTTGCTCTTAAATCACTGTGCTTTATTTCTAAAACTTTGTATATCTTTGACAAATTTAGGTGGGCTGTGTGTCCCTGCCATAATGGTGTTTAGCAGGATATTGAATCCATATTCTTTGGAATGATGATGAAAGAATTTTCTGCAAGGAAAAGAACCATCTCCCCATTATTGCTATTATTTTTTAATCCTTAGAACAGTTTTCCTCCTACCCCCATCCCACTTAATTTTGAAAATAACCACACCATTAAAACTGCAGTCCCCTTTCTTCCTCCAGACAAAAAGGCCCCTGTGTACAACAGCTCTCACAGAAGATGCCAGTCTGAATGGGGGTAGTCTGACAGAGCAAAAACCAGACCTGAACATCACCATACAGAGGGAAAATTTTGAGTAACAGTGAATATTGCCTACACAGATTTGTGGTCAAAAACTGGAATAATTTTTAGTTGCCTTGGCCTCTCAAAAAAAGCCCTTCAAATACTTTTGCTGTCATATTTTTGAGAATTTCTGAGCATTAGAATCCAGAGATACAGAGGGAGGGTAATGAGTGAAAGACATTCCAAGCATGTGCAAATATGTATGTGAGTCCTGGTGCCTTGATCTTTGCCACTCTCCCCACATTAATCTCACTCATCCCGTCTTTATTTTAAATGACCTGGGATCAGATCTTGCCTTATCTGTGTTAGTGTGGGCACATAAATTTGCAGAAATTTAGTGTTGGAACAGCCACAACAAGACATTCAGCTTTCCACTGCATCTTCATTGGCCTTTGTGGCTTTTCCAGGGCACACAAAACCCCTCAGTGCTCAGGAGTCTGCAGCAGCTTGTAGCCTTCCCTCCACATCTGCTTCCTGTCAAAGCTGCTGCACAGAGGCAGCAGCCATGTTTTGTGGAAGGAAACTGAGCTGGCACAGGAGTCAGGGTGCACAGAGGAGTTTCTCTGCAGGTCCAGCACAAAAGGTTCTGGCAAGCAGCAAAAGCCTCCAGGGCAACTTCAGGGAGGCTTCCACCTGGGAATGGTGGATGCTGGTGCTGGTGTGCAAGGACCACGCTGTGCTCGTGTGGTAGTTCTAAAGCAGCCCTCAAGCAGCACGTGAGAAATGCTGTAGCTCCAGGTTTGGGATGATCCACAGGGACTGCAGCAGGAGCAATCAGAAGTAGTGGCAGTGGGGGCAATAAGGCTCTGCCCACTGCCCACCAAACCAGGCCACACAGGGCTCTGCACTGCTCCTTTGAGGACACAGTTTCCCTGTAGCTGTCCATGGCACATCTGCAGAAATGTACCTGCTGTGGAGAACTTTCTTCTTCATTCTTTCCATGTTCCTAGTTCGGGAGGCCTTTTGCATGTCACCAAATGCCAGGTAGGTCTGCATGGTGGTACCACAGACACAGATCTGTCCTGGTGCTGAGGTAAACACAAGCAAAAATATCCTTTGAAGGGTAACCAGGGCCATACTCTGCTTTTATATCTGCTTAAAATCTTGACTTACAAATGAGTTCCTATTATATGCCTCTCTAAATATTAGATCTTTTAAAAAACTGCCATTTGTAGTTATTGACTTACCACTGCTGTCACTAAAGCAGAATTGAATCCAGCACTTCCTGATTGTTATCAGCTATTCCTGGTTGGCTGCAGTGCATGACTGGTATTGATCTTGTGGGAATAATACTAACAATTGTTCTGGGTTTGCATCTGGAGAGATATTTATCTTTTAATCTGTAACTCTCATTTTCTATAAGGCAACATATCCAGGTTTGTAGACTCACATTACAGTACTACATTTTATTTTTTACCAGTGATTTTAATTGGAAATATTGAGCAAGATGCTGATTTTCTCTTGTACAACTGTTCACTCTGCTCTTGTCTGGTAGTGTTTGTGAGGGCTAATGAATATCAATATCTGGGTTCTGAGAGATGGATGGCATGGAATCTTTTGACAGCCTATGTCTTTATCAACTCTCAGAACTATATGATCATTTAGATTTTATTGCATATATATTTCACTTGATATTGTATTTAGGTCAGCTATTTAATGAGGATATTGATTATTAGCTTTACAGATCTATCAAAAAGGGAGAAGGGAGAAAAACGTAATAAATAAGCATTTGTATTAGTTCACCCTGTGCCTTGATGTTTATTCAGATGGGTTTTCTGCACTGAATTTCACCCAAGAACAGGAAAGTCACCAGAAAGAAGTGGTTAGGAAAGTGTTCCTTTGCCCCCTCTGATGCCAGGGCAGGAGGCTCCTGGGAAACAGAGGGAATGGAGCAGCTGCAGAGGAGGAGGATCAGATCCCTCCCTTTGACAGGTTTATTCTGTTATACCTGGCAATCCCAAACAAAAGGATGTTACAGGAATATCTTAGAGCTTTGGTGAGATGAGAACCAAAGGAGGAGGCATCCAGGCTGCTTTCTTGCTCTCTGCTGCTTTGCTCAGCCTGGCCAGTTCCCTGGCCTAGATGAGGTTGCTGTTCACCCTCGCAGGAAGCAGCATTTACCTCCCTCTGGTGCAGGGGATGGTGCCACACCAGGCTTGCCTCCTCTCCTGGAGCCCTGCAGGCTCAGACACAGCCCAGCATCACTTCAGTGCAGCTGTTGTTCCTCTAAAGTCCATGGCTGAACTGAGGCTCCAAAACTCCTCCTGGGAGCAGGGAGCTGAGAACTCATCCTGCTGCCATCTTGCAACGTCATAAAGGCTCTCTGAAAAAAAAGTTGTTCCCTTTTGTGGGAGAAGGGAATCCAGGTGAGCTGGCCCCTGATCAGTACCAGCTGTGTTTAATTATCAATACAGCCCCTGATGAGTCCCAGGTGTATCCAATAAAGAGAAGGTGATAAAAGGGACTGGCTGAGGTGGGGAGGGAGCATTGTCATGGAGGATCATGAAGGAGGAGGAACCTTGAGGAAGAAGGAAGGAGAGAACCATGAAGCAGCAGGATCCTGAGGAGAGAGAGTCCCTGCAGTGAGGTCAGTGTGGGGCTGCAGTCAGAGCCTGTTGGTGGAACTTGCACTCACAGTCTGGCTGGGTAAAAGCCTCATTCAGAGCCTGCAAACTGATCCCTGCAGTCAGAGCTGAGCAGGAAAGAAGCAGCAGTGAGAGGCTGCCAGGGAAACCTCCAGCAGGAGCTGCTGCAGCCAGGGGCAGGGAATGGTTGGAGTCAGGATGGCTGAGCTGGAAAGAGGAATAAATCAGGGCCCTTTCCATGCTGTGATAAACATTGGGCTCATTGCTACCCTCTAACAAAGGGGCTGCTGCAACACCTTTTAGTTTGGATGTGGAAATAACCTAAGATGTGCAGAATTCAATGCAGGGAAAGAAGTTTGATATTTGTACCCCTTTTACTCTTGAGGTTTTGTAGCAGTGGTTTGTTTGATTTAAATTTCTTTATGAGGAGCTCGTCCTCTGGAGCAAACAGAGCTCTATGAATCCTGCAGTGATTTAATGGGATGGGTTTGGTTTACTTTCTTTTCATTAGGAAATGCACTGCTTGTAAAGCTTAGTGGTTATTTATACATTAGTAAATAATAGATTGTTTCTAAATGAATTAATATAATTTCTAAATTCATATATGTGTAATAAAAATTTTTACTTGTCTTGTGCCTTTTACAAGGAACAGGAATTTAAACTCTGCCTCACAAGTTGTCAGAGCAATTTTACTTGTTGACCTGCAGACTGTGTGTAGAGGAGAATTAAATGCTTTAAAAAGCATGTAAAGAGGGATTGTAGGAAATATTTTTCTGAAACTTCTTTTTTTTAAAAAAAAAAGCAAACAAAAACTTTCTTAAATAATTCATTTTCTGAAAAAGTACTGCATCACAAAATTACTACTGAAGTCTTAGTGTCCTGGAAATATTTTTTTTTTAGAGCACATTATGAAAAAATACTATGTAGTGATCTTAGTATTCCACAAAACAAAAGCACCTTCAAAATGTGCTCTTTTGCAGCTCAGATGAACAATTGTATAATTGTCAGCATGTCAAGAATTGGCTGGATGTGCCCTCTAATTTCTCACTACTGAAGGATCAGTAACAGTGGAAAATGAAGTCAGTGCTCCCAGTTTTTCTGTGCACCTTCATGCTGCATAATGCCAGAAGGCACTTGACAGTGAGCAAATCTGAGGAGGGGGACTGTGCCTGCAGGAGGCTGAGATAAAAGTTTCCAAACACCTCTTGCAATTGCCAATTTCTTTGGTTTGTTTGCATGCACAGGGAGGGCTGGTAAAACGAGACAAAGTAATGTGAATAATTGCTGTGAATAGAAGAACACACAGAGAGGAGATATAATGAGAAATAGATGGGACATTAGTGTGTAAGTTGCATGTGTTATCCAAAAGTTATCTTCAGCTGCTGGTGCTGGTAGACATGAAATGTGTGTGTGTGCAGGAGAAGAAAGTTAAAAACATATTCTGAGTTGCTGATTTTTCTGAGCTTTGCATGTGCACTTTGGGAATTCAGGGAACTTTCCCCATGTGAGAGGTGTGACTGATCAGGAGACAAGGCTGCCAGGAGAAATTCTGATTGGTGGTGATGTGCTCTGCTGTAAGTGCTGTGAGGTGATTTGTGGGATCAGGCTGGTCTCACTGCCTTTTCTTGGGAGTTCTTGGGATAAAAGATAACTACATGTCCAGGTTTTCCTTCATCATCATGGATGTTAGAAATTAATTTTTAATTAAAAAGTAATTTCCTAATGCTGTGAGTCTATGAGCTGAAGTTTCAAAACTTTTTGAGAGCTGTCATTAAAGTTATTATTATTATATAAAATTATTATTAACTATTAGCTGTGACCACTGTGTGTGTGGTCAGCTCCTCTAAAGAGCAACATGCTCTGTAAGGGAACAGCTCATCTCTAGTAGTACAGTCTGAAAAAAACATCACAAAAACACTGGAACATGTAAATCTTGGGCAGTGAATAACTGCCTGGCAATAAGGCAGCAGGAGAAGCCAGAAGAAAGACCAGACATTGACTGGTGTTTGACATCATGGCAAACCTCAAGGTGTTGGGTTTTAGTATTTTTTTCTTCCACTGAGAAAGACCATTCTGTCCCAGCTATGCCTACAGCAGAGGACTGAGGTCAGCAGTGACAGAGCAGTGACTAAAATTTCCTGGGAAATATGAGCTTCACAGGGAGCTGTCAGCAGCTTGCCTGAATGTTCTAGTCTCCTGACAACACTTCCTTTTACAGGGTTGTGGCTGCATGTGCCTGTTTTCCCTAGGTATTGCCTCTCACATGGATTTTTTTACTATGGATTTGCAGCAGGGTTAAGTGACTGTACAAAACAGGTTGACAAGCACAGTCTGGGAAGATGTTAAGTGCCATTTCAGCCACCCCGAAGCTGAGTTTGATTTTCTTTGACAGAGACACAGAAACTCCTACATTAAATACCCTACTGTCAAGTTTAGAAGTAAGTGTATTCACTCAGCTTAGCAAGTCTTAGGCTGGTTTCTTGTTAGTTTAAGTGTTTTGTTTGTCATCACTAGCAGAGGACCAAAGAGAAAGGCCTGAACTTCTGTCAGGGGAGGTTTAGGTTGGACATTAGGAAAAGGTTCTTCCCCAAGGGGGTGCTGAGGCATTGGAGCTGGCTCCCCAGGGAGCCCCAGGGCTGCAGAGCTCCGGGAGCATTTGGACAACACTCTCAGGCACAGGGTGGTATTGTTGGGGTGTCTGTTCAGGGCCATGGGTTGGACTGTGTCCCTTTGTGGGTCCCTTTTATCTCAGTTTGTGCTGTGATTCTGTGAAGTTGATCTCGGGTGAGGTGTCCCCAGTCTGTCCCTCTGGCACTTTTTCCCCAGCAGATCAGTGCACACTCGCTGCTGGAGCAGCTTCTGCTGAAATGTCCTGTTTGCAGTGCAGGCTCTTCCTCACTCCCTCTCTCCTCTATTCCCATTGCACAGGGCAATGTGGTGGCTGTAAGTACTGAAGACCCTGTGCAGCCCCCTCCCTAAAGAGTGCTGTCACCCACACAGAGGTCACAACTCCGGGATGGAAGGCAGGTTTCCCTGATCTGCTCTTTTATTAGAGTCAGTATTTCCTTTCCTTTTCACACAAACATGTGGAACAAAACATTTCATTACAGAGCAAATGGAATGTCAAGTGAAATGATTTGGTGGGGGGATTTTTTTTCTGCAGAGAAAAATATATTTGATCCAGGACTCTTTGTCATTTTTATTTTCATTCTGTATTTTTGTGCTTCAGCAACTGAACCAGAAAACCCATTGTTCCCACAGCCCCTGTGCAGAGAGGAAATACAGATACACCTAGAGCCATGTAATCCAAAATTGTGAGTTAGAGGTGGCACTGAAAACTTTGGAGGCATGCAAATGTCTAAGTACTACTTCAAAGAGAGTGATAGAAATACGAGTGTTTGGATAATTGTAACTTGTTTGTAGCTCTATTGCATATAAAAACAAGGCAGAAATTGTATTTTTAAAATGGGAATTATAACATTTAATCCTGATAATTGAAATTAGCTCCACAGACTCAATTATCTGCCTTGATTGTGATTTAAGCCTTGCCTCCCATGCATGGCTTAAACCACCCAGTAAAAGGTTGTGAGGCACTGAAATGAGGTGTTTCTGCTAAAGACTCTTTTATTTATATTTCTGCAACAAATGGAGCCCTGAGGCCAAGCTGGGATCTGCTGGATGTGTAGGCTCAGAGGAGGACCCCTGGTAGAGGATGAGCTGATGAGGCAGCTGCTTAGGGAAAGGTACAACTCAGGCTGGGAGCAGTGTGGGGTCCTGGAGAAGGGATAGAGTTGGAAATGTCAAGAGTTTCTCAGGTTAGGGTGGGGCTGCCAGGAGTGAGCTTCCCACACAGGATCAAGATTGGCCTTGTGTGGATTTTGCTGTTAGTTTTGTAATTGTTCTGCAATTTTACAATTTTATTAATATTATTACCTATTAATTCATAAAATCCTGGTAACCTGAAGAGGTAAATGATGCAGCCTTGCAGCAACCCTGGAGCAGTGGGAGTCACGACTTGCTGACCCTGAGTTTCCAGAGCCAGAGGTCCCCTTTTAATCAATGATAAATTGATTTCAGAGCATCTGTGGCTCCATTACAAGTGCACAGGTATTTGTTTTGCCACCTTTCACAGCCACTTCATGAATGGTTTAGAAGCTGTTCTCTTTACACTGTAAGTGTAAGCTGTTGAGAGAGGATCCTCCAGAAAGGAATTTGGGTCTGTGATTAATTTTCAAAAAGAGGCTGATTTCTGCCAGCTGACAGTGGAAGTAGCCTAAAGCAAAGCCTCATCAGGCTGTGAGAACTCTCCCCAGAACCACCTTCTCCTGCTCTTTGTTGTGATTCTTTTCCACTGCCTTTCATGAGCAGCTGTACCACTGAAGAATAGATCAGTCTCACTGGGTGTCAGGTCAGTATGTGCTGTTTTCAAGCTTTTGTTGAGTGTTTTGCTGCCAGGGAGAAGTTCAGATCTTTCCCTAAGCGAATTAGGTTTATAGTGTCCTGATCCTCCTTCCACATAGGTACCAGTGACCTCTGCTGATCCCAACCACTGATTTGGAGCTTCTGGAGCTGCTTGTAAGTGTTAATCCCAAAGCTGCACAGAAATTGAGATTTATCCTTAGCTTAGTCCCTTCTCTTGTTCATTAAACACAAGTGGCCATTTGGCATAGACCTTCAGAAAGTGTCACTGGGTGTGAGCTCAGCAAAACTTCCCCCTCTTCTCTTTCAGGAAATGAAAACTTGGGCAAATACTTGAGCATAGTCTTGTTTTCCTTAGCATTTCCCAGGTTAAGCTGAGAAGCTGAAAGGAGAGAAGGAAAGATGGAGAGGAACATTTTACATGGACATGTACTGACAAAAGGAGGGGAATGGCTTCAAAATGAGAGAGAATAGGTTTAAATTAGATATTAGGAATAAATTGTTCTCTGTGAGGGTGGTGAGGCCCTGGTACAGGTTACCCAGAGCAGCTGTGGCTGCCCCTGGATCCCTGGAAGTGCCCAAGGTCAACCTGGACAGGGCTTTTAGAACAACCTGGGATGGTGGAAGGTGTCCCTGCCATGGCAGGAGTGGGACTGGATGGGCTTTGAGTTCCCTTCCAGCCCAAATCATTCCATGATTCTACAATTCCATGTCTGAGGAAAGGATGAAACTCTGCTGGTGTCATTGGCAGGTGGTTATTCAGTGGCTTGTAGAGGAACTTGAATTAGATTTTACATCTGAGTCTAAAAATGCTTCTTTAATTAAGCATTCCAGTGCAATTTTTGACATCTGTAAAGGTATTTCCTGCTTGCAAGATATACCTAATGCAATATACTATTTCTAAGTACAGCAAAACTCACTGTAGGCAAATCTTTCTTAACTTAGGAAAGGATTGTGTTCTTTTAAAACCTTTCATTCTTTTAAAACCATTCATTCATCTGTCTACACTGGAAAAAAATAAAATCCATGTCTTAAAAATAGCACTGTCTTTTAGAAGAGTACTCTGTCACTTATAATGCTTTGAAAACCTTTTTATTGACTCACAGATATCTTCTATTAAAATATTAAACTGTAGAGTCTGTCTAAAAAAATCACTAGGAGAGGTCCATTAGTTCTGAGTGTTTGGATGGGTCAGTGTATCTTGGTGGGTCACTGTAATCCTGGTACCATCACATGGTCCTTGGTGGCAGCCATCCACGTCCCATATGAAAGAAAGCAGAATTTCAGTGACACCAGAACTTGGAGCCCTTGGGAATTTTACAAGGCTTAGTGAGTTCAGAAGTCAGCATCTGTTCTGCCTAATTATTCCATAATAATTAGTGATGCAAATTCCACTTGGGGAGGATCTTCCCCATGCTTTTAGAAACTAACAACCAGAAGACAGAGCCCTCAGAGCTGAGGTTCAGTCCTCAGTGAGGTGATTATGCAGCTATGTTAGGAAGGATTACAAGGAGAGAGCCAGCTGCCTCTGCCACTCCTGATAACACAGGAAAATTGTGTTTTCTACTTGGTGTGATTTTTCAACACAAAATGCAAAGTATTATCTGATACATCAGTGATTTACAGCTGAGCAAATCTATATAGACTAAATAAATTATCATTTTTATTTTAAACCCAGATTCCCCCTAAAATGTTTATTGCTTTATCATTAGAACAGCCAATTAGAATGATTTCAGATGGAATTCATTTCCAGTTGGTTGACAAAATTCCTCTGATAATTCTCTTTTCAATGATCTTATCTCACATGATGTCTGTCAAACCTGGCTGTGTGGGAGGATTTGGGCCTTGTGATTTCAACTTTTTCTCTATATGTTTATCTCAGCTTGAACATTCTTCTTGTAAGATTGAAAATTAAATTTTATTTTTTTCAGTTACAGTAATTATACCTTGAGAGATTTTGAGTCATTCAGGAAAGGATTTGTACTATCTGGCAAAACTTATCCTTAGGCAGTACAAAGTCAGAATAACAAGGGCAATGCTGAGAGGGCACACGTTCTGGATAATGAAATGAAGAAACTTTGTGCTCCTGTTGTTCCTGTTCCCAAGAAAGCTTTGATTTTGTGCTAAAACTTCCAGATGGGAATCTGCACTGTCCTGTCCCCAGCATCATGGCCAAATATCTCTCTTTTTCAGAGGCAGCTGCTGGGCTTAGTCCTGTCAGGCCACCTCTCAAGAGCCTTTTACTGTCTCTCTTGTAAGTTGTCTCTCAGTAATAGGTGAAGTGTGAATAGCCCTAGAAGTGATGAACTGTCCAGATTGCATCAGGAAATTTCATATTCAGTAGTTTAAGCATGTTTCTTACTTCCTTGTTGAGCTTTGTGCAGATTCCTTCAGCCCACTCCCCAAGCTTCTCAAACTTGGTAGGAACAACAGGTCTGATCACTTTTGCATGAACCTCTGCTGGGATGACATGTGATACCTGTGCAATACCCTCTGATGTAATGTATGTATATCTTAATTGATTGAGGGGAGCCACAGCCACCTACATGTGTGCAGAACCACGTTATTTATTGCATGTAGGATGCAGGGGTTGGTAAAATAGAAGGGAAATCACTGTCAGTGCTTATTTTGAACCTGTCGTGGTTCATCCATGTGCCAAAACAATGCCACCTTTGTGCTGAAAATCTGCTCGGTGTTGCCCTTGGTTTGTTTGAAGCACATCTTAGCACCATGCTTGGTGAATTACGAGCCACAGCACAGTTAAACAAACTATAGAAAAGTCAGTGGTTGTTACTAGATGCCCTCCCAGAATGGGAAGCATGGCTTTAATTTAAAAAGGAATATAGAGAAGGGGAGACTCCCTCCTCTGACTCCCTACAATTAATGCACAAGTAAGTCTGCTGTTGCTTTTGGGTTTTGCTCCGTCTCTGCTTAAGAGAACACCACACAAGGGACTGTTTTTCCAGTCTTTGTGACTTACTAGGATTTAGGACACCCTTTAATTCTGCATGCAGAGAGCAGGTGGGCCACTGTGCTTTTCACTGAGATCCTGAGCAAGACACCACTGTGGTAGTGACAATGTCCTTTGCCTGCTTGTTACACACTGAAATCCAACTTTGCTCCTTGCCTGGGTCAGCCTGGGCTCAGTATCCTGGGCTCTTACACAGCAGGCAAGTGCTTTAGCTGCTGGTTCTACTCTGCACCCCTCTTGTTTTTAACCAGAGGTTTCATTCAGGGCCTGAGGAATCCAGAAAAAAATAAACACCATTCAAACTTTTACTGGTAAATAACCGATGTGGTTTTGATGAGTCAACACTTTCTGACAAAAGCAGAACATGATCAGGAAATCCCTGACCTGATCTGAACCTTACCACAGTATTGGTGTGTAAATTTTCCTCACTGAAGAGTTATAAATCATCATTTTATTACAGACACTGAAAAATTCTGCTCTCCTGATGCAGAAACAGTGCTTCCATCTCTTCCAATTAATTTTCATCAGTGTTCTCCTAGTAAGTGATGTTTTAAATCTCCTTCACCTGCAGTCCTGTTTAGCTTGGTTTCTGTCTCACTTTCCTACATCATCTGCCTCTTACCACACTGATGTTTTATTTCCACATGTAAATACTGTGATGTTTTCCCTCTTGTTGCTTGCTGCTGGCTGGTTTGTTGCATAATTAATCGCAGAGGTATTTATTTAAAGGGGGTTTTCTTTCAAGAGGGTCCAGCCTTTGCTGTCCCTGCTGCTGTTGTAGTGAAGTGCACTTCCAGAATTAACTGTTAAGTGGGGATGTAAATTAAACCACTGGACCAGCAGATAAATGAATTTGTCACACGTGTAATTGCTAGGCAAAGTGGCTACAACTTTAGCCATTTTCATTGGCCTATTATTGTAGCTTTCCATTGCTAAAGTAATAAATCTCTTTTTTTTTTTCTGTAGAAGGAGCTATGTGCCTTTGAGAGAGAGGGGGAGAGCTGCTGCATATGCAGTAGGGTTGGGTGTTGGGAGGGGTTGGAGCCATTCTGTATAGGAGAGCTTTGGCAAAGCCCCAAGTGCAGTGCAGGTTGGAAAATGATTGTTTAAAGGGGGTGCAGTGCTGTGCTGGCTGCTTTGCCAGGGAGCATGGGCAGTGTGCTCCAGGGAGATGCTGAGAGCCAAGGAAGGGCTGTAGGGAGCACCAGGCTGGGGCTCTACCAATGTGCATTCCATGGTGGTGCCCCAGAATGGGTCAGGAACTGCATGTGGAGCCAGCCTCTGTCTTGTCTCTTCAACTGGGAGCCTGCTCCAAGGATCACCATCTCACCACATGCAAGTGCCAAAGCTCCCTCAGGGGTTGGCACAGGGACAAGCCAGAAAACACAGCCAATACCCTTAAAAAGCATTGACAAGCTTTCATTTCCCCCCCAAAATAATCGTTAATGTTTGTTTCCCTTTAAAAGACTCTATACGTGTATTTGGTAATTTTCTTTATTGTACCGCATCCTGGAGACTTGCTCATGTGCCAGATGACAAGAACTCAGAAGGGCAATGGGAACAGTTTAGTACATGCTTCTGCTGCGTTTTTCAGATGGCTCTGTGTAACCTGAGCTGTCTGTTATTTTGTGGGTACTTGGAGCACTCAATAGTGCTTGCTTTGGTACATCAGCTGGATGTTTTGATTAGCTAAAACTTTCAGTTGGGGAAAACGCAAGATTAGAAATTCAAGTTTTATTAACTGTGCCCACGGCAGAAAGTCATCAGAGTTTCAAGTATGTCTCTAGAGCCTGAGAAGCTATAAATCATTCAAGCTCGTTAGAAAGTTGCCTAAGCTGCTTTGTTTACTATCTTAAAATTCTCTATTATGCAGTATTTCATTCTATATATAAAACCCCTACAACTCCTCATTATTATGAAAAACAGGTGCAGATTCCTCTAATTGCTCACTCTGTTTTCATGGAAGAAACTTTGGAGATAGTACATGAAGGATAAATATGGTGCATTAAAAAACAACAACAGAAATGCCAAACCCAAAAACCTTGTGGCATCTTTTGGCAAAGCTTCTGAGGCTATTCAGTCCCTCCAAGATGGGTAAGTGATGGAAGTCCCATCTTAGTAGATTAAACCACTCAGAGGTGTCTCTGGTGGGTCACTCAGATATAATGTCCACTTCTGAAAATACTGACCTCAGTATTCATCTTTTCCCTAAAATCTATAAGTAGCACTGACAAAGGAACCCTATCCAGGGCTGAAATTTCTGCTTTTAATTTGAGAAAAATCATATACTATAAGCTTTAAACAGGTCATGCACACTTGCAGGTCCAATTCAATATAAGCAAGGTGTTTGGTCTTTCTGCAATTTCCCAATATTGCAATTTTCCCAGAAATATTAGCAGCTAAAGATAAAGGAATTTTAGCTATTCCTCTGTGGCACCCACAGTACTGATTCCAGGCTCTTCTTGAAATGCTAATATATCATCCTCAGAGCTGTGTTCCTGCAGCCTGTTCCCCGAAGGGGATTCCGATTGCCTTCTCAGTGGCCGATTATCTTCTGATCACATTTCTCATATTAGGAAAGCCATGAGACCAGCAGTGATCATTTTACAATTTAGCTTTATCTAGTCATCTATTAGCAAGCCATATGATATATCAAGCCATTTTTGCTTTGATGAGGGAAAGAGCTTACCAAGACATTAAGCACGCAGTAGTTTGTATACAAAGCAAATCTGTCTCTCAAAGCATCTAAATAAAATACTGCCTCTTTGCCTAAAAACAGATATTTGTGCAATCAAGGGCATGGGAGATGTTTACAGATGCCTTCATGTGTCTACTTTGCTGGACCATTTGATGCTAATCTAGTGTTAGATTACCTTTCTGAAACTGCTAATAAAATCTGCTACATTACCTTGCCTGGGCCGAGGCCCCAGGGCTTCAGAGATGAGATTTCTATCCACTGACAGATCATGCCTGGCTCAAAACTCAGAGCAGGTACTTTTCTGCATCAGGTGTGAAACACCCTCGCATCCTAATGCTGCCAAAGGACATAGGCATGGAGAGATGTGTAAAATGTTTGTTTATTCCATGGAAGGTATTTCAGCTGGGGGTGGGGGCAAGGGAGATATATATTCTTAAGCTACAGGCAATTGCAATCAGGCCAAAGTGGCTGTTTGGCCCCCAGGGAATGTAGATTTTAGGGTGCAAACACAGTACAAAGTGGTAAAGGCTAATATCCTGACTTCTTCCCAGCCCTGCTAGTCTCATTGATGAAATCAGTCCAGAGAATTCAGGAACACCTAATGCATCTCAGTGGTGAGGGACTTGGCAAGAGATATTGAAGCTAGCATAAATGCTTTCATGTCGCAGTGTAATTATGGCTATTCAATTTTGGGGGAGGGTACTGCAAGAGGTACTGAAAAAAATACCCCTAGAGAACATGTCTGCTCTATGGCAACATGTCTGGAAGACTGAGATTGTTCCAAGAATAACATGACCCATCAAAGTATTGTGCTCATGTTATTGATAAAGTTACTCTGTTGCTTTTATTGCCCAAATGTCTTCACTTTTAACAAAAGACAGACTGGTTTACAACTATTTGTATTCTTGGATGATTCCTTTGGAAAACACTTCACATTCCTTTGTGGTAGGGAGCATTTGGGGGTCTTCAATGTTTTGGATGTACAATATTGGCTAGGGCCCAATATGAGTGCAGTTTGTAAGGAAGCCTGTGTTTGATTTTTCACAGCGTTGTGCCTTGAAATCTGGGCACTACTGTAGGAGATAAAACATCTCCCAGAGGGAAATTCAGAGACTGTGCTGGCTTTACAGCTTTGTTCTATCTATACTGCCACCAGAAACAGGAAACTAGCAGGAAATAAAGCCTTCTATTTCTGCTTTCAAAGTAATGAGTCCACTCCCTTCTACTTCAGATGGCAGCAGATGAGCTACTCATCCAGGCTCTCCTTATAATCACTGCTAAGGTTGAGGCATTCCTAGAGCATCATTCACGTGAGCTTGGCACAAGGAGGAGGTGGGCTGCACTGCTTCACTCTGCCACCTGTGAAGGGAGGCTCTCTCTGTCTGTAGGTGTCTAATTTTCACTGACAGAGAACCTAGCCCATATGTTCAGCTGCTTCCCCTGATCATTTTAACTGGCCTTCCTGAAGGAAAAGTATTTTTCTGAGTCCAAGTCTCTTGAGCAGTGCAAAAACACAAAGCTGGTGCAGAGATGTAATTTGTCCTCCAACTTAGAATAGGCAATTTCCAGATGAAAGCCTCTGTGTTTCCAAGGCTTGCTCCTATTGGAAGAAGTGCTTGTGATGCCCTTCCACCAGAAGCAGTGGACTCTGCAAGGGGTGAGTTACACTTTTCCAAGGTTGGACACCAGCCTTGGTGAGATGTGGGTTCCTTTTGGCTGCTTATGAAAGAAGAGACCAACTTCCTTTCAGAAGTTTGTATCAATAGAAAAGACAGGGCTTCACTCCTGCCTGCCTGCCCTTACTGCAGTAAGGATTGCCTCTGCATGGGGCTGCCTTCTTCCACACCTTTTCCTTCAGCTGCCTCACCCTGCTCCTGCAATGTTTTGCCAGATTTTCAGACTTAATCCTAGCTAGGAGTCTAATGGGAGAAAACTGAAGAATGACTCAAAGGCACCAGCTGAAGAGTGTAAAAACTCTGCTTATAAAGGGAGAAAATGTTAAGAGTTGGATTGGAAAAAAAACAAACCTGGGAGATGAAATGAAGATAAACTAGAAAACAGCAAGCTGATGGTAGCCTGGATGGTCATTTTTTGTACTTGAAAACTCTTACAAATACCAGTGACCCTTGAAAGATCTCTGATTGATTGGACAGCTCTGGCTAAGTGGGGAACACAACAGTAGATTTTTCATACAGACATGTCCTAGAGACAGTCCTGCAGTACAGGCTCAGTGGCATCTTTGATAGCTGTTTCCTAACCCTGTTCCATTGCTGTGGCTGCCAAAGGAGGAATAACAAAAATCAAGCCAAGGGAGGTCTAGAAACCTCGCTCCATCAAGTACAGTGTCTGCTGTGTGAATTGTCAGGAAAGGTTTAGATATTGGCATAGACTTCTCTCCTGGAGGCAGGACAGTCAGGCAACTGAATTATCCATAAATTTTCCTGTCATTCATCTGCCAGGAGTATTTTTCAGAAATGCTGCTGTTCCATCCAGGAACTCCCCTTTTGTAATCGAATGATGATTTATTATCCAAGCAATGAAGAAAAATATATTACCTTGGAATTTTTGAATGTGTAATGATATGTAAGCTACAACAATGAATCACTCCTTTCCCTCCCTGCCTCATGTATATTCTATATATAAATTTCCATTTTTGTCCTCTGAAGTTCTCCTTCCCAAAGGGGAATTCCAAGTTAAGGTGTTGGAGAATTTACCTGAGTTAAAGAACAAACAAACAGCTCCATGTGCCTTTCAGCTCTCCACTCCCACATGTCCTTGCACTCCCCATGCTGGATCTTCTTGTCAGAGCCACCTGTGTGTGTGACTCCCTTGCAGTTGTGTTTCTGGTTTGGATATAAATGTTCTGAAGGTCTGGATGAGGAGGTTTGCCCATGTCTGAGCACAGGCTAAGGTGAGCCATGGTCCTGGACCCCTTTGCTTACAGTGCATGGTTCAAAAGGGACTAATGCAGAGTCAGAAGTGCTCCATTCCCTGCAGACTGTCCTGCTGAGAGGAGCTTAGGGGTGACCTCCAGGACAGCAGAGTTATGTGTCTTAAAGTCTTTCTCCACTCTGTATTCTTAGGTTTTGCTTGTATTAAATTAACTCCTGTCTATATGCTGCCTTCAGGTGTTAAAGGAGCCATTCACTTAACAGCTGGGTTCGATGGTTCTTGTGGGTGCTGTCCAACTCAGAATATTCTCTGCTTCTGTCTGCAAAAAGAAACTTGGCAATCGTGATGCCTGCCTTTGCCTGCAGGGTTATTTCTTTCACTCTAATGCATTGCTCCTTCTGGACCCATTTGGGAGACAAGGCAGTGACACACATGATGCAGAGCTGTTACAAGGGAAGAAATTGGTCTCAAATCACTTGAGAAGTGCTCGAGCTTTATTTGGTGCTGTGGCCTCGGCCAGTTCTGTGCTCTGTCAGATGGGATGGGTTAAGAGCACTTTCATGACAGTCAGAAGTGACACCAGTAAAAGAACACCAGATTTTCCTGCCACATGCTCCCTAAAAAAAGCTCTCCTACTGTTTGCCAGGGAATCCTCTAACTAGGCTGATGCTTGTGCTTATTTTCTAGGCTTTTTGCAGGGATTTATTTACAAGCTTCCCCACTTGGTTACTGGTATTTTTTCTTGAGATGTAGTTGGCAGAATGCATTCTTTTAGGCTGGAAATGTCAAAAGAGCTTTGTGGCAGTTAGACACCAGATCTACTGAAATTCAGGAGATTGTTGGTTGTCTAGGACATAGAAATTTCATTGAAAATCCCCTGCTAGACCTTTTGCTATGCTTGGTATATTCAGAACATGTCACAGACAAAAAAAAATGTTGCCCATAAGAGCTGTAGGGAACAATCCCACAGTTTGAGATACTCTGTTAAATTCCCATAAGTCAGGATAGACACTGCAGCAGGCTTCATCCCTCTGGGGCTACAACATGTGGTTCTGAAGGAAATTATTAACACACTGTCCTTCAGTGAGTACTGAAACAAGGTGCTAGTGCAGGAGTGGCTCAAATACTGCATGAGACTGCAGCCAGGGGCAGGGTCTGCACCTGCACACACACAGGCACTCCTCTTGCTTGAGACTAAATTTGTCTTTAGCAAAATGAAGATGTTGATGGAAAAACATAGAGCTTTGTCTCTTCTTGCAGGCTGCATTTGCATTTGAATGCATTCTATTCTTTTCATGCTCATAAAAAGTGTTGTATTAAAATGGTATTTTCCTTGTGTTACTGTACACATTCCAGACTCCTGGAATTTAACTCCATTGTAATCAAAATAACCCCCAACAAAGGACAAAAAACCTGTTTATACTACTGAAGGAATATTGCAAAAGCTTATGGAAGAGTTTCATTTTTCCACCAGCCTGAAAAATTCTTTGACTGGCATCACTAAAAATACAGGCATGATTCTCTCTGTGTTTCTTTGTTGTTAAAATGTAGCTGAACAATAGGGGAGGCAGTGATTGGTAAAGCCCAGAGAAGGAACTTATTAAAAACAGATAACAGACTTATCTTAGAGTTTTTTGTTCTCCAGAGCTGAATCCCTATGACAGTGAAATTTTTGACTTGAGCTGCAAGGTGTCATCCCTGACATTTCTGCAGGCTGGGATGTGTATTTGTTTGGGGGGACAATGAGGTGGGAGATGACAACAGAGTCCCCTGCAGCTGGTGCCATGAAGGCACACAGAAATATCCTTACTGATGGTGCTGTCAGCTCAAGGCCAGGTGGTTGCCATCAGTTCTGGTGCAGTTCCTATTGCAATTACACTGTCCTGGGCAGAACTCTGTGCACTTGGCCCCTGCAGCAATGCCTGTGCTCTGACTGCTTTCCATGCTCTGAGTTAGGCTCTGAGCAGGATGTGAATCTGTGAGCTTAAACTTGATGCCATGCAGAAAAGGCAGAAGGAAATTTTTCTGTAGGCATAATAGACTTTAGATACATGATAGCTAAAGCACAGTAATTACAGTTTCATGGTCACAATATGAAATCTACTGAGATATCTCAGCTGCAGTCCCTCATTAAGTTGCTATTTTATCAGGAGGTTTGTCATGGAAACTCCACGTCAACTTCAGCTCTAAGGATGAAGCCTCTCTTTTGAGGAACAGACTGATTTGTTTAGGCTTGCTGTGCTTAATGCCATATTCTTCCTGCTAGTTGCCAGTGATTAAATAAAAAGAAGGGAAAATATTCCCTCCTGGGGTTCTGGTTCACTCCATGTGATGCAGTCCAGGTGATTGGTGGTCTTGTTGGACTGACCTCACAGAGAATGGAAGAGCTGCAAGAGTCAAGACCAGCCCTGCCTGATAAGAAAAGGCCTGCTGACTCTGCTGAGCCAAATGTTTGAGCTGCACATGCTAAGCTAACAGACTATGGTGTTTACAAGGCTTCACTAAACACTTAAATCTATTTTGTGGACAAAAGGATTTTAAGTTAATTTGTTTTGTTGAGAGAATAATTTAAGCAAGTTAGCATTTTGTTGACAGAATTATGATGAAATTCATTTTGTCTACATAACTGATTGGACAGCTAGATGAATGCATTTTCTGCACTGAATCAAGTGTGTGCCAAGACTGTCAAACAGAGTCTCCCCCATGATTTCAAGACAGTTTGTCAACAAAATAAATACAAAATCCCTTTGTCTACAAAATGAACTTAGATGTTAATTGTTTGTCCATAAAGAGTGCAAAGCTGAACGATTCTCTGCTGAACACTGATAAAAATGTAGGAGAGGATGGTGGTGTGTGTGTGTGTGTACAAAAACACACAGAGCTGTGTACCTGGCTCTGTTCCCAGAGCCCAAGTGCCTGGCAGGGGATGATGTCTGATCCAAGCTGGGGTGTGACATGGCTGGGATATCATGTTCATGTTGGGAGCATCACAAGGAATACCTCATATAGAAATGCAGAACACGGGGGCTGGAAAGCTGTCAGTGTTGTTTCTAGCAGGGATTCAAGCCCTCCCACTCTGAGGGTTCATCACAGTTCTGCTTGGTGTGAGACAAGCACGTGTAGGGTGCAGGGGTGTTCTGGCCCTGGAGAACTGTGTTACAATAGTCATGGCAGAAGAGGAGCAGAGGGAGGATGTGCTGTAATGCAAATCCTGATAGCTGGAAGCTGAGGCTTAACAAAGCAAGCACATTTGTTTCAATTCCACTGGGGAAACACCTCTTGCAGGAATTCTTGACAATGTAAAGCCCCCTCTCCTTCTGGGCAGATGCTTATTAAAATGGTGCAACATGAGCTCTCTCTGCCTGTATAAGATGGATGTTTCACTTCATTTTCTATCGTAATTTTCTTTTATTTTGTTCATACTTTTGTAAGCACACAGTGATTGTAAGTATTCAGGGCTTGGTTTAGAAGAGAGCATCTGGGGTGTCAAGTCTGAGCACCTCTGAGATCATAACAGAAAAAACATTGAGTTTTATTCTGAAAATATTGTACTTTTGGAGCAGTCTCTGCTTGACATTAAATATCTGGAAAGGAAGAAGAAAAAAGAAATATTCTCATTAAATATGTCGTAAAGTTGCACAAAATATATTTTTTTCTTTTTCTCTCCTTTTGTGCTTCTAAGAGTGTTAAAGTCAATCAGGGGTAGGAAAAATATGCTCAAAGTACCCTGTTTTTCAGTTCTGCTGATTGTCAGCAAAGCCAAAAGAAGAGAAAAGCCACCCATTTTCAGCTGTGTTTTCTCTAAACCAGAGCATTGTGTCCCTGCCAGAGAGCTGAAATTAAGGAGAAGTCTATGGGATAGTGAGAGATGAGGTTAAAGGAACAGAAGCAGTTTCTCCTAAGGCCATTTCTCATTTACAGGAGCACAATCCTCTCTGTTTTCTGCAAGGAACATTTACCATGGGAGTGCAATGGGAGACCCCTGCTTTTGTGTTCTTTTGCAGACTGTGACCCTGGGGAGAATGCAGCCCCACACCTGAGACACAGGTCAGACACAGCACTCATTGCAGCAGAGCTGAAAGCAGCTTGCCTGACAGCAGGGCCTTCCAGCTGACACTGGGCACAGATTGCAGCTGGCCTCCTGTCAGGATGTGACAGCCCTGGCAGGGGTCACAGGTGCATTGCTCTTTGTCTTGGGCATTTTTTGTAGTGCCTCCAAGATGTTTCCCTGCTGGCTCTTGCCTTTTGCTTTCTGCTCTCAACAACGGGTCTGCCTGGCTGAGAAGGAGCAGCAGTGGGGTTTTGCAGTTTTATGATGCCATTTATTCCACATCTTTTGGTTGAGCACATTGCTGGGTGGCTTTTGAAGAGCCACGATTGCTCCTGCTGCTGAAGGTAAAGCAAATCCAACATGTTAGACTCGCTTGTTGCTCAACAGTCACTAATGACTGCAGCATATGGTGCTGCTTCCCCGGCCATGGGGTGTTCAGAACATCTGCTGCTCCTCCAGGAGCCAAGTCCTGCCTGTCAGTGCTGGGATCCCTGTGCCCTCAGCTCCAGAGGGACTGTGCTGAGAAACCTAGGGACAATTAGGCTGCAACTGGAGACCACGGCATGGTAATCTGTAACACATTAGTGATGTAAGTATCTTGCAGAAATCCCAACCTGGAAATAAAAAAGTTGCAAATTGCAGGTGCTGTATTGACATGGGTTCATAAGGCACTCACAAGGGGCTGCATGCATAAATTGTGCAGGCAATAAAAACCTGCAGTGTCAGTGCTGAGGGACCTCCAGGACTGTCAGATGGAACCAGTACCTGTAGTGTGAGCTGTCTGTAAATCTGGCCAGTGTGCTCTGAATGTAAAGGCAGGAGGCCACATTTTTCAAGCAGCCTGGCAAAAACAAACTGAGCAGGAAAGGCTTTAGTCACGTCTGTGTTTCAGATACCTCTGCACTGCTCTCCAGCTCACTTCTTTGCCTACTTCCCAGCAGATGACATTGCATTTCTATTTTACCCTGAGGTCACATCTGCAGTGTAGGCATTCCAAGTCACACCTATTCATAAAACTGATTTTGCAGCCTAATAACTATTCAGGGAAAGCAGAGAGGGTTTTTAATGCAGGCAAAGGCAGGACACTTGGAAATAATAAAAAGTCTGTATTATGTGCTAGAAGGAGAGTAGGGAGTACTTGCCAATAAACTTAAGATGTCATATCTTATAATGGATCCAAAATTTGAGCCATTAGAAAAGCCAAACCCTGGTCTTCTTTGCCTATGTGCATTTTCTTTGCTAATGTAATTCCTGATGCTAGTTGTAGCATGATCATCTCCTAAATGACTTGGCCTACATAACATACCCTTTTCTAGGGGAAAATGTGTCAGTTTAGTAGGTTAGGGGGATGTGAGAGACAGTCTGAGTATGTAAATTATGATCAGCCTCATTTAAAGCCCTAATAACTGAGTGCATGAATGACTAGAGATTCTCAGTAAGGTAGGTCTGCAAAGGTCACATGGGACTACTTTTAGTGGAAACTGCAAAATTGGTTTTTGGAACGGCTGTGTGACATTTTGGCCATAAATGGCTGTAGTTTACTCCACCTATATCAAAAGATGTAGGTGGTTTACAGCTTTGTGTGAAGTAGACTGCAATAAAGGATCACCCTCACTGCATGCAGACCACTGGAGGTTTCTGCTGTTCAAGGCATTTGTTCCTCTTTTGTCTAAAAGAATCCCAAACGAATGGAGCTGTCATTGTTATCTGACAGGTAGCTAAAATATAAAGGGAAGAAGATACATTACTCAGAGAAGCACTTGTTTGGAGCTTTTTCATTAGTCACATGCAGGAAATCATTCAGAGGGCACTGGGGCTCCTGTAATCCAAATGAAAGCAAAATGTATGTTTTCTTCATAGCCTGTGCAGGGGGCTGAACAGATGTACAGGATTTGTAACTAGAGGGGGGACAGCTGGCTCGAGAGGTCTTGTGGATGGGCAATCCCAGGTCTCAGGACTGGTTTTCAGAGCTCAGTTGTCCTTCTCCCATGGCCACAGAGCCAAATCCTCACCAATGTGCTGGCATCCTCCCGCACGTCCAGGATTCGGGGCTGTCTTGTTCCTTTTGCTGCTTCTCACTCATGTCCTGGTCTCCTTGTACTTTAGTCTCCTCTTTGACTGGAGCTCCATGGCTGGTATTAAACATTCATGGCACCCATCAAGCAGATGAGCCCCTCTCAGGTCTCCTCAGCATGAGTCCTATCACCAGATCCTGCCTCTGAAAGGTACAGATCTGCCAAGAGACATACCAAAGGTGCAGCACATTAAATTCTTACTAAAACACAGTGCTTTTACAAGCTCACCTTTAGCCTGATTGAGGCCCCACAGCACACATTTGGGGAGCAGATTTCACTCATAGTGACCAAAGACAAACCCCACCTTTCTTTTTTTTAAAAAAGCTCAATAATGTCATCTAGAGAGGCAGCAGTGTTATCTTCTCTTTTCATAGCCAAATGAAAAAGCATAAGAATGATGCTTACAAATAATAGGTTGACTCATAAGGGCTGACTGTATATGACTCATGTGAGATTATTCTAGAGACTTGAGGTGCACATACCTGCACTGAGACTTGGGCTTGGGGGGTTATTTTTCATACCTGGAAGAAGAATGCTTGCTGTTTGTGTTGAGGTGTGCATTGCTGTTGTATATGTGATTTATGAGATTCAGCAGCCTTTCTACAACATTCCTGCTCTCTGAGGAAATCCAGCATTAACCACGCTTTCCACATGCTTTGCTTTAGCTTGGAAGGCTATGGCTAACAGCTGGTACAGTGGGGGCTGTAACTTCCTAAAGAAGTTGAAATCACCAGCTTTTGTAAGAGGGAGCCTGGGAAAGTGGGCTCCCAAACCAAGCACAGGGTTGGCCTGTGAAGATCCCCAGGGTCATCACAGCATTTTGCACTGATTCAAGCCATTTTTGTTTTGAAGAACTAGAAAAGCCAGACACAAAAATACCTGCAAGGGACAGAAAATGTAAGGATGTAACCTGTTCCCTTAAAGCAGCATAATTAAACTCTGGGTGTCCCTAAGTGACAGAGATGTGTGCTTTCACTGGTACAGGCCCTCTGACCAGCCCGTGTGATCCCCAGCTCTGCTCAATTAGAAGAGATGTCACTTGCCTTTCCTCTTCCAGAAGTGTCCTCACAGTCAGCTGGGCAGAGGAATAACCTCACATTCCCCCTGGAGCAAGGCTTGGGGTCACTGCTGGGCAGTACCTCATTCCTGGCCAGGGGTACTTCGCTGGTTTTCCTGCCAGAGACGTGTTTTGCAGCTCTGCTTTTCCATGTGCTGGCATGGTGGAATCATGAATGAACTTGGCTGAATGGGGCTGGAAGCTATCAAGGAGCTTCCCCTACATCTCTAGTGTTTTTTTGGATTACAACCAAAGTTACTTTTTCCTCAAAATGAAGAAAAGTCTTGGGATTGCACCTGCCAGTGTTATTTTCCACTCATGTGATATGTGGTGGCATTTTGTCAAATTAGTGTGAAACTTGGAGAATATAAAGAACAGCTCACCATAAAAGGGGGTAGCACCACATCTGAGTTGCAGAAACCACTTAGTCCAGAGGGAAAGACCTGTCTTTGCAGCTTTCTGGCCTCCTTTATTTGGTTGAAAATAGCAGAAACTGTAACTTTTATTTCTATGCATCCAGGTCCTTACTACCCTTGAACTCTCTGCTGTGCTCCAGTTACTGAAGTGCTTGAAAGGACTAAAGTAAATAACATCTTTGGCATACTTTTTACCTAGAACTGATTGTTTTGTTGTGCCTTTTGTGCTACACATGACTGTATACGTGGGGACACCTTGTGAGAAATCCCAGCAGCTTCACAGTTGCTAGAAGGAGAAGAGATCCTTCTCAGCCTTCTCAGTTAGGTCAGGTGGGGTGGCAGGGAAAATAGCTAAGCTGCTCTGTTGGACTGCATTCCAAGTGATGGTTTTTTCCCAGATGATATATTCATGTTGGGCTGTGCACATACTTGGGTGGGAGAGGGACATTCAGCCTTTTCCTGCACCACCAAAATCAGGGGTTGGAAGATTCTATAGGGAAACTTGCACCCGTAGCAGCCTGAAGAGGCCCACCCTGCTGGAAAGTGTTCTGAGCATACTGTGGGTATGTGTTCAGGCTCTGATCACCTCTCTGTGCTCTGCCTGCAATTGTTTATCAAAAGCAATGTGAAGAGGCTGTCCCAGAAGCATGCTGGGCTATAAATAATGACTTTCCTGTGCCAACCAGGAGCCATTCAGTGACTGAGCACAGACAGCTGCTGACAGAAGGCTGAATGGTTCAACAACAGCAGACACCGGGATTAAGTGTGAATTTTGGAAATTGCCTCATAACTTGCACAGGAACGTTAACATGTGACATCAAAGACTATTGGTACTGTCAGGCATGCATTCTCACAGTGAGCTTGCTTTGGGCAGCATTTGCCTCCTGCAGGAAATAAGAACACAGGTTTGTGTAAATCTTTCCAAATTCATAGCTTGCTCTGAAGATATGGTTTGTCACTGCCCTTTATGGCATGCAGCCTTTCTCCCAGTCTGAGCAGGGAGTCATTCAACAGTGTTTTTGGTCAGGGGGCACATAACAGCTACAGAGAGTGTTGTAAAGAACAAGGTGTCCTCTGAAAACCTTCCTGTGGTAAATTAACCCTTTTGGCCACGTGCAAGTCTTGTACCAGACTTGTCCAACAACTACATATCATAATGCAGAAACCTGTGCTGGGGCTGGGAATTTGCCAGGGCCACAAAGCTCAGTACACTCTCCTACATTTGGCACCTTTAGCTGTAGATGAATTACATCCCTACGTGTGCATGTGTTAGACACAGAAGGTAGCTTTTCATGAGAACTGGGGGTTGGAACATGTGACAAATACTAGGTCCCCAAATTAAAAAGTGCAGCACTCCAGCAGCCTGGGAGTTGGAGCACGGGGTTACAGAACTTGTAATTGATCTTGTACCAAGATCAATAAGCAAAGTCTGTATTAGTGGAACAGAAGCTTGGCAGCACATCCAGAGTCTTGGCAGAAGTTAGAAAAAAACAAATCAGAGTGAATCCACAAATCTTTTTTTCAGGCAGGGAGTAATTTTAATTGTGCTTGAACATGTAATTGGGCATGTACAATGAGGAAAAAAGCAAACTGTTCTGGTGACACTGACAAACGGTGAGGGAGTATCTCAGCAAGGTTCCTTCCTGACCAGTGCAGACAAATATTTTTTGCTGTAGTGTTTAAGACAAAAAGCAGGGGTTTTCCTGCTCCATTTGAGAGGCACTGCAATAGCTCTAGGAGATGTGAGTCGCACAATGGCTTTCCTGATGTTTATCCTCTATTTTCCCTGACTCAATTCCTGTCCAATTTTCAGCATTAAAATTGGCTAAAGTGGGGAAAGAAGATATTTATTTTAGGGACTTTGTCGAAAATCCATGTAAATGCATCCCTTTTTAAAGGGAGGGATGTGTAATTGGCAGCATCAAAGGTTTTGGTGAACAACTTTGTTGGAAGGATTAAACGAGGTGTTCCACTAATTTAGAACAGATGATTGAACCTTCTTGACTGGAAACCCTTATTCTGGCAGATGCTTGACTATAGGATTTATTTTTTTTCTCTGTGTGTGCGGTTGAAGAGCTTAGAAGTGAGAAATATCAGTATCATGTTCACTGAGGTGCAGTCTGTTGTCACTTTACAAGCCATAGACACAGAGAGAAAAGTGAGGAATAAACTACACAGGTTGACAGTGGGCTGAAGTTTTGTTACATTTCTTCAAGGGTTGAGAGAAAAAGGATATTGCTTAGGAATTTCAGAGATGGGTAATAAGTGTTTTGGGAATTAAACCTCATTTCAGTGTCCCAAATAAATACCTGATCATTGCAGGAGGAGGGATTAGCTGGTACCCCAAGATCCTCCCAAATCATCAGTTTGACCAGCTTTCCAACTGAAATGGTAATCCAGTTTTCCTGGTTTTGTGGCAGGTTTGAAGTGAGCTGCCTCCTCCTTACTGGTGCAGTGAATGTAATTAAGCAGATGATACAGCAATGTGTCACTCATCATGTACAAAACAAGAACATCAGGACAGGGATGGTTGCAATAGATACTGAAAACACAGCTTTTGTGAATGGCTTGCCTCAGCCTCAGTGGCTGTGTACCTCCCAGTTCCCCTGGTTTTACTGGATCATCTGCTGGACCGTGGTCTTTGTGTCTCAGCCATTATTCCTCTCTCTAAATTCCCACTGAAAGCACATCATCCTTTTGTTTGTAGTTTGCCATTGCAATTCATAGTCCCTTGAAGGTCTTCTCTTTCTGAAGGACCAATACTTTTTGCGATTGTATGAAGTTGGAAAGCAGAGCCACACATACCACTGTGGGTCTTAGAGAACTGTTTCATGTCCCATGGCCTGCACTGGCCATACTCTCGTAAGCAGCACTTCAAGGGCAGTCCTTACCTCTCATTGCTTCCAAGAGCTCTCAGTGGTTTCACCCTGTAGCAAGGCATGAATCTACCATCTACACACAGTTTCTGTATTGGGTGTGTGGAGTCATGCACATCTGTATTCATGTAAGTAACAAAATGTATCTGAATTATGTTTGCTTTCCTGTTAAGTGGCTGTGTCTCTATATAACAGTGTTCACTGTGTTAGCATAAATGAGCCCTAATAACAGCAGATGGAAAGGGAGGTGAAATTAGAACAGACAAGCTGAGTGGGAGCACTGCAAGTGGTGTGAGTACAGGAGGAGGAGAGGTGGCTCTGAAGGCCTTGTTAGGTGTGCCTGTTTCAGTCACGAAGTGTGTGTTACCAGCACACAGGCAGGACAGAGGAGGAGAAAAACAAGAGATCAGGGAAAAAGAAAATGTATTGAAATGGGATCAGATTACACCGTGAGAGGAGGGTGCAGAGCCCTTCCCCTGGAGAAAACCTCCCCATATGAAGTGACCTCTTAGTCCCACAGCTGATTCCCAGGAGTCCTGCCTGCGCTTGTGGAGCAAGTTAAACAGCTTTGATCCTGTGCAGGGCTTGACACCGTACGAGAGGATAGGGCTGGTGGAAACTCATTAGGGACCTGGCTCCTGCTTTTCTGAAGGGCACAGATAAAGGCAGGAAGAAAAAGCCTTGCAATGAGGGAGAGAAAAGATTAGGCTGTTGCTTGGGCAGCAGTGTAGCCTGGGAAGCTCTAGGTGCTAGGGAATATGTTGGGAAGTAGCTACGAAGTGAGGAGGAGGATCACTGCCTGCTGTCCTCTGCAGAAAGGTACTGCACCTTTCATAGCTCTGCTCCTACCTTTGACCCCAATATATTAGGATTGTTTTTTCCCCATTGTAGAGCTACATAACTGTCCTTGTGTCAGGAAAAATTGCATTTACAAGCTATCTATATTAAGCTCCAGGAGGTCTTACATGTAAGGAAGCAGTTTTCTTGTTTTCATTGCAAAATGAGACAGCCACAGCTAGGTAACAAAACCTGTGAACAAAAATAGCCTTGGTATTTATCCAGGGTATGAAGAACACTGTGAACAACTGTGTGTGGATTACAATAGATGTGTCAGATAGTGTTTTCTTTACTTCAGTTTCCTGGAAATTGCAAGGCTGTATTTAATTGCTGATAATTTTTTCAGTCTTTAATTGCTTGGGTTCATCTTCTGTACAAACACAGCTGTAAGGCTGACATTGTAAAATTGCTACTGTTTTAGCCAAGCCTGTTCACCTGTTTTTGAAAACAAGGAATGGAGAATGCTGCTTTGATCTGTAGGTACTAAACACTCTGGAAAACTTTTCCTTGTTGCATTCAACACATGGCTTTCTGCTCTGCCAAGTTAGACTAAGATAGACAAGGTGTTTAAGGAAAAAGGTTTGTACACGATGGAGAGACCTGTTGATTTTATGATGGAAAAACCTCCAGTAGGTTGAGAGTCTTGGAGCTTGTGCCATTCCTCTCTATCCTATTCTCTAGCATTGTCTGATGGGTGCAAGTTTGAGATCACTGCAGCTTTCTGCTCACACTTTCATTATTGAGTGAGTTTGCATTTATTTGTGCATTTATTTGTGGATCCTCCTGTTTGCACAGGGCTGGCAGGGGGCCTGTCCTGTTCAAATGCAGAATGGATGGGAGGGTCATAAAAAGCTGCACTGCTGGTGTTCTTTGAAGGTGATGTTACAGTACCAATAATGACATTCATCAGGATTTGGAGTTTGAGCACAGAGTTATGCTGGAGTGAGAACTTCATTGATGGTGCTGAGGTCCCCTTTTAAAGCAGCTGGTGCTCAGGAAGGCACTGTCAACCATGGCTTTAGGAAAACGTTTCACTTGCAGGAAGATTCCTTTGTATCAAATAGAAAAACAATTTGAAATGTGCAAAATCCTGCAGAAATGAATGAACCCGTCTCCGTTACCTTTGTGTATCATGAGATCAGAATGGCTTCTGACTCCGCAGGAAAGGTCCTGAACACAGACTGCTTGCTTTTAAAGACTTCAGAAAGGTGGCCAGATTCTGTGTCTTCTTGCTTCCATTCATTATTCATTTGCTTGTTAACACTGACTGACCTTACTGTCACCCCTGTGCTGTGTCCCAAGTGCCACATGCCTGTCCTGGGATGAATTTAGCATTTCCTGCTGTATGCACCTGGCTGACGTCTGGTTATTCCAGATCAGCTGGATGAATTGAGCAGTGGCCTCACCATTGCTGAATCTGGGAACCCTCCTTAAAAGCAGGAATATTCAAATCACAATCCAGGGCATGTATTGAGAAGTTGCTATGGAGAGAGGAGGAGGAGGATCACTGACTGCGGCACTTTGAGGAGAGGTACTTACCCCTCTCATAACTCCTCTCCTCTCTTTGACACCAAGATTTAAGGACACTTTGCTCCCCCCAGCTCTGTAGACCAGGAGGAAGGCTTTGCCCCAGAGGGTTTTTGATCCCTCATTGTGGCCAGATGGGTGGCCACCAAGGGTCCTCATTTCTCCAGAGATGATGAGACAAAACTCATCCCAGCCTTATTTTGTCTTGTGAGGATAAAGAGAGTTAATTACTTCCTGGAAAGCGTGCAGCATGGATGAGCTGAGCTGAGCTGAGCAAGCTCATCATAAGCTGTTGCTGACCTGCTTGTGCAGTACTTGCACTCAAGACCTCCTCAGGTCCCTTCCAGACTTAATTATCCCATGATTACTACATGCACCAGCTGCTTCAGAAATTTCTGGCACAGTTCACTCACCTTTTCTGCCACGGGTTTTGCATACAGAGACAGAATCGTAGTGAGGAGAGCTGGAATTTCAGGCAAGGTCTAAGGGACTTCCACCAGGTCCTGGATGTCCTGGCACCCAGAGCCACAGGAATATCCTGCAAACTGTGCTTGTTCTCCAGCCTGTGCTTCCTTCTAGTGCAAATTTGGGGGAGCCATGGGAAGACACCGCTGCTCCAATGTCCTGGGTGGGAGTGGGTTTGCTCTTACGATCCCTCCTTCCTGCTCCTCTCAGGTATTTGGTCTGATATTTGTAATTCAGCTGGCTTAGGGCCTGCACACTGTGGTTGCTACCTGTGATCAAACCCTGAAGGAGAGGAGAGCTGGGAAATATGAAATTTTCTGATGTGAACAACACGTAAGTGGATTTATTCAGCAGCAAAATAGTCTGGATATTTCCTGCCATTGTTGAATACTAAATTCTGGCCCTATGCCTGCAGTTTATTCTATCTTTTAGTCACTATTCATCTTCCCTCCTTGCCCTTTTTCAGATGCCTAAATGAGAGGCTTTGCAAAATGCTCAATGTGTTTTCCTTCTATTTCTGCCCAGTCTAAGAATAAATTATACCTTAAACTCAGGGATGCTGCATCTGTCACTAGTTGTGAACAGGCCTTGAAGAATTTTGCCTTGGAAGCCTAATTGCTGATAACTGCTTCTTTTATGCAAATCTGGGTGCTCACAGGACTGCTGATTTAGTGGTGTGCTCAGGGAGGCACAGCTCTGGTGGGCAGGGTGGCTTCCCAGGCACTGCTCTGCATTCCAATGGGATGCCCCTGGAAGTGGGTTTTTCAAGCATCATTAGTTTAGATACCTGCAAAAAACAATGTGGTATTAGAGCCAAGCCCAAGGAAAACAACCTACTCATTTAAGTTCCTGCTCATGCCTCAATTAGTCTTCAGTATTTGTTTCTAAGCAAAAAGAAATTGCCTTGTGAGCCACGGTTGCTTTCCTTGCCTGGCTCCCCTGCCTCTGGCAGTATGCCCAACATCAGTGTGATCATGCTGCCTGCCAGCCTGGGACTCTCTCTGCATTGTTTCCCCATCTCACCTGCTCCTTGCTTTTTGTAGAAGCACTTACTGCTCAGCAAATTTTGAATTCTGGAGTCATGAAGCTGCTGGCCCCGTGCTCATCCTGCAGGTGAGGCTGTGGTGCTGAGCCAGTGGCCTCACACCCATGTGCACCTTGAGGAGATAAGGTGACTCACTCTGTCTGCTCCTTAGCAAAGGAAAAACAGCTCATGGGGATGGTAGCTGGGAAAGATGTTCATAGGGCTGCATGCTTTGCTGAGCATCCTATGGAGCAGCCTCTTCTTGCTTTAAGGCTTTGCTGGAGCATATTCTCCTCACTGGGAGTCTGTCCACTCAGTTAACAGTCCTAGAGACAGGTACTGCCACAGCACCAGCTCTGAGAATAATGTGCAAACTGACAGCTAGCTGAGGTTTGCCCTCCTGCAAATGGAGTGATTATAGAGCACAGTGGGGCTCAGTGGCACACTGAAAACCAGCACACAGCTAGTTGTGCAGATTGCCGTTCCTGCTTTACCTGGAAAGGTCAGCAAGCAATGCAGCTGGCTGCCTGTCCTGTGGCTGTCTCTCTGCAGCCTATTTGCAAAGGCTGATTCCAGCACATCCCCTCCAGTGGCACTCAGCATACTTTTCCTTTTTTTGTTCTGTTTCAGGGTGCAAGAGAGGTCCTGAGTCCCCCAGATGCAGAGATGCAGGGCCTGGCAGGAGTAGGAAGCTTTAGTTTTGTGGGGGTCTGGTTTTGCCTTGTTAACAGGGAAAGACTGAGGGGTTATTTGTGCAGAAGTGGCACTTCCTTGGGTCCTGGTGTGGGAGAGTCCTCAAGCTGGGAGATGTAATAAGGACCAGCAGTGCCCTGTTCACATGAGGAGGCTTGGTGCTGTCATCTTGGGAGCATGTCCTGCAGTCTGGACCTGCTGTGAGGGCTGCTGAGCAAAGTTCTCATGTCAGGTGACCTTTTCCAAGCAAGTGTTAGCTGTAGTGCAATGAAAAGCTTAACTCTGTGCTGCAAATCCATGTGCAGCAGCTGCCTCAGTGAGGGAGGTAAGGAGCTCACAGAGGAAGCCTGGAATGAAGTATCTGCTAGACATTTTGGATTAAATCTGAGTCACATTGCAGTAAACCCTTTAAAAATACACCAGGAAAGAAGATTTCCTTTCTTTTTGCAATTGTTGGCTTGATTTCCTTGAAAGGTAATGCTGCCTTTTGAGGGACAGGAGGTAACATTATCAGGAGGTGAGCTATCAGCTCCCATATCTGGGACTTCTTATCAGGTGACACCATTTGTGTTACCAGCAGCTTTCAGAAGCAGAGGCAATATTTTGTTGCTGTGGTGTGAATTTGGCAGGTGCAGTTATCACTGCCATGGACTGTGTGTCCTCTCATTTATCCTGCTGTTGTCAGGCTCCTCCTACTATGTCATCGATTTTATTTGCTGAAAGAGGGCTTGAATTGCATAATTCAGAATGTGCAGGGATCATATTAACCTGGAGAATTCCCTTGGGTCCCACTCCATTGCCATCACCTTTGCCACAGTGAGCTCAGGTTCTCTGTCACAAGCATGTGTGACACCACACTGCAGACCAAGCTGGGGTGCAAAAGTACAAAGGCTGCAGTAAAATGCAAATAGCACACCCTACTTCTCCTTGGCTCTGTGTTTCCCATGGAGGGATATTTCTTCCCTGCCTTTTTATGGCCCAGCTGCATGAGCACTTTGGGGCAGCTTTGGTGCATGACATGCTCTAGGTGAGGATGGAGAGCACAGGCTCCTGCAGCCCTCATGGTCAGCACCATCCATGGAAGGTGGAGCTACCACCTGAAGAAAATATTTGATGGAGGATAGACAGTGTTGCAACAAGGTTATTTATTTTTTCCTTGCCTGAGATTCTGTGGCCTCTGCTGAAGAGGGAGCAGATCTTTGTTCTGAGCATGTACTGGATCTTTGTATGCTCTTACAATCAGTGATGTCAGCCTGTGATATCATCCCTCCATCCCTGTGGAGAGATGGGCTCAAATGTCTGATCTGTCACTTTTGGATGCTTTGTACTTCCTGAAGTCGCTTTCTTCTCAGGAACAAAAATCCCCTGAAAGCAGGGTTTTAACAGGGGTGGTGGAATATAAATTTTGCAATAATTGTTTTGCAATTTATTTTTGATATGTAAATATTATATGTCACCTCAGTGTCACCTTGCAGAACTCAGGGCCATCAGATATCTTGGTTAGCAAGTGCATAGCACGATAAGAATAATCAGATTTTTAAATTTTTTATATGAGTAAGAAAATGCTTAGAGAAAATGGGAGGGTCTAGGGAGATTTTGGAAGAAAAGCCTTCATAGTTTAGACAAAGAACAATTTGGCAAAGGAAGAGAGTTCTTTAGTAAGGAAGAAAGTTCCTTGAGGAATCTCTCTCTGGAGCAGCTGGTGTGGACTTGCCCCATCAGCTTTTGTTTGGAATCTCAGTTGTGCTCCCTGCCAAAGCCTTGCATGTTGTTCTCACAGCCCATGAGAGACTTGTCTGGAAGAGAGCAGTGTATGGCATGTGAGCACACTGAAATGTGACCCCCAAATTCTGCATTTAATACTGTCAAAGTCCTCTACAAAATAAAACCAGAAAAAATAGTGCATCTGCTCTTTCCCTGAAAAATGCAGAGTACTTGGCTAGCAGTTGCTTTGGACAACCAGGATGCTGGAGCTAGATGGGAAGTTTAAAAGTCCTGGTGTAGCTATGGATTATTGCCTTCAGACAAGACCAGCCACGGCATCCCAGGAAAGGGGCTGCAACCTCTCAGCATGGAAGATCACCACAGTCCTTCCCCACAGCCCAGTCCTTTCTCCTTCACTGTCTTTAATGAAGAAGCTCATGCAAGCAGGACAGAGGCAGAGGGGCACTCAGTGCTTCAGCCCATGACTGTCTTGTGCATGTAATTACCTGGAAACAAATGTGGTTATAGACATCTCCCACAGTCACAGGCAATGCTGAACAAGTCATCTCCTTAGCAGGGACTGTACATCTGAAACTGCCACAGCTCTGTGCATGACTGGCTCCTTTCTGTGCACATAAATCTGGGAGTGTGTAGTAGGCTGTAAAATTTATGAGCACTTTAGCCCTTATAAATTTTATCCGGTGTGGCCTTTAAAATCAAGGGTTGTTATTAGAATTAAATGCAGATTTTCATTGTTATTAACCCTCTGCTCAGCCTTTGCCTTATGTGGGGGGAAAAGACTGAAAATGAACACTACAGAAAAGGGAAAGAGAAGATTTAGTTCATTGGATGAAAATACTGAAATCACTTTCAGATCTACAGATTGCCAGACTAAAGCCTGGTAGTTAAGATTATATAATCCAGATGGGAAGAATTTGAAGGAGGATATTCCCATTAAATTTTAACTGCCTAAATGCAGCATTGCTAAAATAAAATATCTATGAAATAAATCACTATTCACTACAGCTAGATGGGAAATCAAATGGTTCTCTTGGCAGAATTGAAGTCAGTTAAGAATGTGAGATGTAGTGCTGTTGAAATATGTTGCAGTGACATTGTGAGGATGGATATTGGTCACTGGAACCTTGACTTTACACTTCAGTGCTCCTTTTTCCATGATTTGGCTGTTGTCCTGAGGAGCCATGTCAGAGGATATGCATGGCTGGGACATTGCCTGGGAGCAGGGGAGGGTGAGGCTGTGCTGAGCCAGGCTGTGGGGCAAAGCTGTTTTACAGATCTGCCAGGACCTGGGAGAGTCACAGGGGACGTTTGGTTCTCACAGACTTCTTCCTGGGCTGGAAAAACTTATCCCAGAGCAATGTCAGGATATCCACACTCCACTGCAGGCTGTGGACCACTCCTCATTACTATCAGAGCATTCTATGTGCTCACTCCTCTGTTTTCTTCTCTCCTTCCATGAGAGTGGGGTGGTTTTCTTCTCTTTTTATTTATTTTTTTTTTAGAAAAGCTGGTGTTAGGATTATGTCCTATTATTTAAAGTGCTTGTTCTGCGATGTGTACATGCAAATTTAATTATACTGGTCATATAAAAGATGCATGAAGATTCACTTTTGGGAAGTATGCCAAAGAGATCTTCTGAATGTGTAGCTGTTTGACCTAGGCATGTGCATAGTAATTGAATTACTGATCAAGAACTGTATCAATGAAATAATCTTCCTAAGTTCTGTGTACTTAAGTAACTACAGCCTTGATGTGGTGGTAAATGGAGTAACCTTTTTATTGATTTTTGTTCTTGTTGTTGAATATGCACATTTTATACCTCTTAATAAGGCCATCCTTTTCTAGCTGTTTGTGTGTCCTTCAGAACTGAGGTTTTCTTTCAATCACTTGTGAAGGATTTTCCTGTCACTGCTTGTACCAAGGAACTTCTCAGAAGTCCTTTTCAAGGCCCCTTTGCTGCCTTCCTCCTCAGCAGAGAAGAATCCTGCAATGCCACTCCAGTGAATCACCCTCTGCTCCCCCTTCCCTCTCCTGTGGCCCTTGCAAGTGGGACATTCTCTTCTGTTCTCACTGCTTCCCCAAAAAAAACCCAGCAAAAAACAACTTGCTCCAATTCTGTTGGAGTTTTGTGGGAAAGTTCATTCATATCTTCTGTGCCACTTCTTCCATATCTATCTGTCCCTCCCTGCCCTTTGTATTTTCAGGAAGACTTAGGGTCACAGGACCGCAGGATGACAGCAGCAAATACAATCCATCCCTGGTGTGTCTCAGGGACAACAAAAATGGCCCCATCAGGACCCTATAATGCTATGGAGTCAAAGTCACTTGCTTGTCCTTCTCCTCTTATCTTTTTCTCCTCTGTAGCTGGCTGCTCCATGGTTAATCTCTGCTCCAAGGGGCAGCTAAATTGGTGTTCATGGTGTTGGTATCAAATTGCAGAAAAAGCAGCTGAAGAAAGAGTGAGCATCATCCTGGGATCACCTTTTGCAGCAGCTGTTGAAGATGCTCCCAGGCAGTGTGGGATGGCAAACAGGATAACCCACAATGCAGTAAATCTGTGAGGATGTGACCTAGGGCCATGGATGGCCTGCAGTGTGTAAACTTGAGGAGAAGTTCTTTTGCACACCTTTGTTTTGGAATCTGAATCCCAAAGTGAGACCTGAGCACTTTCCCTACAGTAAAGCTGTTTAGCTCCCCCTGGTCAGGACTAAACATGACTTAAAATATAGGTGACAACAATAGAAATGGCTGATAAAGGTCATTTAAACTCATTTTGCAATGCAGACACTACAGACAAACTCCTAAAATATGGCATCAGCAAGAAGCACAGTTTAGAAAATGGACCCATTGCTCTGTCCAAAAGAGGGTCTCACCCCTCACTTTGAATGTTGCCAGGGGGTTTGTTCTGGCAGCTGCCAAAACTGGAGGGCCACGTTTTGTTCTTCTCCAGGATCTTGTCATTTTGTGTCCTGTACATTGGTGCCTTCCTCCTGCCCTTTTCTAGTTAAAGAAAAGAAAAATTTAAATCAGAAACGATTGGGCATTATTATGTTTCCCCTTGGTGCTTGTGTTCACACAGAGAACTTTAATGGACATCTGCTAGCAAGGAGAATTCACTGTTTCCTAATGTTTGTTCTTACTAGGGCAGATGTGTGAACTAATGGAAAAAGAAATGTTGGATTTTTCTTAAACTCAAATGCCCATAGAAAAGAGACACAAGAAATAATGTGTCTTCACTGGTAAACAGAATCCAAATGATGTAAATACCTCTGAACACGAGTTTGTAGATCTGCCAAAAGGAATCCTGGAATACTGTAAATTTTCTTTCTTTGATATTTGAGCTGGGGAAAAAAGCCAACATTTTGCATCGTGCTCATAAAACCAATATCCTATTTATTGTCACTGATAGTAGGTGGGGCAGGAACTTAAGCATCACACTCTTCTTTCCCAGAAACCTCTCTCTGAGGCATTCCTGTCTCAGTGTGATCAAACTAGGGTTTCATTCACCTCTTTATTTAAAGCTTTTGCCTCCTGCAAAATAAAGCTGTCAAAGGAAGTGGAGGTAAAAGGAGCTGTTAGAAGCTTTGGAGTAGGGTTTATCATACCCTGCAAGGGAGTGGGGCTGGGTTGTCACAGCCCCCAGCACTGCACAGCCCTGCTCACTTCCACGGGCTGTGGCAGGAGCAGAATGCACTAACAAAAAGCAAGGTTTGAAGGCACATTTGGATCTGTAGGGCTCTGGAAGGATGCCTGACCTCAGCAGAGTGTGTCAGCTCACAGCAGATGAGGGAATGACTTTTCTCTCTGCACTTTCCCTCTCTGCTGCATTAATTTGATTTGGAGGTAAGGGTTGTGGTTTGGAGACTTACCTGAACAAGAGGCAGAGTGCAACAGCAACAAGGATGCATTTATGGCTGGTTTTATACAGTGCCTTGGCCAGTGAAAATTCTGAGGTCTGTTTAATGCTCTTAGCCCCTTGTAATTGATCTACAGATTCTCTCAGACCTCTAAAATCAGGAATGCCTCAGGCTTTGTGGTGCTGTCTTTGCCCTTTACCCTTGACTTTTCCCCAGTCTCCTACAGTTCAATACTTGCATTCCTTTCACCTCTGCTGTAAAATTTGGCTCCAATTGCACTAAGTCCCAGAGGTCAATTCTATACAAGAATGTAGCATTATCTAAAGAGCAGCTGCTTTCAGCTTCCTGCCCCAAGATGATGTCCCTGTATAACACGGTCTGGGAAGGGGATTGCTGTGAAGCTTTCCCCTAAACTCAGTTTGCAGTTTGGGAAAGGGGAGCAAGAGTAATCCTGACTTATATACTCCTTGTAGCATCTGTCCTGTTGTTTAGAAGAGAGGTGGTTCACTTTGCAGATAGGCAATCTAGCTCCTGCCATATGGAAATTAATTTCCTCAGCATTAATCAGATTTAATCCCTTATAAGTCAAAGGATATGATTGTAATTGTAGCTAAATACCTGTTTTTAAAGAAGGTTCTCAAAACTGTGCTTCCTCAGAAGGTCTTTAAAGACCTCCATTCAAAAGGAAATGGCAAAAATAATCAATAATGAAGAAAGAAAAGCTCCCCCCTCAAAAAAAAATTAATTGTTCATGAGAACTTTGAAAAGGTTTCAGGGAATTGTCTCTCTATGGGAATTTGAGGGATCTGTGCTCCTCTGTAATTGCAAAATCCAGTAAGAAAGCAGATTAACTTTCTGAAAGATTTTATTGCTTTTCTATACTTTAATTTTAATTTCTAGTCTAATCAATGTTTTAAGTTAAAAAGAGTAACAAAATGTTTTCCACAACATATTTAAACATTTAAGAAAAAAAAAAAAAACCCAAACCCAGATCATATGATCCAACTCTGAAAGAACATCTGAAATAGGTGGTCAGTGTTTGGAAACATGAAAGAACAAGGCCTTTTAAAATTCTGTGGTAGCAAGGTGATCCATGGAGAATAAAACTATTGGAGATATTGCTTAGGCTTTCCTCAGCAAAACAGAACTAATGAGAATACCTTAGCTTCTGGAGCCCCTACAGATGCTAAGGCTGTTGTTTGGGAAAAAAAATAAAGGAAGCAGGAATGGAAGTGTTGAAGTGGTGTTAAATCCAAAAGGTGAAGAGTTGGGCTCTCTCCTGGGGAGCAGCCAAGTCCAAGCAGAGGTAATGAGTGCATTTAGGAAAGGAAAGCCACCATCAGTAGTTACATTTTACATGGAGATTAATACCCTCATTTTTTATTCCTTTCTTGTGGCATTAGAACTGTTATAAAACCAAATAATCTGTTTATGAGATGGAAAAGCAGTGGGGAAGGGAGGTTCAGTGCACACCCAAAAAAGAGGAAGCAGTGGTGAGTACCTCAGAGTAATGTGCAGAGGAATACAGTTCAGTAAAGACACAGGGAAGCATCTGTTAAATTCTTGATCCCTAGACCTGACTTAGTAACAAAGTCTTGGCTAAAGATGTGCTTCCTTGTCTATGTATGTTTTTAATAAAATCCTTCCTGATTTAATTCCTTCTTGCAGTTTTGAGTCAAAGACCAGCATCATTGAAAAAAAATGGAAATAATTTAACAGCATCTTGAAGGAAACATTTGGAGATGAGTGAAATTAGATGGTTTTTTCCTGACTGGAAACTCAAAATTCATGAGGTCACCTGTAGGAGTTTTTGGGATTTTCTGAAGGAAAATTAGCAGGACCCATAATGCTGGGAATAGACAAAACCTGAGGGCCCTGTAATAACTCATGGACATCCTAAATGGTGTTGAGGGTCTGTATGTTCTGGGCCTGAAAGCTTTTGGCTCTGTTTTGTGATTTACCCCTGAGATCAGCTAATTAAAGAGCTGCTATCCAATTCCATGGATTTAAAATGCTTGGAGCTAAGCTGAGCTGCAGGACCTGCTGGCTCAGATACTGCAGACATGAAAACTGAGAGGATGTGATGTCAAGTGGACTGGGGAAGAGCAGAGGTACCTGGGCTGCAGTTCTCTGGGGCTGGAGCTGAGGGAATGCAGAAAGGAGAAAGTCATGAGTGGGACTGCAGTGCAAAATCATTTTTTGTGCTGCAGGATCTGAGTGATGCTTCCTCCCTCTGGGGTGTGAATAATTACTTGGAAAAAAATCCTGTGCCTTTTAGAGAATGCTACAGGCAAGTGTAAAAATGGGTAAAAGTCTGACAGTAATTGAGAGAGTTTAGTGAGACCTGAGCATGGTGAGGGGGACACAAACGGTGGGAGGTACCTGGGTTGGGATCCCTAACCCCAAACAGCCCTTCCCTCGAGGAGAGTTGTCCTCCCCTGCAGCACCATCTCTCCACTCTCACTCACTTAGACCGTCCTCTTGTACGCAAAATGACTTTTTAGGAAGAAACAAATTAATTCTACAAGCAGAAAGCCAAAATGTTGAGCAGCTTCCAAACATTTGTAGTGTGTTGCATGGGAGGATTGCTGTCTGGGTGTGCATCACAAACTGATGTTTGTGTTTTGTTTTTAAATTTGTATTTCTGAGTGTATGAGCAAGGTGTGACTCTTGGGGAAGCTTGCTGGGCTGGCTCTGGTTTGAAACCTTGAGACAGCAGCCTCTGTGAGCAGCAGGTGCACTTTGTGTTCTGCTTGTAGTTTGTTTCAAAGATGAAACTATCCCCAGGTGAACCAAGAACTGGTGTGGCTGAATTTTCTTCAAAGCAATCTCTCCTTGCACGTGGTTGAAACTGTGGGGTGATTCAGCCATGTAACACCTTCATGTCTGGATGGAGGCTCTCCTGCTGGATCTGTTCTAGGGGTTACATCCCCTGGGAGCTGCAAGGGACAGAGTAATGGTAATGAGGGAGAGACTGGCTTCAGTTGAGATGAGGCCCACATAGAAACTCAGATAGGAACTAAAAGCAATACTTGCAGTATTTTAGGGTGTTCAGGCCTGTGGTTTTGCTAAGAAGGTCTGTTGGTGCCCTACTTTCTGAGTGCTGTAATCAAGGGCCTAAATTGTCAAAAATGCCCTCCCTCTGTCCTCTGAGCTCTACCCTTGCAAAAGCTTCTGAAGTGAGGGTCTCAGAACAACTCAGTAAAATTCTCAGTCGTGTTTTGGTCATTTGAAGCAACTCCAAATGTCAGTGGAATTCCTGGTGCTCTGGTTTGCCTCTGATTCTCCAGAGTCAGTAGCTGCTGCTGAGTGCAGTTTGCAGCTCCTGTGGATGTTGTGCAGAATAACACCACTTCAGAACTGCACGTGTCAGTTCTCTCTTTCGTGGATTGAAAAATCAATGCAGCTTTCCACTCAATAAATGCTGTCACCACCATCCAGTTAGCAGTGTGTTTTAAGTCTGTTACTGGGGTAGCATACATGCAGAAATGCTACTAAAAATCTCTGCTGTCTCTAAAGAGGTACACAGAACAAATACAGTGACAGTCCTAAGTATTTGAGTTTTGAATACAATATTCATTAATGCACCTATCAAACACCATTTTGCTGGAAATATGTTACCCTTTGTGAAGTGCAAAGTTCCATCTCTCTCTAAGTGATAAAAGGAAAAGAACAAAAATGCTGATCTAATCTAGCACATTGTACATAAAATGTAGGTGATGTTTAAGCTGTTAAATGGATTAAATACCATTCATGAAAGCCCACAGGCTCCTTCTGCTCTTAATTTTTTTTTTCCTTAAAGATCCTTCTGTCATTTAGCCATAATGGTACTGCTTCTGCACAGCTCTTAAAAAAGATTCAATTAGTGAAGTCTTTAAGCAGTGTAAAAGATCCAGTTGTTAAGCAAATAAAGAATAGGTGAGGAATAATCTCCAAGGACCACACATTGTTCAGTGCCTTCTGTGTAGGGGAGCTGCTCTGCAGGAAATCAGAGTCCAAATTTGCTCTGTCTGTTGCAAGATTGAGAAGTCTGGAGGAAAAAAAAAATAAAAATCACTGTCCATAGAAAGCATGCAGCTGAGGAAAAGGTCTTTGCATAGTCTGGTAGCCTTTCTTTATGGTATCAAGCTTGGAGTGTGCACTGTTCTGCCAAGAAGTGAGACTGTTTGCAGTCCTGTTTGCATTCCCATTGTCCACATCTACAGACATACGTGTATTTTCTTGGTTGCTTTATCTAGTGGTGATTAGTATTCGTCATTCCTCTGTCATCTGATCTGCTGGGTGATAGTAGCAGATGTCAAAAGTAAGGATTTTGTGTTAGAAACCTTATCAAGGACAGCACAGGCTTGATGTGGCAGAAGCAATAAGCTCTGCACCTTCTGGTGTGCAGTGAGATTTTCCTTATCAATTAGCCCTCCACACAGGTTGGTGCCAGCTTTCTGGAGATAATTCTGCCTTCTCTACTGGTTAAACATGTTTTTCCCTTGTAAAAAAATCCCTCTTCATATTTCCCTCCAGTTTTACAGCTCTGTGGACAAGGGTCAGTGCTGAATTGTGCTGAGACCTGCATGTGAGACACTCTGGGGGAGCCTAAACATCAACATGTGTGTGTGGATCCAGGGCACAATTGTCCTGGCCCCTTCTTTTTCAGCAAACTGCTGTTAGCAAAAATTCTGTTTCTGAATTGAATTTGAATTGTGAATTTCTGAATCTGGAAATTGCAGGTCTGGATAGAGACTGAACAGAGGGTGGGCTCTGCCAGGAGCTGGCAGGTGCCCAGGGGCAGGTGGGGCAGAGGCAGTGTGTGGCAGCCTCAGAAATAACTTATTCCTACCTCTGGTTGAACTCCCTGCAAGTTGAAAACCATCACTTTCACTGTCAGGACATATGAGTACCTCTCCTCATCTGAAAACAAGAGGCTGCAGGCTTGGGACTACAAACTCCTTACAATGTGTATTACTTACCATGTGTGCTCCCTTGAAATGTCCTATTTGTCAGAGTTGGTCAGTAATTAAAGCAGCTCCAGCACAACAGGGTTAACTGCAGTGTGGAATTGAACACTATGGGCAGCACTAGAGACAAGCATACAGGCTGCCCCAGATCAATCCCATTCAATTCCATGCTGGTTTGTAATGCTTTATCCTGATTCTTAGAGTTCCACAGATTTATGTGTTCAAATACTTTTTGAGGATTTGAAAAACGCTGAGCTCAGCCTCAGTGAAGGTAGACAGTTCCACCAGAGGTATTAGGAAGGACATGCCTTTAGCTTACATGCCTCTCTACAGGTGCAAAGTGCTCAGCCAGATGTTTGTAATTAAAACCACCCATGGACAGAGTTCTGGCAATATAAACATGATTGGTTTAGGATTCTCATTCCCCTCTTGTTCCAGGTAGAGGGTCCAATCAGACTAATGTTCTTGTTTTCTTCTTTCCACCAGCAAGTGCTGTTGGCATAAAACAGCTTTTTGGTCAGTCCCCACAGTGGGATGGGGAGGCTCAGGCTGCCTGCCAGAAATCCTGGGGCTAAAGGCAGCAGATACTGAGTCCAAACACCTCTGACATTGCTGCCCTGCATAGGCTGATGCAGGTTGCCCCCATGTTGCAGTTTGCTTTGATGGGGAACTTTAGTCAAAATGTTTGATGCTGGAATAAAAATAATCTGACACAGATGCTCATCTAGCAGGAGCTAGTGACAGGCTGCAAATGGCAGACAGTCAAGGGAAGGATCACTTTTATTCCCTCTGTGAATTCACATTAAAGGTGTTATGCTGGCTAAAGGTGTCTGGTGAAATGCTGGAAGCTCTTTTGACAACTAGCAGGATTTATATAATCCTTTGTGGAATATCTGAATTTAGTTTCTATATATAACATAATTTTGATTAACATGTCCTCTTTTTGTTTTCTTTGTTTACCTATTCCAAGGTGGTAAAACTATTTCAATTCTCAAAGCAAGCCTCTTCATTAGAGAATGTACTTGGGGAAAGCCCTTTGCCCTTCCATCTGTCCTTTGCCTGTAGCAATTCCCATTTCCCTGGCCAAGCTGTGGTAAAACCTTATCCAGCTCCTCCATGAGCTCCTGCAAATGTTCTTCCTGGGGAGCTGGGCTGTGGGCAGTGCTCTCCAGGAACAGCACCAGTGTCCTTGTCACCTCCTAGCAGAGCTGTTCTTCCTCTGCTGCACTGACACTTAGTCCTGAGACCAGAGCTGCTGCAAACATTCTCCATTGCTTTAGGACTGGCAAATCATATCTCTGGGACACCTTAAAGTGCTGCCTCAAAGGCAAGCTCAGATGGCCAAATTCTGTCCATTTTAAAGGGAACTGGCAGAGTGGGGGAGAGATTCCTGCTGGTCTTGGATTTCTGTGCTGAAAACTGAGGAGTCTTGCTAATAAAATGTGTTGCATCCATTGGCAGGAAAAATGAGAAGCTTGGCTTTGAACTGATGTTATTTGACTCATGGAACATGTGCTTACAAGCTACTTTATTTCTAAATACCCAAATAATGGGCAATTTCCTGGGAGTTAGGGTGATTTTCTCCAAAATTTTTCACATCCTTCATAATTTTCACCCTATTTCCTTTTCCCCTTCAGGCCTTTGTTCTTTGCCAAACTCAGCCCTCTGGAGAACTTCTCTGTGTGACTGTCTGAGCTCCAGTAGTACAGCTGTTTTACAAGCACAGGGTTTGCTGTGGGAGAAGCTGAAATGCTTTCCTGGCGTGAGAGAAATCTCTGCCACGAGGAATTCAAAGACTAAGACTAGAAAGCCTGGGCTGAGAAGATAGCAGGCCATTAGTGATTTGGGTATTACAGCCTGACCAGATAACATTGTTCCCACTAGCACAAACCTCCTCTTTGACCTGGGGCACATCATGTGGCCCCAGACAGTCAGAGATATGCAGGCATCTGACATTATGTAACCCCAGTCCTCCCTGGAAGATAGCTCTGCTCCCACCTCTGTGGAGTGCTTCAAAAAGAAATGTATTAAAGGCATTAGGACCTCCAGATAGCAGCAACAAGAAAGGGATTAAGTGCAATAGCAGGGATCAGGAAAAGGGAAGCTGCAGCACAAAAGATCATCATTTGTTGCAAACCAGAATTAAATTTCAAAGCACGAGAGGGGTGGTTGTACTGAGCTCTCTCACGAAGTCAGTTGGCATGTGCTGAAGCTGTGCTGGCACAGCAATGCAGCTCCCTCCTGGAGGCATTCCCACCACAGCAGCAGGCTGCACAGGAGGAATTCACTGCACAACAGTGGCAGGAGTATGAAGCAAAAAATGTTAGGATGTGAAAATGTACAAAAAAATGCTGAGATGGAAGATGCAATGTTGACCTGTAATTTTAACATGTGAAAGGGATCTGTGAGATGTTCACATATATAGGCCCATGCTGTATACTCAGTACAAATCCTTTTTTACACCTTTTGTTGTTCTGTGCTTGGCACGCTGAATTTTGGGTGGGTTAATTGCTGCATTTCCTGCCAGTCAGCCTGGAATTTCTCACATATCCAGTGCAAAATGACACAAACCATGGCACTGTCTTTTCTGACTGAGGATCCTGCCTCAGGTTGGAGTTTGCATGGCCTGAAAGGTACCCATGTCTTTGTCAGGAAACTTCAGTTCAGCATGAACAGGGTAAAAAATAAGCCAAAACAGGGAGGGAATAAATTTGTTTTCTGTGGTACAGTTTGTGCTATAAAACCCTTGTGGGGATTGATGGATAAAACTGGCCACAGAATGGAGAAGGAACTATTTAGCCAAAGTGAAATACTACCATAAATTGGCCTGAGACTAATGCTCTCCACTTGATAGATAAAACAAGGTTGGCACCCTCATGACCACTAGCACCAGCATGCAGAAAGTGGATCAGGGTTTCAGTGTTTCTTTGAGCTTCCAAAGGCAGCATAAACTGGGTGGGGAGGCACTGACTGTGCTGAATTTGTCACTCTGAAATTTGTCACTGAAAACCAGTGTTTCTAATGCACTGTTCTTTCTTACCCTCTGTTCAACAGATCTGAGAATGAAAGGGGTTTAAGCAACCTTCTGGTCTAAAAAATGGATTAAACATTGATTAAAACATCTTTTAAACATATATTACTACAGCCAAAATAATTTATTAAGGGACTGCATGAGCATTGTGCAACCATGCTACAGTTGCTATCCCTGTACTCCAGGACATTTGTTTGGGATTTAAAGATGCACAGACAACAAAAAGTGTTGTTATATTATAGCCCCACACAGCTTTCTTGGTTTTCCTACTCCAGATGACTCTGGTTGGAGAACAGGGTGGTTCATGTGTGCAGCAAACTGCCTCTCACTTCATTTTCCATGAAAAGGAGCCTTCAGTTCTTGTTTCATTGCACACAGAAAATCTGTGCAAGGCATGAAATAATCCTGTGGGCTATGGTGTATTTTAAAGGGCTAAAAGAGACTAGCAAATCAAATTATGTCTTTTTATAAGTGATGTGTGCTGCATTTCTACCTTGTGCTAATGAATGATGGTATTTTTGTTGTGCTTTTAACTACAAGTCACTTCATCTCTTACAGGAACCTTTGACATATCCATTGGCAAAAGCCTGATGAGAAGCAGTGATGCCCTCGAAATGGACATTTGAGAACAAAAACTGGATGTTTGAATGAGACACCAAGAGTCAGAGCCCAGAGTTCTCCACCAGGAGGAACAGGTAGGTAATGGGCTCTCCATGAGCACTGATCATCACTGCTTAAAAGATGCAGACCCAATGCCAGCATGGCTTAAGCCATGAACTCTGGATCCTGTGGGAACCAGGAACACCCTGCCTGCATCTTGTGCCTCTGGTTGTGCAGGTTGGTTTAAAGTGTTTGCCTTTCAGAGAGCTCCCTTGTGACTCACAACAAAATACTGAGTGACAGCTCCTCTGTGGTTTTAGTTATGGTGGATATTTGCATAGAAATGGGCAAAGTACCCCCCAAAATGAGGTTTTCTGCCCCTCTGACAGCACTGTGTGGTTCAGGGATAAGAATACTCAGTTCCTCCTAGATGAAATGCTGGCACGTGCCAGCCTGCTGGTCCCTTAATCTCTGTCCCCTCCCTACCCTTTTCTCCTTCTCAACCACAACTGCCTTCTCCATGAAGAAAACCTGCCCCTGCAGGTCTCCTGGATTCCCAGGGGCAATCCCCAGCTGTCACTGCTTTCAGAGGGACAGTGGAACACCACCAGGTGCTCTCCCTGTCCATACCAGGCTGCTCCTTTGGCATGGGAGCACAGTGGTGCCAGCTGGGCTGGGCTCTTTGCTGTCACACCACCCCAGGGGCAGCTGCAGAGGGAGGTAAATATGAGGATACAGAGCAAAATATATCACCTGCAGGGCAAAATATATCACCTGCTCCCCTACAATTTTGTCTGTCTCTAACACTGACTAGACTGAGCTTAGACATTTTGTTTGAAATAATTGCTATAATGCAGAATAGTCTCTTTACCCACCCAGAAATCTGTGCTAGTGTTATAGCTGAGTCAGGAAAGCAAAGCTAAAAAGAAAGAAGAACAAAACAAAACACCCCCAACAAAACAAAACAAAAAAACCACCAGTCCCTCCTGCTTTACTGTGAACAAGATTTCTTCAACATTGTCATCCAAAGGATAAGGGTAAGTGAGATGTGAAGTGCATTCCCTGGAGCATTCCAAAGAATTCCCTTCATGGCTGTGCTTGGAATGACTGTTGGTGGGTGGGCAAACCCTTGGGCTATGCATCCTCCCCCTGCATGGATTGGGCTGCCAGGAGTCACCCCCACTCCTCTGGGCAAGAGTGGGAACTCAGTCAGTCTTCATTAGCTCTCCATTAACCCTTGTCACTATAAAGCTGGGTTTGTTGTACATGAAAGTGTGTGAATTTACACAGGGGGTCATTCCTGAGCTTACACTTGGACTTTATTCCTCTTTTTCTCTTTGAATTTCTTTGACAAAAGTACAGCTGAAAGCCAAAGGATTCTGGTTTTTAGTTCATAGCAGTGTAAGTTGTTGGAGAGCAGCGTGTGCTTTGTGATGAGGTTAGCAATGGCATGTTCACAAGTTTGAGGTTATTTGAATCTTTATTCAGGTAGCTCACTGAGGGGAGCATTCATAATCTCTATGAATTTCCACTGCAGCCAATATAAAAAATGAGAAAAGAAAAAATGGAACCAGAAGTAATTAAACTGATAGTTAAACCCACAATGAAGGAACTGTGGGGTGCAGAAAATCACATAGCTCATTTTTTCAGGAGTTTGCCTTTTGTTGCCTTTTTCATGTGATTTCAAAGACTTTTCAAAGGGAAGATTAGTGCAGTTCCTGAGTTAGGCTCCAAATCAGAGCAGAGCAGTGATATGGGATTTGCTTCTCCTGGAGTTCCTTGCCCAGCCTTCCTGAGTTTCAGGTCCCTGTCCCTATTTGTGCCTGGGCAAAGGCCAAGTGTGTGAACATAACATGTTCCGGTCATGCCTCTGTCAAAGCAACCTGAAAACAAGTTTATCACCTTTTATGTTTTGTGCCACAGAGCCAAAATCCTCCTCTTGTGAACTCTGGAATTTGCTAAGTACCAGGCACCCTTGGGGAAACTGCAGAACAAAAATCCCCTGGCTTTCCCTGCTGGCTGTGCCCATGTGGAGACTGCTGGGGCTTCAGGCAAAGCAATCACAGCAGGAGAAAAGGAACTGGGGGTTTTCTGCGCCTGCAGGACTCACTTTACTCTCAAAGGAATAAAAAACATCAGTAAAGCAAGAAGAAGAGTTCAGAGCATTTGTAAGGGTGATTTGCTGAGTACAAATTAGCCATTGCAGCAAATATCTCATCTGATTGTGTTGTCATGCACTACTTTGCAGTATTGCTGTTGCTGGTACCAAGCAGGAAATAAATGAAAACAAAGATGCAAAAGGAACATTTAGGTATGAATTAATTCAATTGCCTCCAGAGCTAAGGTTGTTCTTGTATTTCAAAGCTGCAAAAATTACCTGAATTTGTTTGTTTTCCCTTCTTCTACATGGTCATTCAGCTCCCCTTTTTTTCTTTCCTTTCCCCTATGTGGGAGTGAACAGAGAACTGCTTGATCAGTACAGAGGAGTGTAGCTCTTGCTGGAGTGAGCTGGAAAGAAAATGGTGGGATTTTTCTTCCCTTGCAACCAAGTATTTTGCATTGAACCAACAACTGTCTGTAACTTTTTGGTGCCAGAGAAGTGGTTAGGGGAAGCCACAAAACCATTAGCAGGCTCTCATTTTGTGTCCTGATGTAATAGAATTGATACGTCTTTATATCCAGCTCTCCTGGATATAAAGATGTATCAATTCCTTTATATCCAGAGAATTGAAATTTAGTGATAATTGAAATATTTAATAGTAGCTGCCCATTTTTTTTTAAGATTATTTCTATAGTGTATAATTTAGTTGCACTGAAACATGCCAGTAATGGCCATGTCTATTTTGTGGAATGGACATGTAAATATGAAAGTTAAAGAGAAACATGGTAGTCTGAAACTCCAAGCCTTTGAATGTATTTTGCCAGTGTGTATTGGAAAGAAGACAAATGTTGACATATTTCTGCAGAAATCCTGTCATCTAGCCAAGTGTACTCATTAAAAATGACAGCACAAGAGAAAAACTAGAAAGCAAAATAGATTGAGAAAAAATAAAATCTGGGGAAAGACAAGAAAGAGGTGACAGAATTTTTTTTTTTTAATTATTTTCAGACTTAGGCAAGTCAATGAAAGAACAGCATGTTATTCCCAGAATACCAGGTCCCTGATATTAGATAACTGATCCCAGGAATCAGAAGAAGTTCAGTTCTGGGTATTACATCTTTTCATATAATCATCAAACTAGATATTTACAATTCATATTTTTTTTTTTTACATTAATGATGTCTGGATCATGCCACTCTCCTCTCACCAAGTGAACAGCATTCTGAAGTGGCTTCTAAGGTCAACCCAGGAGAGTAAAGCTTTGCATAACTTTGCATAACTTAAATCCACTTTTAACACCACCAATTTTTCTTTGTAGTAATTATTTGGGACTCAAAAAACATGGCAGAGGATTAACAGCCTTAAACCTGGCTTAAGACCAAGGTTCTATTGCCTGACAAAGAGTGTAAAACAATATTAAGGAGAGGAATTCAGTGTCCAAGGTTGGAGTTTGGGGTCTGTGTGGCTCAAGGTGTCTAGCCCTCAAAGTGTCCCCAGGAGAATTTGTTCTGAGGCTTCACATGGGGCAGTGTCTGACAGAGCCCTCCTTCCCAGCTCAGGTCAATAGAAAGACTCAGATTAATCATATTTAACCTGATTAATGCCAGGTGTAGATGCTGAGAAGGAGCATTGCTGGAGGGTGCTCCCAGCTTCTGCCTGACAGTCTCAGTGGTATGTGGACTGTTTCACTGCCTTGGAGGGTATGAGATCCTGTGACATGCTGTCAGAGGAAGGGATGGAATTATTGTGGATGAGGACAAGTGTTCTGTGCCCATTCAGTGCTCCCTTCCTTGCTCTCTGGACTGCCTTTCTTCTTCAATGTTACAAATTCATCACAAGATTCACTTGTTTCAGCTGAACTTCACAGCCTTCCATCTGATGGACAGCAAATAGTGTCAAAACAGGAAAAAAAGGATTAATCTGAGCAGCACTGGAGTTTCTTTTGTGTTCCTTGAGCTGGAATTTAATAAGGGATCTGACCCTTAAAACTGAGTGAGCTAAAATGAAACACTTCACTGGACTTTATCTCAAGTGTTGTCAGTATTACACCCTTGGAAAAGAAATTCAAAGCCTGAGTGTGAGGAAAATACAGAGGAGCGTGATAGAAGCTGGAGAGGTGTGAGCATCTGTGCCATCTTAGCCATAGTTATTTCTTGTGATAAAGGCAAAAAAACCCTGAAAACCCAACAAACTTTTTTCCCAGTTGCCCCTTTGCTCTGAAGGTAGGCAAGTAGGCATCATTCATCCAGGGAAGTGATAGACCCTGAAGGCTACAGAAAGCTTCAAGCATTTTTTTTTCCTCTTCAGAAATGTAAATGTACTGCACCTCTACATCCAGTGCCACAGAGCTCTCAGAAACTACATTTCTGCCATCCCTTTCTCTTGACCTTTGCTGTTGCCCACAGCTTCCTGCCTGCTCCTGGGAGTGTGTGGAGAAATAGTGCCTGCTTGGAGGCTGCTGCAGCTGAGGATCCATGTGGGGATCCAGGGGAAGTCCTCCAGGACACCTGGGGATGCCTTCAGTTTTAGCTTTTATATTTTTCAAATCCTGTACTGGATTAGTGCATAACTCTGAACTCTGTATAGATTGTTTGCAAGCTCTCATCACAGTTTGGTCAGCCAAAACAATCCTTCCAGGCTTTAGAACCAAGGACATCATCACAGCCTCAGGCCCAAAAAGTATAAACAAAAGTGACTTGGGAAGAGCAAACTGGGGGAATGTGACTTCATTACCTGAAGCTGTAACTGGACAATTAACCCCTGATATGCAAACAGACCAAACTTACATCTATCTGAAAAACTTGTGACCATTGTCCATCTCAGGTGTAGCCTCTTATACTGGTTTGGAGGCAAAACCAGTGAGAGACTCCANGTTACCTGTGAGTTATTGATGACCCATTAACAGGAGATAGTCCAGAGGGAGGAGGCAGGAAAACACTGCCCCACCTGGCTCCAACAGCTCATGGAGATGGTGATAGAATATATACTTTGGGCACATCTTACATTGCAACCTGGGACACCTCTGCAGGACTCCTGCAGTGTTCAAGGTGGATCTGTTAAAGGCCTTTAATAAATACTCACTTTAACTCTGCCTAGCCTCTGTTGTAGGCAGCCAGTCCAAAGCACCACTGGCACAGTCCATCCTGGCTCCAGGAGGGCTGTGCTGCTCCTGCCTCCCCACCCTCTCATTCTCCACACCCCCAAAGTCAGCACAGGAATGTGAGTAAGATTTAACAGCTGCACCCAGCTGGGAGTCTGGCCTTGTCCCAGCCAGCCATGGTATCATTCACACCATTGCATTTTCCCCAGCCCTCCTTCCATGAATTAGTAGCTGGAAAGCACAACTATGGGCAGCAGCAAATCTTCCCATAATTTCTGCCTTCTGGAGCCAGCTAACAGTCCAGGTTTCCATCACCTCTTTCTTGCTGTCTTTTAGGGACAGGTAACAATAATACTCCATATTCCACATCCTCCTTACAGCTAAATAACTAATGATTTCCACTGTGTCTGCCAGAACTAGGTAACTGCAATACTCTTCATTTTATATCTGTCTTAAAGGCAGTAACAGCAGTACTCTAAATTATATACCTTATCTCCTTTTTCTCTGTCAGGCAGATATTGTTATGCTCATTTTATGTGTCTTTCCTGGAGCTGTAATAGTTTTCATTGTATTTCCTCAGCTTATTATGGTAATGTTCCTACTGCATATCCTGTAATCGTAAGTGGGTATTTCTGAGTCATCTCTGCTGTATTTCACCTGTAATATTTATTGCAATTTGAGCAATTAAAATAGTGTCCTTAGGTTAACAGCTCTCAGAAGGGTTGTGCTTGTCCTTTCTGGAGCTCTCCATGGGCTGCCTTGGAGTTGGAAGTGCTCTGTGCAGCCTGCTCATGATCCTGGGAGCAGCTGGTACATTGTGGAATTTACTGACTGTGCTTTTTGCCAGCTCACCAGGCCTGTGGGTGCTGAGAGGGGCTTGGCCTCTCCTGGAACTCAGCTCACCTTCAGAAAGCAGGCTGTCCCTGAGCAACCTGCCTGCATGTCCCTGTCCAGCATTTTGCAAACTGAAGTGCAGAATTCCTCGGGTGAACAGACTGCTCCTTCACAGTGCCTAATGCCCTTATTGCTGATTTTGATTTCAGCCTTCTTCCCTAGCTCACAGTATGAAATCTGCTGAGCATGGGCAGCCAGGCAAGCTTCACAAACCCAGCTATGACTCCTTGATTATTTTCTGGGATTTCATTGCCTGCTATACATTTTTCTTCAGACAGTACAAGTGTCTTCTGTGAGACCCTGATGGAGCAGAAACAATTCTGTGTGTTTTAGGTGATCATCCTCTTTTCTGCATGTATACTAAACAAGGTAACCAACCAGTAGTTGTTCTTCAATTTATGTAAAATAACTCCAAGCAGCAAGACCAACCTGAAAATCTCTTAATAAACTATTCAGTAAATGGATCTGTGTAAATAATACACAGGAATAAATTGGAGCTGGTTTGAAAGCAGAGAAGGAGGGCTACATTTGCAGCATGGTTCAGAGATTATAAATTAAATCACACCAATTTTTGTCTCCTGTTCCGACTTTTATTAGAGAATCAAAATTCAGATCAGTCTCATGAAGCGAGTTCCTTGTACTGCTTGAATCTCACAAGTAAGTCTGACTCTACTTGCAAGAGAATACTGCCTCTAAAAAAAATTAAACTGCTGCATGGCCATGATACCAGCATGAAAAACCTGAAAAGTAAAATACATTATAAGAAATATTTTGTTTGAATTTTGAGATTAAATGAAGTAGAAGCTGCTTAGAAAACCAATATGATGTGGCTCCAGGTTAGGGGCATAGCTTATGGAGAACTCTTCAAATTCATGGGAAATTAATAGATATAACTGAGGAGGGTAATTTCAGGAGTGTAGCCATAGAAGTTGATGCAGACCTGTGAATAACATTGCACCCAAAACCGTGTTATTAAAATTTCCTCTTTATTGCCTGGCATGGACGTGAACCACAGAGGAAATCAGTCAGAAATATAAAGGTGTAATCTGGACAAGCCAGTGAAAATGGAGGGCATTCTGCAACTTGGAAAGAAGCTGCAAAGTTCATTGCAAAGAGCACTACATTTAGGAGAAGGGTTTCTAGCAGGGCTATTCTAAGTGAAGTTATCTTCAGCTTAGATGAGAAAATATGCTGGCCATATTTTTTCATATAAAAGAAAATTGAATTCTTAGCCAGAATAAAGAGAGAGAAAAAAATATTGGAATCTAGTGCGATTGTAAAATTCCCTCTGTGGTAACCTGATCTACAGCCCATCAGCCAGGGGAGGCTTTATCTGTCATTGCCTGACAAGGAGAATTTCTAAAGAATCATTTTCAAAGGAGTGAGCAGAGGTGATTCTGTCAGCATGAGAGCAGAGCTGGGCTGGGCTGGGCACCTCCCATCCAGCACTTCCTGCAGAAACCACTGGCATGAAGGAATTGGGTGGTATTGCTGCTGAATTCAGCACGTGCAGAAGCAGCCTTCTCAAAGAGCTTGAAAGCAACAGGCATGTTTGTGCTGCCCAGAGGGGTTCATTGCTCTGCACCTCCTGTTTCCTGCATGAAAGGGGTTTATGTCTCATCAAGCAGGTATGGCCACTCCAGCTTGTGCCAGGTGTGCAGGGTGGTGGGCACTGAAAGGCCACCAGACTGCATCCTTTAAATGTTCAATTTATCAGACTGAGGTAGGCTTTGAGTATTAAAGTGATTTCTGCAACAGAGTTTTGCACAGCCCATCACAGGCTGGTTTTAGGCTCCCTAGAAACTCAACAAACCACGAGTTCTCCCACACTTGTGGCCCCAAGATCTGTGGGATATGGGACCAAATCAGCAGGTTCCCTGTCCCAGATGAAGCCCTTTGAGATGACACTCTGACAAAAGTCCCTGCCTATACTTGCCTTGTTGCATTGAATAAGTTAAAAGGAAGATTTCTACCTACTTGCTAATATAAGTACAATTTAAACTAGCTATTCTGGGTGTCTAACAAGGTCTGCCTGTCTCAGAGAGAACATTTCAGCACAGGCAGCTGTAATAAAAGCCAAGGAGCTTAAGAAGTTAAATTCTGGTAATGACAAATAATTTACATGGAGTAGTTTTTCCATTTGTTTCAAATAAGGCTCTACCACTCAATTATTTCTTTATAAACCTGATAAGTTTTTACAGATTTAATGTGTTCTCAAGGTAGCTTATGCTTTTAAAGAGACCTGCTTTCAGCAATCTGCAAATACTTATGATGGAGGTGGTACTAAACAAAGAAGAGTTACATAAATGCCATGGAGCAGAGGCTTCATGTGTTAGGAATATTAAAAATAGCTCATCAGTGCTCACAGGGCCTGATTTCAGTAAAGCATGCTATGTTTTCCATCCCTTTATGCATGACTTCAACTAGAAAACCATTATGGAATTGAGAAGTATCTGAATATCCAAAGCACAATGCCCCTTGGCAGAACTCATGGGAAAATAAGAGGGCTGAAGAGGGGAAACATATTTAATATTCATATATTAATTGACTGTAAAGTCAGTACATTCTGTTGCCTTTTTGCTTAGTCTTTAGTTAAGTGTAGCTGCTTTGTGTCTGATTTTCATCAAGCTCCAGTGAAGCAGCACACAAAGAAGAAAATTCCTGAACAGAAATGTCCAGAATGACAATTTGACTGGGATGATCCATGGTTTGGGGCTTTCTGTGTTCAGATGGGGCCCAGCTTTGAACTGCTGGATCCAGATTTCATAGGGATTCAGGGAGGGTCTTGAAGTCAGATTCCTTCACTCTGCTTTCAAGTTTTATGTGAATCCATAGCAAATCTCTTCCTGCTCTTTTAGCCTGCCTTCAGATACAAAATTTGTATCTGGAGGGAATAGTCTGTCATTCTTTCCACAGTAACTTTTGAAGCTGTTCATTATAACCTTTCCCAAGGGATCAGAAGTCTCAAAATATAGCATTTCCACAAACATAATGAATATAAACAGCTGGATAAAGTAGAGAGAGTGTAAAACTATTTGCCCACTACAAATGAAGGGTTGCAGTGGACTCTTCCTCATAGCCATGCAGAAGCTGGGAACCATAAGAAAAGCTCAGGAGAGAGCATTTCTTTCTTAGGTTTCAAAAATCTAATCACAAAACATGGACCCATGGTACCTTTAGGTTTTTAGTGTAAGGTTTTCTCTTACCTGGGAACTAGCAAACAGGATTTGCTGTGGTGGGATACAACCCTTTTACCTTTGGAAATTAACTTTCATACTCAAACCAGTTCTTCAAACACACTCTTGGCCCCTGATTCACAGAGCATGAAAGAGTGGTTGCAACCAGATTGTAGTCCTGAAAAAAAAGTGAAATAATTGAGTGAAGAATTATGGGTTTAGTTTTTCTGCTTTTTTTTTCCCCTCTATTTAATTCTAACTAATTTGGAGGAAACGAACAAAGAATGTGATCTCTGAGAGCATTTCACTCCTCTTCAGAGAAGAGGAAAGAAACCCCAAGAAAATAAAAAAACTTGATTTTTTAATTCAATTCTTGGAGTTGTCAGGATGTTTGAATCCCATAAATTATTTACGTGCAACGGGAATTCACCTGTGTTTATATTCACAAAGGCCTTGGAACTCATGCAGGAAACTAATTTTTCTTAATCTCCCTTGCAATGTGGAAATCAGAGGAAGAGCTGTTTTACAGACACAGCAGTTCTAGCACTTAGGAAAGCTCTGATAAGATTGGAGAGTCCAAGATTTCCCAGGTGCTTTCCTGGGAGGGTTTCTGGCTGTCTCCTCCTGCTGGCAAACCCTGGCTGTGAGTCTCCATCAGGTGTCTCTGGGCAGTGGCAGGAGATGGCTGGCTCACATTAAAGTACCAGCAGAAACTGGTCATTCGAGGAATTTTGAAGTGTTCCTGGTGGTTTCATCTTGATCACTGTCAGGAGATGAGAAAGGCTAAGGAATACTAGGGAAAGGATTAAAGGAATAGTTTTGGGGCCAGTTTTGGGGGAGGTGTGGCACTTGGCTGGCCTGTTTTACTCTCCATTCAAGCTGGGTTTCAGGAAACAGTTCCCACTGTATCCTATAGATCTAGAAACCTAAAATAAGGCTGAATTCCTGCAAGGGGAAATCTTTCAAGATCAGTGTTGCAATGGAAAATAGACTGACACCAGATTAGGCATGGTAAATTTAGGATTTCAGAAGATAAGAAGTGAAGAAAGTAGTTTTCTTCTGAATATTTCACGAACAATAAGGAGGGACAAGCTTTTTCCAGGGTTCCAGCAGACACCAGTCTCCCATATTGTTGATTGTTGAATGTCCACCATGGCAAAGCAAGGCTTTGTGAAAGAAAGTCATTGGAAAACAATTTTTCAATGTTTTTTTGCTGACCTTAAAAGCTAAACTAAAGGGAAATGTCACTCACCTGGTGGCAAGGGTTAGAGATGGGATTTCAGAATGAAAGAAGGTCTTTTTTCCTCCATAAATATCTACAAGTCTGTATGTATCTCCATGGGGGAGCTCATGTATATATAAAAACATGTATTTCAAATATACATTTATAGGTATCCACTAACCCTTTAGTATTGCAATGAGAAGGACCATTCTGGCTTTGGGTCAGAGACTGGTGATCATGGTGTATTTGGAGGTGAGGATTAAGGGCAGAGTTTACCCCCTAGAAAGACACAAGGAGGGTTTCCAGTGATGCTTGTACTGGCAGTAAAAATAACGTGAAAAATTGTATATTTGTGTAGAGGTACTGCCAAACCAGATGTTTTCCTGGTGTTGGAGTTAGAATGAAAGCAGATCACATTATTTTCAACATTTCAACATTCTCTTATAAGGTCAAATAAATATGTCACTGATCTAGACAGAGGTATTACCAGTTTTTTTAAAGGCAAGCCATGTGCAGGACAGTTTTCAGCCATGCATGGTGCTGTTCAGAGAACAGCCCTGATAGAGGCAGATACGTCTCTGTATGTGCTTTGTGTAGGCAGTTCTTACCTACGTGTGGAGTGTTGCCAGGGATTTAAACAGAAACCAGTGAGGCATGCAGTTTGTTACTGATTCTTTTGAGGTTAAGAAGAAGAATGATAGGTAGAAGCAAGTGGCCTCAGATTTGTGTCAATGCTTGACTGGCTATGGGTTCCTGCCCAGCAGCTAGCACAGGGAGCACTGGAGCATGGTTTGCTGGCAGAAAGCACTCAGGAGAATGATCCTCCACTGCTTCTGCTGTGCCCAGAGAGCTGAGTCAGGGGACTTACACAAGCTCTGTTGATTTGGGTCCATTTGGTTTCCACTAGGAGCAATCAGGACAGCAGCTCTCTTCTGATTCTACTGGGTTTGGAGCAAAAGTCTTTCTAGGAGCAAATGCTTTTGTGCAAGTCTTGTGATCCCCCTGCTGTTTTCTGATCTGCCATCTAACTGAGACCCAGGACTTTTGAGAGAAAAAGCAAAAGTTAGAGAGGTAAAGGCTTCCAGGGAAATGGTGTTGTGCTCAGATTTCTCTGTAGGGTGGGCAGCTGAGGCACAGAAGGAGAAGCATTGCCAAGCTGTTCTCTCAAAATGAGACACAGGGCTCAGATTGCAGGTGTCTGTCCTGGGTCTTTCTGAAACAGTCTGGTGGGGATTGCTCTGTCATTGGGGAACCCTGAAGTGGCATACATGTAAGCTCTGGGTGCCCTGTCAGCCTTGGCACTGTGCTGAAGGTAGGAAGGAGCACACAGCACCCAAAAAATGTGTGGGTGGAGAAGATGTTACCAGGAGCCACTGTGAAGATGCTCTGGCTTGTGCCAGAGAACAAAAAATGGGAAAGTTTAGTGGCATTGGCATGGCTGGAATGAGGAGCTGTTTGTTATTAGGACTCCAGATTATCAATTGACTATTTTTGATAGTTTAATCTTCTTGATTATTTACATGGGCAGGGTGGGTCACTGCTCCAGGGTATGTAGCAGGGTCTCTGTGAGAGAGGTGTGCTGCCATTACAGCTGGGCTTTAAAGCTTAGGTGTAGTAACACTTCCACAATGGCAGCAGATCACAAAAAGGACATCAATAAACAAATCCAAAACCCCCTCCCCTGAGTTTACCCTGCCTTAACTCCTGTGATTACAGCAGAGTACCATCACTGTGTGCTGGAGGGAAATGAGATCATTAAAAAATAGCAGTAACTGAGCAGCAGCAGATTTGTCAAGCTGGGGAGTTGCAAGAACTACAGAGGAGATGGGGAGGGTGAACTGGGGACAAAGCCTGGGGTCCCTGGACCTCTCACCCCTGGCAGTCATTGGCAATAGGAGCTGCTGGAGCTTGGTAGCATTACAGCTTGTCTTCTCAAAGCAAACTTCTGTAGGTAATGTGATGCCCTGCTTCTGAAGAATATGACAACAGTTTCCTCTTTGGAAAAGACTCCCTAGAGACAGGCTGATGATTGAGTTTTGCAGAAATTAAAGCATATACAGACTCATTAAGTGGGGCTGCTGTGACAGGGAAGGGGAGGAATAAATCCCCCAGAGAAAGAAAACTGCAGGGCCAGCTGTGGTGTGCTAGAGACTGGCAGCCCTGTGCAGGGCAGGTGGCACCCAGAAATGTACAGTCCAGAGCTCTCAGCATGGTCCTTGCCATCCCTCAGAGTCAGAGACATTCCTGAGGATGGAGGTGGGCAGTGCACTAGAGCCTGCCAGCAACATCCTGTCAAAAACATTACACTGGCTGCCAAGGGTTAAAGAGCACTGCAAAGTAACTCCAAGGGGAGAGATCTGAATTAGGAGTTGAGAGGCAAAATATATCCAATAGAGTCTGTGTCTGGAAGAGCCCTGGTTGCCAGGACACTGCTGCCAAAACCTGGGGCTGGGATCTGCCTGGCTCAGGGCTCTCAGCTGCCATGGTGTGCATACCCTGAAGGCTTTTGATCCCCCACACTGAAAAATCTCATGTCACAGGACCTGCATTTCTGCTTCCTGCTGCATGAGACTTCCTAGGCTCTGTGGGATGTAATGTGCTCTTTCTGGGGGCACAGGAACCCTCACTGTCAGAGGGAAGCACACAGGCTGGCCTGAGGTGAGCTTTTCACCCCAGAGTAAACCTGCAACTTTGCCTCCCTTCTTATTACACCTGGAAAATGCTGTTAGCCCTGCAATGTAGCTCATTTAAGTGTTCCAAAAGCACTGAATGCATATATGATCTTAATAAACAATGTTCCTTTCTTCTGATTTTATGTATTTTAATGGCAATTTGCAGGGGCTGTTCCCACAGCACATGAGCAAGGCATCTAAACATGTCTGATTTTGTGTAG
>VWYE01015105.1:7755-21406 GCA_013398995.1 Alaudala cheleensis
CAGTAACCACTTCCTAGAGCCCAGGTTATGCCAGTAATGAAAGCACTGCCACCCCAGTGAACACTGCCCAGAGCCCAGGTTATTCCAGTAATGAAAGCACTGCCACCCCAGCAAACACTGCCCAGAGCCCAGGTTATTCCAGTAATGAAAGCACTGCCACCCCAGCAAACACTGCCCAGTTATTCCATTTAACACCAATGGCAGAGAGGCTGCTGCCTCACCTTGGCTTCATGGCAGCAGCACAACTCCACCTCAGCTCTGACTCACACATCCTCATTTTGCCACCAGCATTCCTCAAAGTCTCAGGCTGAGCACTGCTCTGCATCGTTATTACTCTCAGTTCTTACTTTTAGTTCTTGGTTTTAACACAATAGTTCTTGATTGTAACACAATACACCCTTGCTTTGCTAAGAAAATAACACTGGTTTTCCACGTAATTGTGGAATATTTTCCGAGTGTTTTGGCACAATGGGGAATCAGAACTATGGAGAGATGCACATATTAAAGAACAAGATCAGCAGTCCACTGAACACAGTAATACAAAAGTTCTTAACATAAAAGGAGAATATGATAATAACTATTAAAATCTGTGCACCAGTTGTACCATTTGATTTAAATCATGTATGTATATATATTTAATATTTAGATCCTAAAGGACTCTGAACAGCATAAAAATTAAAAGGAAAACTGTATTAAAATTTGAGAAAATGACTATAATTATGATAAATGAGTACACTACATTTGCATTTAGTAGATCATTATACATTGCCATTGGATTTGGAACATTTTATGTTCCTTAGAACAGACAGGTGTCTTTTCCACTTACCAGTGGTTAAATCTCTTGGCAGTACTATGTGCAATAAATATGACCAACGTTAACAGGAACAAAGGTTATTTTCTTTTAGACATTCAGAAGTCATTTTCTCTAATTGGCTTCTGCCTACGAGCACCTACTCTGTGAGATGACAGAGGCAGAAAGCATTGCTGCCATGCACTACACCAGCAGGGTGGGTGCTTTGTATCAAGAAGTGAAGATGAGACATTTGAAAGTCTACTGACACTTATGGAGTAAATTACAAAGCAGTTTCTGAGAAAAACTGAATTTACGTTAAATAATTACTAATGTGAAGTCATAAAATTAAGTAAGGTAAACTAAAGTTGATAAATTTCATTTTACTGCCCCTCCTTAAGAAAATTAACTCTGCTGCAAGGATTTCCTTGGTTTCAGCAAGCAAACAGCCAATATTTCCCTTTGGCTCCTCAGCAGTAGCCTGAGAGCACAACTGACACCTACTCAGGCACATTTTCCTTCTCTTTTAGTGTCCAAACTGAAAAGACATCTCAGATGAAGCACAGCCATCTGCAGCCATCCTGGCCCACACTGCACCCATGGGCCCTGCATGAGTGCCCAGCACAGCTCAGAGGCTCTGCAGTGGTGCCCAGCACAGCTCAGAGGCCCTGCAGTGGTGCCCAGCACAGCTCAGAGGTTCTGCAGGGGTGCCCAGCACAGCTCAGAGGCCCTGCAGGGGTGCCCAGCACAGCTCAGAGGCTCTGCAGGGGTGCCCAGCACAGCTCAGAGGTGTTGCAGTGGTGCCCAGCACAGCTCAGAGGTGCTACAGGGGTGCCCAGCACAGCTCAGAGGCTCCATCACCTGCCTCTGCACAAATGGACACATCCATGCCAAGTGTGCCATGGGAGGCAGGATGGAAGCTCCTTCAGACCCGTGGCCAATCAGTTACTTGTAAAACAACAAGAGCAGGATTTGGCAACATGGGGAACTACCAGGCTACTCAAGGTGAGCCTGTGCCTGCTCTTCTGCTGTCAGTCCCATGTCATTTACAGTTCTGTTCTGCAGACTGTGAAGAGCTGCATCAAAAGCTAAGAACAGCAACGTCCAGAGGAATCCTCACACAGTGCTTCAGGTAAAAGCAGTCCATTATACACTGCACTTTCAATATATTTATTATCCCTTCTCTTTATTCTCCCAAGTGTTTTGTTGTTGAATCAGCTGAGCAGGCTTTACAATTTTTGCCTTCCTCCTGAAAACATGCTCTTTTAATAGCAGTGACTACATGTTAGCACTGACACCTCACACACATCTTGTAATTGCAAGTGGTCATGGGCATTGTTGTTGTTTCAAACCTGTTGGTAAAAGCTTCACCAACACTCCTGGACCTCTCACTTATCTTTTCAGTTCCCCCAGATTTGTAGCAAAAACTCCCAAGGCTGCTTTCAGTGTCCAATTACAGAACATTGTTATCCTCTAACTGCCTGAGACAGCTTTGCATGAAACTTGCTCTCACCAATACATCACTATTAGTGATGCCTTAAAATGTGGTTTTAGCCTCATTTCTTATGGAAATGAATCTTTCCCACCTATTGCAGCCTTCTCTCAGTTTGTATCACCCTCCAATACCCACGGCCAGGGGCAGCAGCAGGGGATTTGCACTGACATTTTTGTTTCCATTTAAATATTGTTAAAAAAACTGTTTGTGACCAGTAGGTCAGAAGAAAATAATTTACTTCAAAATTTGTGTTTTCACTAAATCCTTGCCTCTGCAAATGTGTGCTGCCCAGCACTGATTGCAAAGCCAATACCTGCTGTACCTGTGAATAACAAGCCAGTTCCCTACCAAAACCCACCCATGTACTTCTCAAAGGCTTGAACACTGGATTTAGGGTGGGATTTGTTTTATTTCTGGGGGTTGTGGCCCTGAGGACTTGAGTAGAGGTCACTTGGGAGGTTAAAGATCCTTGACAAAAATCAGTCTTGTTTCAAATTTTGGCCAAGACCTTTTTCTGCATTGTGGTGTCCAAATTGTTACAACCACAATTACACCCCAGTCCATAGGGTTTGTACCTTCCTTTTTTTTTATTTTTGGGGTCAGCTGTGTTTTAATCATCATTAAAACAAATCAATTCTGCTCTTTCCTTGATAACTTCAAGTATTAAGTTGCTCTTTTGGGGTGGACTGAGACCTTTGCCTCTAACCCTAGACAGGAGACAGTAAAAGGCACATGATAATTAACAATAATTGGCATCATCTGCAGCACGAGGCACCTGGAGAACATCCCTACAGCACAGATACAGCTGATCACAGCAGTAACATCCTTCCTCAGCTCCCTAGTTTGAATAAAGCATCATGAGTTACACTCCAACCAGTGCTTCACAGCCTTACAGTTATTTACAGTCAGTAATTCATCCCATCCACACTCTCCATAAACACACTACCACTACAATTTACTGCTCATTCCATCTTCCCATAAGCAGTGCTACAACAATCCCATAAAGCACTGATTTAAGCCTCCACAGCCATATCCATTTAAGTATTAGAATTATCCTGCTATTTTACTCAGGCTTTAGAAAGCTAAATGTAGTGGTGAACCAGCATTTCCTGCACTAACAACCAAGACTCCTACTACAAACTGAGTGCCCTGACCATATGGATTGGATATTATTCACATCCTCTTAATCCACCTAGAAATGCCATCAACATGAATGACTAACTGTACCTGGAAGCCTGGGAAATGTGGTTAAGTTGGTATGAAAAAGTTCATTTTTCACCATGGAGTATTTCTTAATACATTGAATATTACATGCCAAATCAATTCCAGAGATGACTGTATTATTAAGAACCAGAGGACTTGGAATCCACAAGGTCTGAGCATTTCTTAAGGCTTTGATAAAATTTGTATTTGGGGAGTTAAAAATTAAGAGTTGATTTTGGTAAACACATCTGTATAGGAGGATCAGGATTAAATGACACTCAGTTCAGACACAGCATCCAGTTACCTCTGCCAGAGGCTGCAGCACCCATCAGATTTTAGAACACTGACTGTAACAAAAGGAATTGCTGAATGCTTCCCTGCTTTACACAGAATTCACAGAGGCCCATTCTGAAGTAGGCTGACTCCCCAGGATGGAGTACTCACACCAACGATTCTTCAAATTATTTTTACGGGGACAAACTTGCCCCTGATGTCAGCGCAGGATTTTTCTTACTGGTTTTTGTGTCAAGGTGTTTTTGGGGTTGATCTGTAGAAAATGCAGCCTCATCAGAAGCAGAAGTTTTCTTCACACTTGAAGGCGGAAAATTTCCAAGCTCTGGAAATCAGCCTCTGTCTGGTTATCCTGAGAAACATAGGACAGCTTTCCTGACAAACACACTGACAGCTTTCCTGACAAACACACTGACAGCCTTCCTGAGAAACACACCAACAGCCTTCCTGAGAAAGCCTTTGCTAAGCTTTCAGTTTCACAGAATTGCAGAATCAGTAAGGTTGGAAAAGACCTCCAGGATCATGGAGTCCAAGCTGTGACCCATCCCCACTTTGTCACCCAGCCCAGAGCACTGAGTGCCACGTTCAGCTGTTCTTTGGACACCTGCAGGGATGGGGACTCCACCCCCTCCCTGGGCAGCCCCTGCCAAGGCCTGAGCACCATTCCCATGAAGAAATTCCTTCTGATGTCCAAGCTGAGCCTCTCCTGGCTCAGCCTGAGGCTGTCTCCTCTTCTCCTGCTCCCTATAAGCTAGGAAAATACCAGTACCAATTCTAGCAAAGCCCTTCTTCACACAGTCCCATAAAAGTTTGGAATTGTGTGATTATTGGGGACAATATTAAGGAATGGAGTTCTAAAATGTAATTTTTAAAAAATGCATTATTCATCTCAGTGAAGTTACATTCCTGGCCCACCAAAGACATTGGTCATTCCTCAGACAAGGGATGCTGCTGATCACTTTGTCTCACACCAGGAATTCCCAGGGACTGAGCAAACAAGGTGTTCTCAAACCCTTTTTCAGCTGCTGCTTTTCCAGCTATAATTGCTCAAATCAAGACAGCACATACAAATGTAACTGACTTCTAAGAAAACTCTTATTTCTAACAGAACTGTTCTGTTACATGAACAGTGGAGCTGGAAAAAAACACAGTAAAAGAAGGGATCTTTTCTGCTTCTTGACATTAACAAGGAGTTAATGGATCTATCATTTCCATCATCTGCTGGCTGATGGAAAGAGATATGAGAAGAACTGCTGTCTGTTCCAAGAGAATTGTGATTTACTCCCACCTAAACACAACTTTGAAAAGAATTCAAACTTCCATTAGTCTCAGTCCCCTCTTACAACAGGTCTTCCTCACTTCCACTCACTCTGCTTCCACCCAGGACAATCTGGAGCACTGCTTGCTAGAGAAGCCTGAAAAAACCTGGCTGCAACTGCATGGAAAAGGGAGAATCAGAAAAAGAGAAGAATGACAAAATAAACAGAATTAAAAATATAGATATAAATGAAAGAAAAAGAGGAGGAATGAAAACAACCCATTACATTTAACTGATAATAGTATTCCTGTCAGTATGTAACCATCAGTTCCAGGGAGACAACAAAATCAACAATCACAAGGTGGATTTAGGTTAAATAACTGTAATCCCTCTCTTGGCTAAAAAATCTATCCTCATGGAACATTTGAGTTAGAGGAAAATAATCAAATTTCAGATCACAGTCAGTTTACAGACTATCTGTGAAGATTATTTACCTGTTTTAGGAAGAAATCCACAGTTGCTGAGTTACCTGGATGAGATTTTGGGTTGCTCAGCAATCCTGAAAAATCAGTCCAGGTCTATTTAAGAGCTTCAAGTGAGTGTTTGGGAATTTTACTTTAAATCCCCAGGTATCCAAGTGCTGTTCTGTCTCTGCTACACCTCAAAAAAGACCAAATATCCAAAGTTCTAAAAGGCATGAGATACAATTTTTGTCTCCAAAAATCCTGGCTATTCTTGATTATTTATTGCCACTCTGACAGCCATTTGAGAATGACCTTTAAATTTCAAGCTCTTTCCCTGGGGGTATCTATCTTGCAATACTGAGGTTTGGAAGAGGGAACAGGGAAGCTCTGAGAGGAAAACAAGGACCAGCAAGAAGTGCAAAACTGCTTAGAACCCATCTGGATCAGCTACTGGTCATATCTTAATAAATGGGAGGGCAGGGGGGAAGGTGGATTTAGCTTAGATGTATTACAGGATAGAGAATTTATTCCTGAAGTATGAAAAAATATTAGTTGAAATTTAAACAATATAATGAGAATATAAGATTAGAGACTGAGAAGGTGCCAGGACAGATTGAATTTGGATCATCAGGTATTTTCTTCAAGATAAAAATAATGATGTGCAGCCAGGAGAAAAAGTGGTTGTTTGAGACCACCAAAAAACCCCATCTTTTTCTCCAAAGTAATTTTTAGTAATAAAAATTAGGAATTAAAAAAGCAACAAACTTTTCTAAGTAATCTTCCCCTTCACAGGTCTAAATAAATTATTTCCATAGGAAATAAAAATTATAGAAATCAAAGCTAGTAAAGGTGAATATAGTGAGAAATCAAACCTACCAAAGGTGAATATAACTTTGTTGAAAAAAGAAAAAAGAAACACTTTTCTTCCACACTCTGCCCTACTGAGAGAAATAAATTAGCTAATCAGAGGTGTAAAAAACAATTGCTCCAGAAGCCAATATTTGATAACAACACAAAGAGACACCCTCACAAATAAGGTGAAGGTTTAGGAAAAATACTCTGACCACGCTTCAGACTGCCACCTTTGCACAGCTGCCCACACTGACTGAAGGAGTTATTGCCTTGCAGTGTGACTCTCATTAAAAGCCAGTTTGTCATTGAAGGGGTCAGTGCTGCTGAGAGCACTGCTCTGCTGGTGCTTTGTTCTGTTTGCTGCAAGGTAGCACTGACTGGAGCAGTTCCAGCCCCAATCTGGAGCTCCCTGCACGCTCCCAGATGGGATCTCTGCATGTGACAGCCTGGGGAGGAAGGACACTCTCCTCCAGCCCAGCTCACAGTGCATTTCTGCCTTTTCCCATACACACATTTACCTCCTGGCAGTTACCCAACTAATAATGAAACGAGTGAGAATTGAATATTGCCCATTTTTACAGCCTTTCACTGCATGTTTGAACAATATTCTTGTTCTAAAAACAAGAGATCAAACCAAAACCAAAAAGAAGGAAAAGTGCTCTTTCTATCAGTGTTGAAAGCAAGTTCTCAATCCTGCTGGTTTATCACAATTACTCATCTGTTAGGACAAGGAAACAACTGGGCTTAAGTTCAATGTTAGTGACACTTTTCTAAATGTTACAACTAAAATAATTATAAAGATTATGAACATGTATTTTTATCAGGGTTCAGAGCAAAGATTTTGCTACCAATCTTCCAAACCAGGCCTNACAATATTCTTGTTCTAAAAACAAGAGATCAAACCAAAACCAAAAAGAAGGAAAAGTGCTCTTTCTATCAGTGTTGAAAGCAAGTTCTCAATCCTGCTGGTTTATCACAACTACTCATCTGTTAGGACAAGGAAACAACTGGGTTTAAGTTCAGTGTGACATTTTTCTGAACATGTATTTTTATTAGGGCTCAGATAAAGATTATGAACATGTATTTTTATCAGGGTTCAGAGCAAAGATTTTGCTACCAATCTTCCAAACCAGGCCTAAAAATTGAAGTTACCAAACCAGGATACAAAATATTGAATTCCCATTCTAGATCTAATTGTGAATTCATCAAACTCCAAGAAGAATGGAANATATACTGTATTTTATAATACTATTCATATGGTCATATTTCACTTCAAGGAAAGATGGCAATATCCTGTAAATTAAAAAAAAAAAAAGCAATGCAATTAGGGGGAAAGGGAAGACTCAACAAAGAAACTAAAATAAGATTTAGCCAAACTCTCTGGAGATATGAAGCAGAGATACAAAGTTTTTAAAAGTATAACCCAAGGATATTATTTGAGCTGTTCTGTGTTTACCACAACCATCTGTATTTAAAGGGTTTTTTTACTAATGTGAAATACCATAGCATCATATTCCTAGAACGAGTGTTTTCACATGCAGGAGAAAACAAAGCTGGTTTCAAATCGTGCCTGTCAATCCTCAGACAGCAAATGGGAAGTGCAATGCAACAAAGCAGAGCTAAGTGCTCTCTCCCTTTCCTCTCTCATGCTCTGCAGTGTTTTTACCAGATGAGCAATGGGATTTTGGGTACCCATGTTAACATGCTGTCTCCAGCCCAGCACACACACACAGATGCACATTTGGCTCATTAGCAGTGCTCCTGCCCCACCTCAGGCTGCTGGGAGGAATCTGGGGACAGGAAAAGCAGCAGTTTAGGGCTTGCCATCTCTGTTAGGCTGGATTTGCAAAACTGACTGAAACTTCCCTAAAGTTCCAAAGTTCTCTTGAGGGAATGGGAATTTTCTTGCAGCAGGAATGAAGGGTGAATATAATTTAGTTATATTTATGTGTACTAGGTTGGATTTCTATAAAATTTATATAACAACACTAACACACAATCATGCTTAAAAGCTGCAGAAATGCTTTTGGATAAAAATATTGCCAAGTTTTAAAGATTTCTAGACTGCAAACATTTTAAGGAGACTTGTTAGAAATGCCTGTCAGTGCCCACACCTTCCTCTTTCAGTATTTTAAATTGGCAGTGACAATATTTCCAGTACAGTAACAGAAAACAACCCTACAGTATAATCCAAATATTCACCTGAAATTCCAGAATTTTCTGTACAGCACTTTTCTTTTGAAATAATAATTATTCTGTAAGAAAAAACCAAGAATACTCATGGTCTGGCTGGTTTCTGCAAGCATGATGAGAAACTGCACTCTATGAAAATGAAAAAGGCAAACTCAGTCATCAAAATAACTTAAACACTGACATCCAAAACTGCAATTTTGCCTGACATTTTCCATCTCTCCCACAATATGAGGAAGAGCAAGACAATTCAAGCTAGACTGAAGGTGCAGGGGTACATGGAGCTGCAAAACAGGAAAACAAACTGGAGCACAGAGAATCCACTCCATGATTTTGGCACCCAAATCTAGCCAAGGATGGACCAAAAATGCACCTTAAAAAAATTACATTCTATTCACAGAACATAACTATCAATACTGGCTTTAAAAGCAAATGAGAAATTGTTATTGGGGCAAACTGGTGTTAACTGATGCAATTTTAAAGTGAAAGGGTAGGGTGGAACAGCCTTCCTCTCTAAAAAACTCACATGGATATATAGTTTTGGAGATTTGCTGACAGGCAGAGCTGTTTCCAATTCTATAAATACATCAGTGACAGTTCTTTCCAGATCTAGTTTGAGTTCTGGTTTTATTTCTTGATAGAAAACACATAATTTCAGAAAACAGAGAACATTCTGCTGATTGGGATGGAACAGTGTTACTGAACTGGATCCTCATCACAGCCCATCAGGGCACCTGCCTGACTTTGCTGTTGCTTCATTATTAACTCTGGAGAGTGCAGAAAGCCCTGAGAAAATAGCAGTTAGTTCAACTGCAAACTGAGTGTCAGCAGCCACAACAGGCTGGCAGGGCAAAGAGATTGTAGCAAATCTAAAATATTTTTATTCCTTCTTGAGCATAACATGGCAGTGCCTGCCCTTTTTTCATCCTGTAGGTTTGACACAGCAATTTTTCCAATGGATGATGAAGGGGAGGACTTGGACTTATGAAGCTGCAGATGGGCTGGAGTTACCCTCATAGAGAGTCAGCATCCCTGCTTCTGCAGCATCCCTTTGGCTCCTAAAAATCCTGCTCTTTACACGGGGTTAAAAACCCTTCCTGCTGTGACTGCTCATTCAATAGCTTGGCTCTAAACCACTATTACTTTTTTTTTAATAAGTATATCCCTGAATACTTGATCTCAGAACCAGCAATAGAGTCCCCTCACAACTGCTTTGTTGGTGCTTTTCCAGAAGGTGTTTTACTTCCAAGAAAAGCAAGGAAAGATGGAGAGAGTTGATACTGACACTTCCCTCACTGCCACCTTACACACACACCAACACACACTCCTCCCTGAACTCTCTGCAATTTTTAACCCATTTCAGCTTTTACCATCACAGAGATTTTGGCCAATGCATCCCATGATCCACTGTACACACTTGGTTTTCACAGTGCTACCTTCTTCTGTTTTTTATTTTTGGTTTTTGTTTGTTTGTTTGCTTTTAATTTGCTAGTTTTTTTGGTTGGTTGTTTTTTGGGTTTTTTCTGGAACAGAAACATTGGGTAATCATATCCAGTTCTGCCCCAGGAAAATCCCAACCTCACAAATTTCTCAAACTCCCCTGCACCTTCATCCTCTTTTCTAAGCTGGAAAATCCTAGAGACTTAAACTCTCCCCTGGAGAAAAGGAGTTCCTTTGCCATTCCTCAGAATTCCTTCCAGCTGTGCTCCCATGGACTAGTCACAGCTGGGATTCAAGGTCTAGACATGCCATGGTGANCTGCCATTCCTCAGAATTCCAAGGTCTAGACATGCCATGGTGATGGTACAGATGATTTCTAGTAATCTTATTTTTTTATAATTACTAGTATCTCAGTACTTTTTGGTAAGCCATGGCTCCTTAAATTACCATCTCAACAAAATGATGTACAGAAACCCCAAATTCTCTGACAGAAAGCAGATTCATTTTATTATTGTATGAATAAAAAAAGCAAGACCTGCTTTTCTTCAGAATTAATATTTACATTTCATCTCTTGAATTTCATCTGGAAATCCAAATCTTTCCCAAAACAAATTACCAGCAGCTATTCCTCACATAAAACACATTTCAAATGTCTTTATACCAGTGGAAAGAATTTCTATCTCGGTCTAATTTATTTTTAAACAAAATCAATACCATTCTTACAAGAGCACTTTGTTATGATTTTTATTTTCAAATTACAGGCATTACTAATGCAATGAATTTCATAAAAGAAGATGATAACTGAAATCCAATTGTATTAATGACCAACCATCACAGACACACTTTTCCCAAAAAAAGGGGGAGGGAGTGGACAGAACTTCCAGCAGCATTTTAACAATAACCCTCCTGTTCCACCACCAGAACCAGAGGAAATGCAGCAGACAGATAAAATATCTCCATAAACCCCATCCAAAATACTGATTCTCCACCAAAACAGTTTCTTTAGTTGGCAACATTTACAAACAAATCAAAGGCAATGTTTCAGCCCAACTGAGGATGTTAAGAACTTGTTATCTGTCACTGATGCTCCTGCCAAGACACCTGAAACCAGGTGAACAAGGCACAGCAATACCTCTTTCAGACACAATGAAATGCAGCCTGAGAACATTCCAGGCTGGGTGAAATTCCCTTCAAGGACAAGACCTTTCCAATACTCCATAGAAGTTTTTATATGAGTCAAGTGAAGAACACAGCTACAAAACAGCAAAACTGGATTGAAAACTCAACTTCAAAACTGAACTTCGAAAACTCAAAAGCCAAAGATCAAGTAAAGCACAGCCAGAAAAATGAGAAGAATGAATTGGTAGGAGCTCCCAAATTAAGAGATCACAGAAAATATGTGAGTCTTGAGTTGAAAAATCTAAAGTCTTGACCATAATTTCATTATGACAGCATGTAGTTCTGCTTAGATGTGTTAGATTTCTTTCTTGTCTGTAAGGCATCCTCATAAGCCAACATGAGATGATTGCCAGGACAATACCAAATATCCAGTATTACAGAGAAAGCAGTTTTGGATAAGCATTTTGCATTTACAGCCTGTGTTTGCTGTCTTGGCTTTGGTAATCCCAGCACTTAGAACTGATCCAGCTTGAGCCACCAAGTGGTCCCAAAGCCCCTGAAATGCAGAAAAAGCTCCCACAGAAACCTTGCCAGTATTTGGCTATTTAAAACCCTTATGTACATCCAGTTGCATTGAAATTCCCTACAAAAGCTGCACTGCCTGAAAATCTACCTGATTGTGATAAAAATTCTCATACAAAGATCCTTTTGGCATGTTGAGGGCACAGATGAAAACCAGACTGCTTTGTTCTTCATTTAATAATAATAATAATAATTCATTACTCACAGCATAGAGACCTCTCTTAATTACAGCAAATTTCCTTACCATTAAAAACCCTGATAAGCACAGCTCTGACAAAGCCTTGCTGAGGCAGTTTGAGGCATTATTGCCTTCAGCTGTCTCTCACCCCATCTGCAGGGGATTCATTTCATGAACAAGAGTTTCAGCAGAGCACAGGCACTTGCTTCAGCCCCACACACCAAAATGGCTTTGTGCAGAGCTGCCAACGACCCCAAACAACCCAGATAGGAGGAGGTTCAGTGCCTTTCCTAAGGCAGAACAGATCTGTTCTACCACAGAAAACATCATTTGTCCATTTAGTTGCTCCACAAGGACTTTTCCATAATACCTGCACAAGCACAAACAACACAGGACAGATGATACAAGGACTGGAAACCCTCACCTGGGACAGGTATTTGAAGATATTCCTGCCTGAAGTGTAGGAAATTAGAAGTAGTACATGTTTACACAAGTAACTTGGGACCCTCTGTCACACTTGCCCAAACCACTACCCTTAAACATCTCATTACATTAATTATTAAATTGATCATTATTTATTATTATCAATTATTAAATTAATAATTAAATTAAATTAATATTACAATAAATATTATAATAAATCTCAGTACACTTAAATATCTCATAAAATGGACTTTTTCCATTATAAGAAGAATTTTTGTGCTTACTGAAATAACACATAGAAGGAAAAAAAAGACATTTATTTAAAAGAAGCAAAGAACAATGCTGCCAAGCTGCAGGAGTGCCCTCAGATGATGACACTGCCATCTCTGAGCTTCCCCTGCTCAAAGCCTTGTCTCTTTTTCTACCACTGCCAGCTGTGAATTTTAGATTGTGAGCTTTGAGGCAACGATGAACATTGCACAGGAGGAAAAGAAAGGCTTTTCCCTGGTAATCACTGCACTCAGGCAAGTTTCATTTTGCTCCCAGTCACCTTTTTTTTGGCAGCCAGGTTAAAATGAAAGCCTGCAGCCCTGCTGTCACAGCCTGCTGCAGAGGGTGAAGTCTGGCAGCAGACAGGGTAAGACTGGGATGAAGTCCCAAAGATTTTACTGCCTGGAATTACTTATCCTAGCCACCCATCAGTGCAGCTGAAAGCCCCTTGGATTCATCCCACCTTTCACAGTGCTTGCACAAAGGAGGAGCCCAAGGAAATGATGCATGGAAAACTGAGGGTTTTTCAGTGTTTTCTCAGGGCTGTGTTGGGGCATGGAGCCTTTAACAGCTTCTTCTCCATTCACAGCCCACTCCTTCAGCACTTACAGCTCGTGGAGCTCAGGGCATTGTCCAAATATCAAAAGGGGAAGGGAATGATTTCTTTACAGAATGACTAGAAAAATCTGTGTGTAGGAAGCTCCTCTTAAATACCCTTCTATGTGGCTTTCACACCATCAACAATAATGGCAAAGGCTTTGGTGAAAAATGCTGAGATCTATGTACAAATTCAGTACATACTTAGAAAATAATTATATATGTCTGTGTAAAATGGGAGGGGAAATCAGGTTTACTTGAACTCCCTATTTGGTTTAGCAAAAACCATGAAATCTTTGGAAAGTGCTATCTTTAAGCAATGTTCCAGCAATGCTGCAAATGGCAGGAGAACACTGCCTCAGGGATGCTGCCATTTCTGCAAAGGTCTGTAAATTAACTGGCACCTCGTTAACAAAGCAGTGGTTTGGCCACTCAAATGACACACATGACAATTTTCAGTGAAAAAAACCCCAACAAATTCAATCAAATTCAGTTCTTC
>VWYE01015105.1:21553-147248 GCA_013398995.1 Alaudala cheleensis
CCACGGGGCCATTTTGGGGCCATTTTGGGTCCACCTTGGTATAGCCCTGGTCAGGCTCTTGTGCTGCCCAAGGTGTACCCTAAAGGCTTTTTAATAAATATCTATTTATTCTCCAGCTCTGTCCAGCCTCTGTTCCAGGTCAGCCTTCCCAAGGCATCACTGCAACTGAGCTGCAAAGCTGCTCCAGGGACACTCCCACCCTGGGAACAGCAGGGCTCAGAGATACAGACCCCCAGCATTCCTACACCAACTTTACAACATAAAGAATCTGTATATTTATGTTTTTAGCTACAACTGTAATATGGAAAAATAAAACAGCTCCACACTGAAATGAAGTGGCTGTTGAAATAACTCATCATNCTTGCAGTTCTCCTTTTGGTGACAAGGACAATAACACTGAAAGCTCTGCAAATCTGGTGCTGGTGGATGGCTGGGGAGGCCACTGCCACCTGCAGTGCCATTCCTCCCCACAGCCACAGCAGCCTGCTGAACCCCTGGCACTGTCCCTGGCACTCAGCCCCAGGACCCTGGTGCTGCTGATGCCTTCAGTTTGAGNTTATATCTTGATTTCTACTATTGACTGCCAAGGTAATTTACCCATAAAAGGACATTTTACTGCTTTTGCTGAGTGTAAAAACTAAGTGTACTCAAGGATATTTCAGTGGCAAACACTAATGAATGAAAATTAATCATAAAACCAATAAACCCTCTATTTTTAAAAGGTTTTACCAAGCTACCTGTGAAAGGCAACTTAATAAAGCAACTTTTTCCCAGCTTTTCAACAGAGGAAGCACAAAAATAAAAACCTGCACAGTACCTCATGCTTTACCAAGTACAATTACAAAATGGATTCTTAAGCAGAAACAGGGGAAGAATATCTTACTGTAAGACAATAAATAAACCTTGAAAGACAGCAATGCATTTTTCAACACTACAGTTCCCTTTCCTGTTAAAGAACAGTATTTTAAGAAGAAATTAGCCAGAAAATAAAGAAGCACAAAGAATTTGGTTAAGAAATAAAAAACCTTCTAGTAGTTCTTTTCCTACCATTACAGAGTTCTTTGGACTTTTCATTAGGCTGCAGACATGAGGTTCCAGAAACAGTGAGGCAATTGACCTTGACCTTGCAAGCATAACTATCCCAGAGAAATGTCTGGTTTTAGAATATATATATAATTTATACATATTTATAATTTTTATATGTTTGTATATGTATAAAAATATATTTATATATTTGTTTTGCTTATCACTTTCCCCTTTAGTACTTTACATCTGTTTCCTTTTTTATTACTTGTATTATCAACAATGATTATTTCACATCAATTTCTTTAGCCAGTGTCTAGTCTCCTATTTATCAGGGATTTCATAAATCATAAAGATCTTCAGGCACATGAAAGTGGGAGCCAGCTTTAAAAGTAGCATTGTTTAATCAGGTTTTTGTACAAGAACATGCAACTTTATATAATGACAGAATGAAAATCAAAAGTGACAGATTGGGTGACTGTAATTTCTTAAAATTAAAATTAAATGCCCAGCCTTCTAATTCTGGAAGAGAATTGAGCACCGGCTGGAATCCTCAGACAGCATTAGTAAACAGTAACAACATGTCCCTCAAATAAAAATGTTAAATCATGAGTTTGGAACATACTTCCATAAAATGAAACACACACACTAGATTTAAAGATTCATGTGACTGACCAGATCAAATCCTGTCACCTGGGAAACAGAAGAAAAGAAGAAAAGCAATACTTAAATCTGCTGAGGATGGTTGATTTGACAGATTCCAGGAGGCTTATAGAGAATAGGATGGAATGTGACTTTAGAGCAGCTGAATTTCAGAGTGCAGGTAAGCAAATGAGAGTTCCTGCACCAACAACATGAAGCTTCCACAAACCAAACAACTTTAACAAGGGGGTGAAGAACCTTGGAACCTTCAAGCTGATTTCTCTTCTATTCTCTCCTTCCAAGAACAGCCTGAGGAGAAAGGAAATCTCTGGTTCCACCCAATAAACCCACACACTGAACATGATGGCAAAAGGAACATATTGCTGAGTGTGCCCTGCAGGGAGCAGCCCCTGGGGCCCAGCCCTGCTCTGACCCACCACCTCCAGGCAATAAAGAGTGAATTTGCTCTACACCAACTGCACCTGCTGAGGTCACACCACCAGGGTTTTACTAAGGCACAGCAGAGCCCAGTGACACATCTGGAGTCACAGTACCACAGTCACAACAAACACGTGTGCTGCCTACAGCCTGGTTCAGTAAATGGCAGTTCCACTTCAAGCACTTGCTACAACTTTCCTTAAGTTCCAGAAGGTCCCATACAAACTTGTCACCAGAAATGCCAATGGAAATCAGAAGCTCTAAGTGGCCAGCTCTGGAGCACAGATATAAAATGACTTTACTGGGAAGAAACCAGCCCTGTGAATTGTGAGAAATAAGGTATTTCATTGCTCCTTGTCTCAGTTTTGCTTGCCGAGGGCCTACTAAGCAGGTAAAAATGACAGAAGAATGACAAAACGAAATGAATCCAAGTCAAGTTTGTAGGAAGTGTTGGGGTTACACAACCAAAAGCCAAATGAGCCTCCCTAAATAAACATGAACTTGTCAAAAGAAAGCAGCAAATCCATTCCTGCAGACATGGAGCATTACAAGATCCCTGCAAAGGACACTGCTCATTTTTCCCTGATATCTGTGAGAGCTGGGTGGCAGCAACAGCTCAGCTCAGCTCAAGGAATGTTCCAAGTCATGTCTGAATCCACTCTGGAGACGTGCAGTGCCAGAAACCAGAACATGAACATTTCAGACATCAAGTAAGCAGCTTTGAAATCTGGATTTGAAATGATTCACTGGAGTCCTAACCCAAAAGGACTCTCCCAGAGAAGAGAGTGTAACATCAGGGAACTAATGCCAAGGCTGAGTTTGATTGACATAATACCACTTTATTCCATGGTTTCAACTTTCTTACAACTTTAAAAAAATGTACAGGGGTTCAGAACCACCTCAGCAAAACAGAGTCAAACCACAAGTGTGTACACGTGGTCAGCTTTCATTACAAAAAGTAATAGGCACAATCTTTACATAAGCATTTTGGTGAAAGGAGGAATAATAGTGCAGTGTTAAAAGGCACCAATAATCAATAATTGGGCCTTTTTTAAAAGCCAATAACCATCTAAGAAAATTACATTTGGTTCAAAGTTATAATTTAAATATTGTATTGATTGGCATGCATCTGAACCCCTGGCAATTTATTACACAAATCTAATGTGTGCCTTTGCAAAATCAAAAAGATTTCATCAGTGCACCTGAAAGTCAGTTCAGTACAAAAGGACATACCAAAGCTCTTGGCCTGTATTACCACTAAACTGCTTTGTTCACCTCCTCCGAGAACACCTGTCTGACAAAGAGATGCACAGAAATACTTCTCCTAAAGCAAGTGTAAATGGTTTGATCCTGTAGCACTGACCTACTCCACGTGCTATGAAAACATCAGGCACAGAGCACAATTTATGTTTTCTCTGAAAAAAAATACAGCATGTGCAAGTGAGGTTCACACAACAGACTGACAGCTATGACAGCAAGCTCTTTAGATTCCCCAAAGAAAAGGGTCAGTTTTAATTTTCTGAGCAGTGCTGCACACTGCTGTGTGCCATGATCATACCTGCATGAGGAGCATCTGTGCAACCCGTGAGGAGAAGCTTCAGTACACCCTAAAGGACACTGCATCCACACCTTGTGCTGACTGAACTGGGCCAAGAGCACCTGGAGAAATCACTGTGCATGGGCACAATCCCTTCAGCCAGGGAGGGCTACTGCTCCCTGCAGGAAGAATGCTTTGGAACTCAGGTTACCTCACAGGTGCCCTCAAACTCACCCACCTGCACACACTGAACAGAGGGGGATGCACAGCATGGCAAAAAAGGGCAATGAGAGGCAGAGCTTGTGTGTAAGTTGTACCAAAAGGTGCCAGTTTGTCCCAAAGCGTCGTTACCAGGGTGAGGTTTATGCGCTGCAGATGTTTTGTACAACTGGAAATTGTACAATGTGTGAGCAAAGATAGAGCTGATTGTTACCTGCAGCATCTACTACAGTCCTCAAGTATATAATTTACAGATAGATGCATACTGTTGGTGTTGATTGCTTCCTCTTAATTGGATTAAAATTCTGAAGGCTACAGTACATTCTGACACAAAGACAACTTGTCTACCAGGGGAAAATGTAAGATAGTAACTAACTAATTTGTTTTAGGAGGAACCTCCTCTGATGTGCTAGTTACTTCATGCCCTTTGGAAGAGTTTTATTTCTGACTTTCTTCATCATCTCTGTTGAATTGTTCTCCCGACAATTTCACAGGAGTTCAGTGACCCTCCTTACAGCTGCCTCTGCCTTTTCCAGGATCCCTTTTAAATTCCCTCTAACACCGCCACAAGCTGTTCAAGTAAACACTTCTCTCTGGCAAGTTTCCAGACACCACAAATACCACCAAAACTCAGCATTTGATTACATGCACCGCTTTTCTCTAAATGGAGCAGGAATTAGCCCGTTTCCTTGGCTTAGGGTCCCGTACATCCCTGTCTTTGGAACCCACACAAGATGAACACATCGTCTCTGAGAGTCTCCGCAGTCCCAGCCTGAAAACGCTGTTGGAGAGGCTATAAATGACACAGTTGCAGAAACTATTGCTTATGGCAAGCCACGTGGTTAGGAAGGAGAGCGCAGGGTTTTCCAGCAGCCGAGAGCTCTCCAGCAGGAAGTAGATGATGTAGGGGAGCCAGAGCACGTAGAAGACGCTGGTGATCCGGAACAGAACCGTGGCGTAGCGGCGCTCGGGGCCGTGCCCGGCCTCCCCGGCAGCCTCCCCCTCCTGGTTGGGGAACCGAGCCCGCCGGTCACTGATCTCTTTGGTGTGCTGCCGGCAGATTTTAAAGATGTGGAAATAGGTGAAACAGATGACAAAGGCAGCAGGGGCGTAGAGTAAGCACACGATAAAGCCAGTGAAGTAGGCGTTAGTTAGCCAGGAGGTAGCGCACCACTCGAAAATATCTCCGTGGTAACCAGGTTTCCCCCAACCGAAAAAAGAAGGCAAGAAGATGAGGCAAGAGTATATCCAGATGAGACTGATGCAGATTCTCAAGCGACAAGGTGTGACCAGCTGGTTATAGGAGAGAGGCTTTGTGATGGCGAGATAGCGATCCACACTGATGCAAGCCAGACACGCCATAGAGACGCTTTTGAGCACAGAGATGATGTATCCAAAAACCTGACAAGTCAAGGACTCGTGGACACCTGTGGAGTAGTGGAGCAGGGACAAAGTAGGAACCAAGCAGCTGACTCCAACAAAAAGATCAGCATAGGCCATGGTCTGGATAAAATAACTGGTGGTGTAATGATGCAGGAGCGGAGCACAGTGGAAAACAAATATCACAGTCAGGTTACCCGCAATAATTAAAAACGTTAGCAAGACGATGACGACTGTCTCAAGGATACAGATGTCAACTGCATTGTAGTGGCCAAATCCAAGAGGGCAGGAGAGGTGCTCAGATATGTTCATAACACTACTGCTCATATTCAGAGTCCTCCATTCACTCCATCGGGACTGGTTCATGTTTTGTGCTTAGGGAGCAGAGCAATCTGAGCCTCAGTGAGCAGCTGACCTGCTGAACAGCAGCTAAACTCTGCTTCTCACGGTCTCTGCAGACACTGCCACTGCTTACATGGGAGAGGATTAGAGTCCCATGGCTCTTGATGCCTCCTCAGCATCAGTGCATCACCTCTGGCACACCTTGGCTTTAAGGAAAGAACGAAAGAAAGAAAAAGAGAAAGAAAGAAAGAAAAGAAAAAACAAAAGCCAGAAAGAGAAAGGCCACTGATCAGCTCCCTCCAGTGCTCTTGACCCATCTTTAGCAAACACAAGGCACTTCGAAAACAAACAGAAATAAAAACTGACAAAAGAGACACATTCATTTCCCAGGGAAGGAGGGGAGGGAAGTCTCTGACTTGTTTTCCTGAGAAAGTCGACTACTTTGGTACATACTGAGGAGAGGGCGAGGAAGGGAAGGAGGAACCTCAGCACAGCTCAGGTTTCCTGGACCAGCAGCTATCAGAGATAATCTTTATGTCTTAGTTTAAATCACAGACTGATTGGAGATTAAAGGAAAAAGTTCATCCTCTAATGCTGTCTGTTCTTGTTTGATTCAGAAGATGGTATTCCATCTTACCCATGCCACTCATTGGAAAGGTAAGGAAAACATTTTTGTCAAGGTTAATTCCAATAGACTCACCACTATTTGGGTATGAATAATGAATTTTATTTAGGGGGAGACAGGTGGGGGATGAGGCAGATTTGTCCTCTGGCTCCCAAGAAAGAAAACATACATCTCACATACAATGAGGAAGAGTGTGTCTATCCATTTAAAAATGAAAATAATTTAAAAATAGATGTTGGAGACTCATGTCAATATTTACAGTTCCTTTAAACAGTTACAGTCCATTACAATTATGAATGCCAGAATCATAATTCAGTGTCCCCACAGACAAAATAAATCCTCTTGAATTTAATTTCAGCAATGGCAATTTAAAAGAATCATCTTTAGAAACTCTGCCATATCTACCACAGTGGATCAGTACCTAGGAGTTCACAGGTATATCCATGATATTGCTCACCTCTGTAGCAACAACTGAATCATTTCACAAACCCCCACACAACGAGCTCAGAAACTTCCATCTGCATTCTGCTGAGAGCTAATGAAATGCTGATTTGACTAGAAAAGCTGCCATTGTTTACTACTCCATTATTCTGTTGCTCAGCTTCATCTTCTCAGGGGTTTAAGGTTTCTATATTTATTAGATGATCTGCATAATAAATGGTTGCTTTAAAAACCGTTCTTCTATTTGCAGGACATTACCTTGTTCATTTTATTCACAGCTATGGAGAGAGAAAACATTAAAAAAAAGCATCTTCTGTGTTCAGTTTTAAGTAAATGCTTGATTAGTTCAGGAATCATTAGGCAGGTAATTAAATGTACACAATGTTGTTTTTTTGAAAGGCCCCTAAAACGTTAAAACCATCATTAATCCTAGAGTTCCTCAGACTAGAAGACTAGCAGTGAAAATTAATGAATCCACATCAAATGATCTCCAAGGTCATTCAGCTGGCATTTGCTTTAAGTCTCTTTCAAAGTACCAGGATCTCTCTGATGTTTCTGATAGTCCTTGCCGTGTCTTCAGGAGGAATTTCAGATACTAGAAAAGCCAAATGTTCAATTCTGTCGCAGCACTTTGAGAGAAAGCATTCTTTTTGGAGTTAATTTCCTGTCGTGCATCGCCACGCTGTACAGAAAGTCCTCTCAGATTTTATAACATCCCCGAATATTTCCGCCTATTTGCTCCCTTTGTCTATAAGCAACAGAGCACGCACAAAATCACTCCTTCCTCCGATTCCCTGCTAAAGCAATAGAGAAGCTTTCTCACCTACACGCATCCTCAGCAGCCGCTCTGTCCAACACTTGACAGGGAGTCCTGTTACCGCGGTGCGGCTGGAGCGGCTGCCGCTGCCTCGCTGCTCCCCCCGAGCGATGATTGCCTGCACCTGAGCCCGCTCCTCCTCCTCCTCCTCCTCCTCCTGGCCGCCGCAGCCCGCCGGGCGCTGGAGCGCTGCCGGCCGCTCCCCTGCTGCCGGCACATCCAATGGCGCCGCCGCTGGCACCGCCACCGAGAGCGGGCACCGAGAGCCACCGAACCGGGTACCGGGCACCGGAGCCACCCAGCCAGATACCGGGTACCGGAGCCACCCAGCCGAGTATCCGCGGGCATCAGAGCCACTCGGCCAGGTAGCAGAGNGCCGCAGCCCGCCGGGCGCTGGAGCGCTGCCGGCCGCTCCCCTGCTGCCGGCACATCCAATGGCGCCGCCGCTGGCACCGCCACCGAGAGCGGGCACCGAGAGCCACCGAACCGGGTACCGGGTACCGGAGCCACTGAGCCGGGTACCGGAGCCACCGAACCGCGTACCGGAGCCACCGAACCGGGTACCGGGCACCGGAGCCACCCAGCCGGGTACTCGCGGGCACCGGAGCCACCCAGCCGGGTACCGGAGCCACCGAACCGGGTACTCGCGGGCATCGGAGCCACTCGGCCAGGTAGCAGAGCCATCGAGACGGGTACCCGCGAGCAGCGAACCGCGTACCCGCGGGCACCGCACCCACCCCAGCCGGGTACCGGAGCCACCGAGACGGGTACCCGTGGTCCCCGAACTGCTGAGCTCCGGGAACCTCAGGAGGAAGCCAACACATCCCTCCTAGAGAGATGTGCCTACATAATCCCGACCTAACTAATGAACTACTGGCATCGCCCCAGTGGAACTGGTTACTGAAACGATCCCACGTTATTAGTTGTGCACACACACCTTTGAAGCATCACCTGCTTAAGTTTAGCTTGGTAAAATATCTGCCACAGTGCCACACAAATTTTCTGGTCTTCTTAGAAGTCAAAATTACAGCCCCCTTTTTAATTATGTCCCCAAATTAATTACTACCAAACTTAACACATGTATGTTACAAAACTCACCCGTACCCATTTTTTATATTGTACCAGTATTACCAGTACCCTAATAGCTTCAACATCAGTTTAAATACAAAAGCTTGTAACACTTTATTTTCCAAACTGAACCAATTAACTCAGCTGCAAACAGATGCAGCTATTCCCTGATTAAGTACTCAGAACTTTTGTTTAGTTCGTGCTTCCTAAAAATAAACCCAGCCACAGAAGTACAACCATCACATTTATCTCACACAGACACTCCATGCATCCTTAGACACTGAAACAGCAAATTTGGGTACCAAAACACCAACCACAGAGCAGCATTTTGGGCTATCGATCAGCAGAAGTGTCTTGGAGGCTTTAACCAAGCAAGTGATTAGAAAGGACAGTGATTTAAGTCCTTCCAGTTCTATGGCAAACCAAAGGCAAAATGTTAATAGGCTGCTCCTGAGTTAACAGCTTGTATTTCGAGTATTGCCTGCAGCCAGTGTCCAGGTCTGAATGACAAGTCTGTAGCAATGTGAAACAGCACAAACTGCAGCACTGTAAGAGTGGCTTGCAGTAAGGGCATGTGATCATTCCCAAGTCTTCTATCAGAGGATTTAGGAAGAAATTAAACTATTTCTGATACCTCAGAATGGTAATGGTTGCAACAACAGACTTAATGACTGAATTTAGACCCTGAGCACAGCTTTAAGCCCCAGTTATCCATTCCAGGGCAGAACAACAGGGAGCAATTTTCATTCCTCCTCTTCCCACTCCTGCTGTGGGGGAGGAGGAGGAGGAAAACAAACACTGTGCACGGGCATGGCAGTGACCAGTGCTTCTCCCACTTCTCCTTGGGACAGACCGTGGGTGGCACCAGGGATGTAAAGGGCCAAAACACCTTCAAATGGACATTAGGGAGCCCCAAAGGCACACAGGGCATGAGATAAGCCAAGGTACAGCCTGACAAAGCAGAGCACAGGAATGATGTGCTCAGGACATCCTGCTCCACACACACTGAAGGACTGGCAACTCCCAAGTGTCACAGTAACCATGGAGTCACCTTGGTCTCAGGTCAGCCCCAGCTGGTGCCTGCCCAGAGAGCTGAGCTCTGAGAACAAGCAGNTTAGGGAGCCCCAAAGGCACACAGGGCATGAGATAAGCCAAGGTACAGCCTGACAAAGCAGAGCACAGGAATGATGTGCTCAGGACATCCTGCTCCACACACACTGAAGGACTGGCAACTCCCAAGTGTCACAGTAACCATGGAGTCACCTTGGTCTCAGGTCAGCCCCAGCTGGTGCCTGCCCAGAGAGCTGAGCTCTGAGAACAAGCACTCGTGGCTGTGAACAAGCAGCCATATGTTCCAGGTCTGCTAGGAGAGATCCAGGTAACAGGAAAATCAATGGCAGCCTCTGCTGGTTGCTTCCAGACACAGGTAAAATGTGTCCTCTAAAGAAATTTTAAGGGACAAGGTGGTTCAAAAGCAGGGGAGTTTTACTTCTTTGGGAATATGAGAAGCCTTCCTTCACTACCAAAAAACCAGGCATGCTGCAAGCTGCCAAGGGCTTTATCTGCTCAGCCATAAACTGCACCATGCTGACAGCAATAAATTGTACTGTTTTATGTGTATTATGAGCCAAGTGAAAATGAAGCAGAAATCAGCTAGTCCTGATGCAACTATGCAGTTACAGAGGGAATTTTACAAAATGTAGAAACACCAGAAGGTGGCACGTTAAAAGCTCTGTGAGAAAAGTTCTTATATTTGGAAATTAGGAGGGATATTTGGGCCTCTGGCACAGTTTTAAACAAAGCCTGCTTCAGGATTTTTTTTTTAAATTTGTGTTTGAAGAAAAGGAAGTGAGAAAGAGAAAAGTTCTATTGGAAGAATTGTCTTCCTGCCATCAAGGCAGCATCCTGCATGGTGCACAGGTTTCCAGAGCTGGTTACATCCAGCTGGTGGGCTGAGCACTCCACAAGCTGAATAGAAGGAGCAATTCCACACCTTCTTTATAAATGGCATCAGCTAGAAACAACACAAGTCACCACACAAAACAGGAGGCTCACACCATCTGACCCTGCTGAAAACAGAGGGGATGTGGTAGGAGCAGGAGCTTTGTATAAGCAAAGCAAGGCTGTGAAAGCAGGGGTGATGTGTGACCCTGAAAGGAAACCAGATAAAGAAAATGGACTTTTGCAGACAGAAAAAGGAGATTTAGAAGCTCCAAGCAAGAAAACAATCTATTAGTCATTCTATTTGGAAAGGAAAAGCAATATTTATTTGCTAAATCCTTTGTTGTAAGGAAACAGGACTGATAGAAGCAATCCCTGCAGTGCACAAAGCAGCAATCTCAATCACACCACTCATTTCTAGTTTGAAGTCTTCCCTTGTTAAATGACTGGTTGGTCAGCTGCATTAAATGAACAACAATAATTTCCATAAAATCTTTTTGAAAGACATTGATGAGAGCAAGAAGCTGCAGCTGAAAATGCAGGATAAGGAACACTAGTTATTTATTTAGATGCAGACCTGAATGACAGTGTTGATATACACACCAGCTCATCAGCTTCTATTTTTTCTGCCCAACTCCATTTTTTTTGTTGTTTTACAGCCTTTTTTTCTTTTATAAACTTTCTCNGAGAACAAGCACTCGTGGCTGTGAACAAGCAGCCATATGTTCCAGGTCTGCTAGGAGAGATCCAGGTAACAGGAAAATCAATGGCAGCCTCTGCTGGTTGCTTCCAGACACAGGTAAAATGTGTCCTCTAAAGAAATTTTAAGGGACAAGGTGGTTCAAAAGCAGGGGAGTTTTACTTTGGTAGTGAAGGAAGGCTGCTCATATTTCCAAAAAACCAGGCATGCTGCAAGCTGCCAAGGGCTTTATCTGCTCAGCCATAAACTGCACCATGCTGACAGCAATAAATTGTACTGTTTTATGTGTATTATGAGCCAAGTGAAAATGAAGCAGAAATCAGCTAGTCCTGATGCAACTATGCAGTTACAGAGGGAATTTTACAAAATGTAGAAACACCAGAAGGTGGCACGTTAAAAGCTCTGTGAGGAAAGTTTTTATATTTGGAAATTAAGAGGGATATTTGGGCCTCTGGCACAGTTTTAAACAAAGCCTGCTTCAGGATTTTTTTTAAATTTGGGTTTGAAGAAAAGGAAGTGAGAAAGAGAAAAGTTCTATTGGAAGAATTGTCTTCCTGCCATCAAGGCAGCATCCTGCATGGTGCACAGGTTTCCAGAGCTGGTTACATCCAGCTGGTGGGCTGAGCACTCCACAAGCTGAATAGAAGGAGCAATTCCACACCTTCTTTATAAATGGCATCAGCTAGAAACAACACAAGTCACCACACAAAACAGGAGGCTCACACCATCTGACCCTGCTGAAAACAGAGGGGATGTGGTAGGAGCAGGAGCTTTGTACAAGCAAAGCAAGGCTGTGAAAGCAGTGGTGATGTGTGACCCTGAAAGAAAACCAGATAAAGAAAATGGACTTTTGCAGACAGAAAAAGGAGATTTAGAAGCTCCAAGCAAGAAAACAATCTATTAGTCATTCTATTTGGAAAGGAAAAGCAGTATTTATTTGCTAAATCCTTTGTTGTAAGGAAACAGGACTGATAGAAGCAATCCCTGCAGTGCACAAAGCAGCAATCTCAATCACACCACTCATTTCTAGTTTGAAGTCTTCCCTTGTTAAATGACTGGTTGGTCAGCTGCATTAAATGAACAACAATAATTTCCATAAAATCTTTTTGAAAGACATTGATGAGAGCAAGAAGCTGCAGCTGAAAATGCAGGATAAGGAACACTAGTTATTTATTTAGATGCAGACCTGAATGACAGTGTTGATACACACACCAGCTCATCAGCTTCTATTTTTTCTGCCCAACTCCATTTTTTTTGTTGTTTTACAGCCTTTTTTTCTTTTATAAACTTTCTCCTACACCTAAAGAACAAAGGCGTTTCTTTTGGTTTGCTTTATTTTTAATCTTAACTACCTCTGGCATTTACTTGTCCATGTATCTTATGGACACTCTGGTTTTGCTTTTAATGCCTCCAGAATAATTGCATCCTGTGAAGCTTGCAGCTGTAATGCAGCTTAAAGTAGCAGAGGAGGAAGGAAGATCATTTGTTGCCTTAAAAATTGTGTGTATGTGTGCATAGACAGGGCTTTCTACATCATATGGGTGTTTGAAGTTGCTCTATGAAGTCATGTGAGTGCTGTTCTTGAGGCAGAAATGTGTTCTATTTGTTATTTGGCATATGAAGCCTCTTCCCCAAAGCCACCCACTGGTGCTGTCTATTTAAAACCTGCCGGAGCGCTCACAGAACACACGGGGAGTCTGACCTGAGAGCAGCACATGATCACATGTAACAAGTGCCTGTAGGTATAGAAATAAACCCTTCATTCTCTGCTCAAAACAAGCTTAGAAGGACCAACTTATCACCTACTACAGCTTCTCAAACCTCTTATACCCTGAGGATGCCATCTGACCCCGTGCCTTGCTCCAAAGAGGGGCCTAAAGTTCTAAGTCAGATCCAACACCAAATTTAAGCGCTGCTGTGTTGGGTTCTACATTCAGCTGAGCTCTGAACATCTCCAAGGATGGAGTTCTCACAGCCTGCCTGTTCCAGTGGCTGACCACTCTCCCTGTGACTGCCACCATCAGCTCAGAATTCTTGCTGTGGTTTGTCACCAAGACTAAACCCACCTGGGCCAGTGGTAAAAACCTGGAAGTGTCTGCTCTGAAGGGAACAGCATATTGTAGAAAGTTTTAAACCATTTCTCCACCTGCTAGTTTTGCTATCAGAGACCAGTTCCTTTCCTTCTCCCTCCCACCCTATGATCCTAAAGAATGCCATAAATCATTTCACAGTACTGTGGCTCCCATACCCTGTGCTGCAGCAGAGATGAGGAGACACCAGGGACACAGCTGCAGTTCTCAAATGCTCTTGTGGAGCTCTTGCCTCTGGGGTACAGGAAAAGAGCCAGCACAGCCCTTTTGTGCAATAGGGCCAAACTGGATTTGGTGGCAGCAGCAGAGGAGGTTCTGTAAGGTGGGGGAGAAGGAAGAGGCTGGGATAATTTGGAGCCAAGGTGGGGGCAGTTCAGGAGAAGGAAGGGGACAGTAACCTTCTAAAAGGTCAAGAGATGTGAAGGGAGCTGGTGATCCCTTTGGCTTTCAGATTCAGCTTTGAGTCTGCTGGACTCACAGCTCTGGCCTTTCCCAGCACTGCTCCTAATCATGCAAATATTAGCCAGTATCCCATAAGTGTTAGGGAATTAGGATGCTGTGATGCAGAACGAGAAGAAATGGGCAAATAATTATTTTTTTGTAGATCAGTAGAGAGAGATGGGCATTCACATTTGCAAGGTTCTCATGCAGTCTTCTCATGCTGTTAAGTAAACACCAGTTACACTGAATACTTCTAAAGTCTGAAACTTTCAAATTACTCCTAATATTATTCATGTATTTCATAAATATTAAGCAAGTTTTTGAGTAAATGGCTACAATCTCCATTTCAACATTACTGCCTGTGATCTCATGGATTATATTTCATAGCATCACAGAATGGTTTGGGTTGGAAGGGATTTTAAAGATCATTTTGCTCCAACCCTCCCCATCTTGGGCTGGGATGCCCCCCAAAGTTGCACACAAAACAAATATTTGTCTGAGTTTCATATAAAAGAACATTTTCCTTAAGGAGGAGCTTCCCTCAAGATGATATCGATGGTCCTACACCAAACTGAATCCACTTTACAAACTCAATCCAGATGACAAATACCCCCAAAAACTGCCGTGCCCTGAATCAATAGAAATAAAACTCTGTGCAATAAACTATCAATCAAGAAGGGAATTCACTTCAGGGAAATGCTGTGCAGCCAACTGAATGGTGATAATTAACATTTTTCAGGAACCAAAGAGCATTTGCTTTAAACAGCACATAAGCTACAGAAGGATGCTATTTACTGACTGACCATGTATGATAAGAAGCACCAGAAGAACTTCTTAGGATGGTATGAAAAGCAAAAAATTAAACATCTGCCTTCAGTTCCATGCATGTGCCACTTACACTAAATCACCTGCTCTTACACTAGCAGCAGTTTATAAAGAAAAATACACTGGCAAAACAACACCAACTTTCTGCCTTCCACTCCTCCTATCTTTCAATTCAAATATTAAATCACAGGACAAAAGCAATTAAGAGAAGTGTAAATGAAGAAATGCTGAAATGCACAGAACAGTCTGCACAGTACAGGTGGCATTGCTCTTTCCTGTGGGAATCCCTTTTCATATTTCAAAATAATACAGAAGGGATTTCAGTACTGCATTCATTCAAGCCTCTCAGAGGTATATTTTGACATAGTTGTACTTTTAATAATACTTTTGTCCGTGTCAAGCCAGGAATTACATTCCACAGAAATTGGTATTCTAAAAGCATATTTCAAGTGGGCACCAAGAAAGTGCATGTTGAAAAGGATTGCAGCTCTCCTGGCAGGAGCATTCAGTCAGTATTAGCAGCAATTCCATTTCAGCAGAGCTGGAATAAGAAATTTTCAAGCTATTTAAAAATAAATCCCAAACATTGTGATCGCCTGCTTCAATTTCTCACACACTGCAAGCCAAACAGTTTTCCTAAACTACAGCATGACCTTTTAAAAGGCAAGCAATTTTGATTTAATGAGTTCAACTGATGAATAATTTATTGCAGCCTTAATTAGGCAGCCAACTTGTAAGGCCCATGCAAAAGCAACTACGAAGAACACGAGGATCAAACCCACATACCCCTGTCTTTCAAAATCCAAAGTTTGGATGTACCACAGAACAGTTCCACTTCAGTGTAATTCTCTCTTCTTAGCATTCCAAGTACTCCCTTCTAGTACTTCTTAGTGCCAGCTCTTATGTGACAAATTCACAGACACACAGCAAGAACAGACTCAAATCCACTCTCTGTGGATGTGGCTTGGGTTAAACCATCACAGAACATCCTCCCAGAATACCCAGTTGTTGGGAAGATGGAAGTCTAACAGAAAGGCTTCACAGTTATGAATGCTTAGCAGAAGGCTCTCTGAATGTAGAAAAGGTAAGAGAAATAGAGATGAAAGCAAGTTTTGATATAGAAGATGTCTAAAGTAAGGATTGCTGAGCCAGTTGTAGCTGGATAACTAAAGCAGCAAAGGTTGAATTAGCTGGAAGAAGGTTTTATGACTAAGACCAAAGGATAGGTTGATCACAAACAAAAAGATGTTTTTACCAAGTAGAATTAAGTCTTAGCAAAACCATGGGCAAACAAAAACCACATTTTTACCAAGCAGACACATTTTCCACTGCTAGAAAACAGAAAAACAACGTTGAGTTTCAAATGTAACACACTAACTCGTAAGATTAGATAGTTACTAACATGATACGGTAATATTAGTAGTTTTTATAGGCTGTAGATAAATATAAAGGTATTGTGCATGATGCTGATTGGATGTTATGTATTAAGATGCTCAGCAAAGAAAAAATATAATGAATTGTAACCAGAATTAAGGTGACTTCAGGCTCAGCTTTAGCCAGCAGCTTCAGGCTTGGCATCCCCACGACCCACAGCTGCTGTAACCCTGCAATAAGCAGCATTTGAGGGGCCCTCTGGAGTCCTGCATCTCTCTCTCACTTAGGCTCTCACACCAGGCTAACCCAGACAGGCTGGCTGCAAACACGTGCCTGGTCACACCAACCATTTCTGCTCTAGCTGATTATAGAATTGACCCATTCCAGCCTAAACTTTTCCTTTAATAGATTTCTTTAAAAATAGTTCTTCCTCTAGGACATGAGAGGTGGCTCAGAAAAGCACTGAACAATCAGGATCATTTAGGCAATGAAGTCACAGCTCCAACTGTTGGTATGGGCAGAACCAGCTCAGAACTCAAGAGCTGCTATTTGTTGTAGTGCAGGGTCAGAGCAGGTGGCACCAACCCCAAATCCCAGCAAATTCAATTCCACTACTTCTGCACAACAAAAAAAAGCTAAAAATAATGCCAGTGGATTTTTAAGGCTATTTTAAACAGTGTTACTCAGGATTACTACTCTAGCACACTGTGAGGATATAGAAAAGAGGAACATGGAAAGGAGAGTGGCAGGATATGGGCATGGTAACTATTTATAACCTGAAGGGTGCCACAATTTCTTTTTATGGATTTTAAGCTCGGCTTCATTTAGACCAAATCTTCCTCCCAGCTGGAAGTGCTGAAGAGGTATCACTTCTGCTCTCCTCCAGCATGGATCCATACACACTTGCATCAATATCCACAGATGAGAAAGGACAAGGAATTGCTTCCTGCTGAGAGTGATCTCCAGGGAACACGTGGCCAGTGACAGTGGAGGTGCATTCCTGGGTAACTCACAGATGGGAGGTGTCAGGAAAATGCCACTGAGAGCAAGAACCACTGACTTGTCCCCCCACACCCCTCAGTTAAAAATCATCTAATTAAAATTTATAAAATCATCATACAGCTGATAACTATTTTTCAAGATTAATGACATCTAAATACATTCAACTTCCAATAACTAGCAAATTTTGGCTTATGAGATAATGAGGACATTTATATTTATATCCAGAAACTGGCACATGTAAAATGTTATGTGAGCTGAGAAATCATTTAGTCTAGAAGAAATACCAAACCTGATATTATCTGCCATCTCTTAAAAAAAGAAATCAAATATATACTTTACCAGAACTAAGAAGAGGTTAAATATAAAGACAACACTGATATCTACAATTCATTTTGGAAAGGACACTATCAGGGAATGCAGAACTCAGGTCTACAGATCACACTCAAGGCCAACTTCTTTCAGCAATATTAAATTCACACATAAACCTCTCCCTTCTGGTCAAGGTGATGGCTTGAAGCTGGCAGTCAATCTCTTTGTTTATGTATTTTAAAGATATATCACATCAACCTGCCCCAAACATGGAATATCAACATGCTGAACAAAACACTCAGTGACTTTATAGCCATTCCATATACTGATATAAAGATATTAGAAATTACTCTCTTAACAGTTAAGGTTTTCTAATACACTAAGTAAAAGAAATAAGAATGAGAAACAGCAGTTTTTTACAAAGGAAAGGTTCTACACAAGTGATTTGCATTCATTTTTCTGTCTAAGTTATGAAAATACTCAGTAGTCAGAAAAAATGCCATAGAAATGGAATAAGGCTAGATTTTAAAAAGCCTTATTTTTCAGCTAATGTTCCAAGTGCTCACAGGGGATGAGCTTTAGCACATTTCCTTTCACCCCCAAAGAAGGTTCTTTATAAAACAAAACAAAAAAAAAAGGGGGGAAAATGTTACATTCAAAAAGCTGTATTTTATTGTTATGGCAACTGATGTGCTAAAAATAAAGAAATAAAGTTGTTATGGCAACTAGAATTTTAAAGGCAGTCAAAAGTAGAATAATCAAACATTCTGCTGGCTTAAAATGTAACATCTATGACTCAATTTACAGCAAGAGCTTCAGAGACAAACAGAGGTTGGGTTTTTTGAGGGGGATTCTGCTTCAGAGATCACAATTAGTAGAATTCCAGAGAGCTCTCAGGAATGCAAGGGAGCATCTCAAGGTGAGTAGAAAATGTCACACTGCAAGTTCTCACAGTCAGGAGGAAGAAGCAAACACCTTTTAGCACTTCTCTGGTGTGCCAGTGACCTCAGATCCATAAAATGTGTCAGGCTGCCCAGAGAAGCTGCAGCTCCATCCCTGGCAGTGCCCAGGGCCAGGCTGGACAGGGCTTAGAACAGCCTGGAAGAGTTCAAGGTGTCCCTGCCCATGGCCTGAAGATGAGATTTAAAGTCCTTTTCAATCCAAATCATCCTAGGATTCCATGATAAAGGTTACTTAATTAATTACTTTAATTTTTAATTAAGTACTGAAAAGTTCGGAAGTACCAAAATTTATTTGTCTGAAAGCAGCAGAGTTTTGTCTCTTTGTATGTATGGAATGATAAAGATGCCTATGACTACAAGGTAATATCTAGCCTATGATTAAATATCTTTAAATTTCTGATACATCCTTGATAATCATTCCAGGGCTCCTAACTATACAGTCTCAGACAACTCTTCTCCTATTCATTATTTCTCAGATTGTCAAAACTGCTACTCCTGTTTCAGATTAACAGAGCTGTGTGCACTGTGAAATATTCCAAAAGCCACCCTGAGACAAGCCTTAATTAATAATAAGCAAAGTATTTAACAGATACTTCAGGAAATCATGACTGGAAACAGTAACTTGTACTGGAAATGTATGTAACATGTGCCAGGATCCCAGTGTAAACTGGTATTTTAACACACCACGTGCCTTTTCTTTTGGCTTCCCTGCACTGGAAATTAAGGTTGCTAGTAGCAGTACTCAAAACTCTTTGAAAAATCTCTCACTTTTCACTCCACAAGAGCTTTCAGTGAGCACAACCAGCATGGCCAAAAATACTGCTCAAAGTCAGGCTCTTCACTTGCACTAAATGGAGAAGAATCACATTAATTCCTTACTGCAGCAAAAAATTAGATGTACACTGGAAATTCAAACAATACACAGGGCTGTGCTAACACTGAAAATACAAGAGTATTTCTGTGGTTTTGCTCTCCCAGCCCCAGTATTAATCCTTGAGCTGGATACACAATTAACTCACCCCCTCTCAAGCATCATGTGAAGACAGCATTTCTAGAAATGCAGATTCTGTAGGTCAATACCTTACCTAATGGATCTGTGACCAATAGCTTCTGCAGAGGAAACTCCATGTACAACCCTCACTGCACACACATTTTCAGGAGTAAGGATAACTCTGAGACATGGGAATATCAGGACTTTAAATCCAAGTTTCACAAGTGTGTCTGTGCTTGGCTGAAGCAGCCTGGCTGCCTGATTCCCAGGCTTGGTGCTGACTCAAGCAGACACTCAGACAGTCCTGAAAAGACAAACAGCTACTGCTGCTCTGAGCTTTCTATGAAATTAGCTTCCTCATTGTGTAATAGCCAAACTTCATCAAGTGCATGGCTGCCTGAAATACACTGTTTGGAGTTCAAAAACAAAGAGCAGGCATCCAAATATTGCTCCTTGACTGCCAGCTGTGTAAACCCACTGCTGGCATTCAGTATCAGTGTCCTTGTTGTATCAGGGAATTCTGCTTTGAACACACACACATGCATATATAAAAGCACCACCAAAGAATACTCATTCTAGCATTTTGGGTGTATTTTGTCCCTAATGTGTGTTTATATATTTTCAAATTTCTATTAAAGAAGAACTGGAGAGCCTTCACAGAAAGGAAATCCTAGACAAGTGACAACAAAGACCAAAAGAGCTGTCTGGAATTACATTTACAAACTCATGAAAAAAAGGGGGCACGGTTCCAGAAGGTACCTCCAATTCCTCTGCCATTCAGGTACCAAAAGTGTATTATTTGGGCTGCAGTGTTACATTAACCCACCTAAGGCTCAGCCATCCACCCTGCCCAGCCCCAGCACTGCTCCCATCTCACAGACACCACACCTGAACAGGGAATCTCACTGAGAGAAACAGGGGGAAGGAAACTTTCTGAGTGAAAATCCCCAATTACTGTGACTAGCCCTGCAAATGCAAGGTGAGGGTATAAAAAAGAGGTGGAACATGTAGTGAAAGAAACCTCTTTTGGCAAGCAGGCTGTCTGAAACTGCAATCCCCATTGTGAAAAACACCCTTCACTTTCCTGTAGATTTTATAAAAGTTTAATAAAAAGACAATAAGAGACAGATAAAGCAAAGATTGCATGACCCAGGTGCTTGGCATTCAGCCAAAAGCACACCTTTACCTCCTGTAAATGTACCAGTTTGTTACATATTCAAGAGACCCTAATGCATTATTCAAACATTCTTTTGAGATAATTTCCTATTGGAAAAACCTCCCCATCCTGCCCCTCCACTTCACCAATTCAACACTTTATTAGTCCTTGCAGATCAATCTCTCCCTGTGGCACCTCTTGGTCATCCCACTCCCTGATAATAAAGGTTCAATAAATTCCTTCCTTGGAGCTCTGGTCACTGTCATCTTCATAAGACAACCCAGGAATGTGGTGGGAGAGGGTTCTGATGAACAAAAGCAATTCTTTATCTCAATTCCATGCCATAGCCTGTATTTACCACACTACTAAAAGAAACTATACTTATAACTTTCCAACATTACACATCTAATATTCATTTTAATATTTGTGAAAAGCCAATAACATAATATGTCTTTATAACACCCATTAATGGTTATATTTTATATTTATATTATAAATGTTATATCATATTATAAAGATAATATTTATTTTAATGCAGGCTGTATCTTATACTACTGAGTCAAAAAAATGTTGTATTTTGAAACTGGATTGCTTTGAAGACAAACCACCCATCTGAAGACAGCTTTGTCATATGCAGGATATGATTAAAATATGTGAGGCTCCATATCATCAGCACTTGGTTGTCAGTTTAAAAAGCAACTGATGAAGGAAGAAGCAAGAAAAAAAATTCCTAACTGCCAAAATATTTGTCTATGTCCACAACAACCTACAGAAAAGATTGTTAGAAAGAGAATATGCAATAGCAGACTGCAATCAATCTCCTTCTGGTTAGTTTACCTCAGCAGCTGCAAATTTCCTTGCTGATAGCAGACATGGCTCTTAATTTGTATCACTACAAAGGGAAAAATTCCTTAATGGATACAGACTGTAAAGATCTATTGATTTCTAATATCTTTGGAAGTAATTACTGTAAAATCTACCTTAATACTAGCTCAGACCCTAAGAAGAATATCCTATAGAACACACAAATAACCCTGTCCTTTGGGGTTTTATCATGAAGTAAGGTAGCAAAAGGTCCTGAATTCACTCCTATATCAAATTCCAGTTTGGATTTAAGTGATGCATTCATCACTTCTGTCTGCTTCAATATTCTACACATGCAGCTCAAGCCTTGCTGGGTTTGTTACTATTCAATTGTTCTGAACTGCTGTCCACAGCTGTGGTAAAAAATGCTTTAATAAAGTGCTGACCACCAGTACTGCTGTTAACAAAGGCATCTGAAGAGACTTTAAACACCAAATGCTTGGAGAGGAACACTCAGAATCCAAACATTTAGAGCACTCTAGATTTTACAGCATCAAACATTAACATACTGAAATCAGCAGCTAATAGCCAGAAAAGGTGGTTTGCTCTCTTCAATAAAGGTATTCAAGATTTCCAAAGCTCCAGCTCAGGAGTGTTGCAGCCTCCTGAATGCCAGTTATGCAACCTTTATTTGAAAGCAAGGGCTGGTTAGGAAGCAGTGGATTGGAAAGAGGAATACCAAGATCAAGGTGACTGCCCCAAACACACTTATCCCTCAGCAATCCCAGCTCCTGCAGGGGGCACAGTGTCTTGGGTTACAATGCAGTATGTAACCAACAGTATGTATTCCATTTGTCATCTGTTGAAACTGCCTGGGGAGNAGCCCCTTCATTTCAAATTGATAATGATTTGGAGGGAGGGGGTTTGCATTCTCCACTGCAAGGGAGGGTTTGGCTTTTCCCTGGCAGACACCTGTCTGTCCAAAGCAAGACACACAGACATAACTGTTGGCTTCAGGTAAGCAGTGCCCTGTGCTAGCAGGGAAGGTCATACTCACAGAATTCCATAAAGACAACACACCCTGCAGGGAACTTCTGAAACAATGCAGTTTTCCTCAGGGCTGTAGGAAACCATGCTTTAAAATGTCTCTCTTACAGTGTTCTTTCAGCATTAGCATCATTCCTGCCACAGGAAAACTGAACCCTGACTAACAACCCCATGTTCCAATTCAGCTGGGATACCTATTTATGTGTTATCTAGGAAGGAAGAGCAGGGATTTTCAAACAAGCTCTGAGGTGCCAAGTACCAGCAGCTCTTACCACGCTCCGAGGGAACAGCGAGGCAATGACACATCCCAATTCCATCCCACTCCAAACCACTTGTTATCTGCATCAATATTCATATATCCTGAGCTTCTGACACTCTCTGGTGTAATAGCAGTTCTTCCTGTAACCATCATTTAAACCTAGCCAGGCCATAATGCTGATCCACCCTTGGTTTTATCACTGTTTGAGATGATGGGCAGCTCTGCTCCCCTGGTTTGCAGCTAACAGATTGTAAATTCACAGACAAAACACAACAGACTCCAGGAGGGCACATGCAAATCTCATTTCTGCTCCACCCTTCAGAATAAATGTGTCTATTGGTGTGACTTTCAGGGCAGAAAGGTCATACATACATCACCTCAAGAGCCAGGAATTGTACTGTGTTATTTTAGGGTTCTCATATGTGGTTATGTGTGGAAAGGAAACTGCAGAAAAATTCTTAATGCAGCAGAATATTTTATAACTTTATGCAGGCCCTGAAAATAAAATACTACTGGCAATATTTTCCACCTCAAGTATCATACATAAACATTAAAATTTATATAATAACATAAAAATAAAAATTACTAATTGATGCTTCTCTTTTTATTTCCTGAAGGGACTTGCCATTAAACTGATGAATTCCTTTGAAGATGGAAACTGAGCACAAGATTTTCCCTTTTGTGCACACAAAATTGAAAGACTTTCTCCAGATGAGTGCTAAATGAATCAAAACTTGGCAAATTAAACTCACCTTAGGGACATTTCATTCCTGAGTTTGTAAGAGTAATATTAACATTTGCTGTGGAACTAGGTACCCTGGTACATTTATCATAAACTAAACCTCTTATCTCAAGTCTGAATTTAAATGAAGCTATTTAAAGAATTAAAATTGTATCAACTTCTACTCTTCAGAGCCAATAATATTTCACAATTTTCTAGTATTTTCAGTTCTTACATGCTTTATTGTCCCACAGTGTTGCAGCACCACTAAAATCATTCAGAGTAGGTAACTGTGACTGTCAGCACCAAGAGATCAGCTTACACCAAAAGTGAAGCTTCCCTTCACTCCAACCAGCATGAGCTGATTTGTCCCTACAAACCACACGAAATTATGAAAATATCAAGAATCTACCTGCCATGACATTAATTCTGTCAGTTTAGGAGAAGAGTTAAAGTAACAGCCATCCTGTCCTTACCCTTTAAGAAAAGGTGGGGAAAAGTAAAACCTAAAAAACTGCCTGTACATACTGAATTTAAAAGAAACAAGGAACTCAGAAGAAGTGATCTCAGAATTATTTTGGCTAATACCCAAGTGCCTCATCCAAAAAGCAAAGTAACAGGTATTAGCTCTTTCTCTTCTTGGCCAACTGAAGAAAAAAGTCATGTTTTTATTATAATGATCATTGATTATTATGTAATAGGATCTTCTATAATTGCTTAGCACACTGCTATGCCATCCTTGATATCTATTTCCTTTAAAAGTCAAGGGAGACAACTCCTAATTAGTAAGGAGACGAAATAAAAATGCAAAAAACCCCAATTTATTCCTCACTACAGAGGCCTGAACTCCCCCATTTTCCATCAGGACAAACAGATGCAGCAGTCTGAACACAAATATTTCCTACAAAAAGCCTCTAATGTTTCAGTCCATTAACCAGCCTGCTGTGGCAGCTGGTGAACAGTCATCTTTTTAATTAGACACCCTTACTGATTAATTAGTCTCAGAACACTGAGCAGTGGAACCCTGCACGATGCCACTGGGACAAAAAAATATTCCTCTTCCCCTTCTTAGTGCTACTTAACACCCTTTGGTATTGCTGCAAATAACAAACTAAATTCATTTTCTACTCACACTAAAATAGCCTTCTTGTGCAAGGAATTCTCCCAATTCCCAGCTAAACTGTTTCACACAAATTGTATTTGCTTCACACAATTAAAATAAATTAAAAAACTAAATGAACAAAACCACACAAACATGGCATCAAGGCACCAGTTTCAAAGTCAACTGCATTTAATCTCTTTTGGATAGAAACAGTGACTCACTTGTGATCTCCCTTGTCTTCCTTTTACTATACAAGCAAACTGGCAATAAACATTAAAAAAGCCAAGTAAATGTTAAGTGTGAAACAAAGAAGCAAATACCTTTTCTTGTTTGAACAGTTTGGCTAAATTCAAAATTTAAAAAAGAAATACATTTCTGCATTAGGTTTACACAAAAGTTGATCTTCAGTCCTTGGAGCTCAGTTCAAAGACAGATGCAGCAAGAAACAGGTAATTAGAATTAATTCAATAAATGGAAGATTGTGCTTCAGCACGTGTTGAAACTTCAACAACAGGATTTGCTATTTTCATCTATCCTATTTCTAACTTTTCATTTTGGACAAGACACAATTCCAGAAACCCACAACCTTGACTTTTGGGGTCTTTTTCTTTTTTGCTTTAAAAAAAGAGGATTTATGTCATAGGACTCAGAAATAATGCTGGTCCAAACTGAACAGTAAACTACATCTATTAACTCTAAATCAATTCATTTCATCCAGCCCCAAATCCAATCCATTTGCTCCACCTTCTGCAGCAATGGAAAATACTGTCCTACAATTGCTCACCACTGCATGACAATTATACTGCTGGAGGAGAGATACCTCTGATTAGTACCATTTCCAAATTATTAAATCACTGAAATAGGTTCTTTTCATGGTATGGCAATATTTAATCCCCAAATGCCTCTCAGAGCATGGAAGAATTCTTAGGATTTTCACTCTTATGTGGAGTGACTTGAAATGTTACTGGTCCAGCCACAAACACCAAAAAGAGTCAGCAGAAAAAGCTGGGTTTTGGCCAAGCCTTCTGAAGCCTGACCCTTTAATTAGTTATCATCTCTAACTGCTCTGGGCACATGCTCATATTGCCAAAGGAAATGATGACAACAAACAAATAGTCTTATTTTTGCCATTTGGAAGGACAGCCATTCAATCATTCTTTAAGACCTTTGCCTGGTTTAGAACTGGATGGTGACATTGAGTCATTCCCATTCCTACACAAACTTTCACTGTTTTCAGTGATGTAATACTACCAGCATCTACTTTTTCCAATCTTCCTTAAAAAAATGCTAATACATTTAAAACAAGTTTTGCTTCCTTAAACCACAGCAGCAGCTGCATTTAAAATAAGTCTATAGATGCTGTTAGATGAACATCCAGTTCAATTCTTAAGGGAATTCCTATTGTAAACTGGAAGTCTTTTATGAATAAATCATCCAGTTTAGAATCAGAAATGCTGCCTTAAACCCAAAAGTTTTCAAACTGTAGAGTGTGAGTGACAGCCTCCTGTTTCTGTTCTCATTTTACTTACACAACTACACACAGCCCTGACAGGAAGAGAGTCTCACCCCACAAACTCAGGAGTGAGAATTCATACAAGAATGAAACCATGTAAAACAGAGAAGCAAAACTCTGATCATAAGCAGTGTAAGATACAATAAATAAAACATCTGTCCCCATGCAGATGCAACAAGTATTTTAGGCTAAGTTGCTGCATCACTGCCATCAAGTGACAGCCAAGTTCTCCTCATTTACACACTGACAGTGGCTGAAGCTGTTCTGACAAGGACACAGCAGGGCAAGGGGAGCACAATTCCTGCAGGAGACAATCACCAGTCATGAACAGACTCCACTGTGGCTTGGCACCCACCAGTTTCTCAGAGCTCTGAGTACACCTCAGCATGGAAAAACTCCTGGAGTCTCTGGAGAGAACCAGTGAAGATGAAATAATGCCAAGCAGGCAGGAGAAAACTCTCTGTCAATGAACTGACCTCAGCTTGTGCACGTTTTTTCTGCTTGTATTCTTTTAACAAACATATCAGACATGCTTCTTCAAAAGCTCTTTAAGTGCCAGTGTTAACCCTTCATAATCATAGCAGATTTTTCTTGCTCTGATTTTATTTTCCTGACAATAATTACGTACATAAAAATGACTGATGTATATGTGACTTCCCCTTCCTGTCAGGTGCCATGTGCAGCTCTGTGAAGAACCCACAGCAAGGGAAGTAAGGCAGATTTTGATTGTCACACAGAACACATTTACATATGTGTCAGCAACAAAGCAGTTGCCAAATCACAACTCCTACTCTCTAAAATTGTATGCAAGGCCTTCTATTGTGCTTCAGTCAAAATGCCTGAGCAACTCAGGGTAATCATCGAGCTGGAAGTCAGCAGACCTAAGAGAGAGCAAGGGAGTGCTTGTCAGGACCTGTGAGAACAGAAGTATTTCTCTTCCCCTTCTCTCCTGGAACTCCAAACTCACCCAGAGATGGGAAGTGAAGGCTCTGATCTGGGGAAAAGGGAACACAGCTCAGCAGATCATTCTTGACAGACTGCTGATCTCCAGTGCACTGCACCAGAGGACAAGGAGGCCTTTTGGAGAAAGTGAGTGCAGCATTGACTCTTCTAAATGAGACATTTTATTTTGCTTTCGGTGCTGAATTGAGACTCTAAAACAAGCCCCAAATCACTCTCTCCTACAGAATACACTGAACCAAGCATTCCTGTAGCTGAGGAACACTGCAGCAGGTTCCAGAGCTCTGCATACAGATGTGTATATACAGTGTAAATGCACAGCCAGATTCCTGAGGTGGCAGGACTGAGAGCTGGCCAATCTAACACAGCACTGCTGCACAAGCCTGGAACAGAACAACAAATGTGTCTATAGCATGGTCTCTAAACTAAATTTAAATGCTGAGAGTCTGCTGTCATTCAGAGTATCACAAGACACACATTTTTGGCCTGCCAACAGCACAGCTCTCACTAGTGAGCACAGTTTCACCAGAAGTTAACCAGGAACACTGCAGTGAAGTCAGAGTTTTTACCAGGCTTCACTCTGTGCCCAGAAGAGGCAACCATAAATCAGGTTTTCAGTACTCATAATTCCAGATATCGAGTTCATCTCTCAAGCTGTGACAGCATCAGGACAGTAATTTCTCTATTGGTCTCCAGTGCCCTTTTCTCAGAGAGGTGCTGCAATTGCCAGTTTAACCCAGGGCTGCAGGTCAGGCTGGGGGAGCAGGGAGGGGCTGGGAGAGCAGGCTCAGGAAGGACCTGTTACCATGGGCAGCTCAGGGCCTGCTCCAGGAACTGGGCACCAGTGGGGAGCTGTCTGAGGGAGAGAGCTCCTGGGGGCTTCTGGGGTGTCAGCAGGCAATGGTTCAAGGGCACAGATGTTTGCACCACCTCCTACTTCTGGGATTGAGCCCCCTTCATTCCCAGGGCTGCAGTGCACAGCATCACCAGCTCTCCCCACCCAGGAATGGCTCAGGAACACCCATGTTCAAGGAATGTACTGCTGAAGGGGTCAAGGCACCCACAACACATCCAGCTTCCAGAAGAGAAACATCAAGAACAACCAAAATACAAGGAGACAATGAATTTGTGCAAACACATACATAAACTGAAAGAATCAAGCTGAAAATGATGGGTTTGATGGGAAGAATAACTAATCACAGAAAAAATAAAGTTTGTATTGATGGTATATTAGGATGGTAGCATACAAACAATGCAGAGAAAAGAAATCAGTTCTGCCTTCCCATACAGGAGAAGCAAGTGAACAGCCATTAATACCCAAACAACTCTGAAGATTAACATCATCAAGTTATTATTAGGTTATTATTGACAAACATTAGGTAACACTACAACTAAGATTCCAGTAGTATATACTACTAATATATACATTCTACTACTCTCTCTGCTTAATTCACATTACTGACACATCAAAATGAAACTGAAAAGGTCTAGTCACAGACATAAATATCAGATAATAATTTATTTTAAAAAATCAGCTGACAATTTTTTCTGGAGGATCACATACTAACTCTTCCCAAAGATGGGCCCAGCTTTGGTATGGCACAGGATCTCTCCTGTTCATTCCTCCATGAGTCTTTTATTGCCAAGTGATGTGATCACCAGCAGTTTAGATAGACAGACTACAGAAGAAGTTTTGTCATTTCAGAAGGAAAATTATTCACCTTAGAAAAAAACCTCTGCATAAATGCTTCAGTTCAGCAGAGGATTTAAATTTTCATCAGGAACACTGTAATATTTCATATTAAATACTGTATGAAATATAGTCTTCCAAAATACACCTCACTGCAATACTTCTGTAGAGAAAAGCCAAATGTAACAAGGTATTTTGAAGGCACAAGACCCCAGCATCAAGATAAAGCTTGCATTTTAGAAGTTTTCCACTCCCCCCTCTGCCCTGAAACAAACATCTTTCCCACTTTTGGAAAGCAGGAGCAAATAAAGGAGGTGGCTTTGATGCAACATACAGCTGACAGATGTCCTGTGAATGGTTTCTAAGGAAAACAGAACACAGCTACAACACCAAAATGAACAATTTACACTATCACAACATTCTTCCTTCTTGGAAAAGAAAAAAGAAGCCACCAGGACAGGCTCTCAGTCTGGGGATGCTCCAAAACTTCACAAACATAATTAATGATGTCAAATTAGAGGACAAGTAGCAAAACAATATAACAACACTATGAAAGGAAACTTAGAATAATATAATCTACCCCAGAATTTGTGTGTGGACAGACAATTGATAACCCAGGTCACAAATTCAGCACAGAAAATGGTCTCCATCCACTGCTGCCATTCAAAGCACATTTGAGACTGGTGTTCTTCTCAGAGCTGTAAGAGCCCTGCAGCACAGAGCTCCAGAGCCCCAAACACTGCACACAGCCTGTGCTGCACAACACAGAGCTCCAGAGCCCCAAACACTGAGATCACCTCTGACACTGCACACAGCCTGTGCTGCACAACACAGAGCTCCTCCCTCTGGCCAGCACAGATCTGAGATCCAACTGCTCCACAGTCTTCTCAGAATGCCCACAGCCTGCACTGATGGACACAGAATAGCAATGATTCCCAAAAGGATTCTCCTCTCAGCTCACCCTTATAGCAAGGAGACTTGGCTTCCTGCTAGGTCAAAATGGCTTTAACTTTTCTTTCTCTTTTTTTTTTTTTGTTTTTTAATAAACAACAGAAAGAAGGAACACTCAATTTCGTGCCATCTTTTTGGGTCAATTTTTTTTAATGCCTAAAATTAAGACATATACAAACCAAACTTTTGAAAATACAAAGTGATGGATGTGAGTTTATAAAAAACCCACAAGCAAACTTGAAAGAGAAAAAGCTGATGTTCTTATTATCATCCCAGCAAGAGAACAGAAAGCTGAATGTCAGGCATTACTCCAGATATAGGTCAGCAATTTCTGTTGCTAATGCTATGCAGCAGGTACCCATGGCAGGAGGGAAAGTCACATAATCACAATTTTAGCTGCTTAAAACAAGTCAAACTGTTCCATTCTCCTGCTGCCCAGCAGAATTCATCTCAAGCAAAGGAAAGCAAAGTGAACCAAAGAAGGAAAGAGTAAGTCCCTTACCATTGTGATGAGTAATCTGTATTTCTCCAGCATTGCCTGGTTGTCATGGCACCCTGCCAGCAGCTGCCAGATCTCTGCCCTCAGAGCTTCTGGAACACCACTCTTCACCAGGGTGGACAATCCATTTGGTCTCACAACGAGGTTGTTGTGCCTGAAACAAAGATGATCATTTGTTATACTCCAGCTACAGCAGTCAAAAGAAAGACCAAGAACTTTAAAAATCTTTAAAGTTATTCACTAAAGCAGAGTCAGCAACTGGCAAACTTTTCTTCCACTGGTTATAGTAGTTAGTGTTTGTCAGGTGGAAAGCAAAAACTCTGCAAGGATTTACAGAAAGGACCAGTGGCAAAATGTAGTGATAGCCGAATTCTCTAGGTGTGGAGACATTAATGAAAATTAACAATAAACAACTGCAGAAATTGAACTAAGTTGGCTAATGAAGAACAATTTGAATTGAAAGAGAAAAATATGCTCACTGCACAGACAATCCAATTTAAATATTTGTTTAACATATATACAGCTTAGGGTAAGAAAAAATAAATTAAAGATAACATAATCTGTACAGAAAAATAGATTTTGGAAAACAAATAGAAGACAATTCTAAGAGTACTGTTATGAAGACTGAAGTTCCACACTTCGTACCAAGAGTATGTTCCAAGTGCCACAAAACAGGAACACCTGCACATATTTGTACAATCCTGCTATTTCAAATAAATCTCTGTTTGTCTGAGCTGTGTTTGACTATCTGGTTGTACACACACACACAAAAGAAATGCAGGAATACAAAAATCACTGCATGTGCACAGTATTATAGAGCTTTCAGCCACAGATGTTGAAAAGCTCATTTGGAAATATCAGTATTTGCTGATCTAGATCAAAGCACTCTTTAACTCATGACAATTTTCAGAGCAGTGCAGCAAAGACTGCCCAGGCTGGATTTTGGCTTTCCCTGCTGCAGGATGTGCTGTGCTCTCCCAGAGCTCTGACCACTGCTGTGTTCCCCAGCTCTGCTGGTAGCTGAGGAGTGAGAGTGGCTGTTCAGCCAAATGCCAGCAAGCTGGGATTAATTAACCAACCTGCAATTTGACTCTGGATTTGCAGTCAATGTTTAGAGTACTCACTCAGTGAAACAGGTCATTAGCACATGAACAGATTATCACTGCTGTTCCAATTTCAAAGATACTCTAAACTATTTCTTTTGCCTGTACTTTGGAGATTATATCCCCATTTTTCCAAACTACCTGAGAACTGAAACAAGTGTGATTATATAACACCCTTATTATTTAAAAAAATAATTTTATTTTTAAATGTGCAGTGCAGAACAAGTAATTTCATCTTTATCCCTCAGATACCCAAATAAAAACTAGTTTCTTTTATCTTTTTCAGTCCATTTTGCAGTCAGTCACATTACCCTAACAGTCCTGAGATGGGAAAGAGCTAGAAAGAAAACCAATATTCATAGAAACATTCAAAGCACTAAACACAAAAGACTTGCACGGGGTTCAGAGAGGCCACGGAGATGTTCCAAGGGCTGGAACCTCTTTGCTATGGACACAGCTTGGGAAAGCTCCTTCAGGCTGGAGAAGGAAAGGGCTCCAGAGAGACCTCATTATGGCCTTTCAGTACCTGAAAGGAGCTTATACAAAGGAGGGAGAGAACTTTTATAGGGACAGATGGTGACAAGGGGGAATGGTTTTAAACTGATAGAGAGGGTGGGTTACATGGGTATTGGGGAGAAATCCTTCCTTGTGAGGGTGGGGAGGCCCTGGCACAGCTTCCAGAGAAGCTGTGGCTGTCCCTGGATCCCTGGAAGTGTTCAAGGCCAGGTTGGACACTGGGGCTTGGAGCACCCTGAGACAGTGGAAGGTGTCCCTGGCCCTGGGGTTGGAATGAGATGAGCTTTAAGGCCCTTTCCAGCCCAAAATACTCAGTGATTCTATGACCAGATACTCTAAGCAGTTACAGAACTATGACATGCATGTTGAGGAACACATCTATAGCAAATACACCAGAAAGCTGAAGCTCTTGTTGTGGATTAGTTTGGTGATTACATGGATCTGGTCATGTGTGCCATGTGAGAAACAAAGGGCTGCCCTGAGGACTGGGCAAGCTGATCAATGAACAGCCAAAAAGGGACATTCCCACAGAAACACAACAGGGCCATTTTCAACAACACCAAGGAAACAACACAAACAAGGCAACAACGACCACACATGCTGTGACACCATCCTGAACATAATCCCAAGTGAGAATTAAACACCAGACTTCACTGGCTCTGCCCTAGATTTGTATTTTATGGCAGAGGTAGCACCTCAGCAATGAGTCCATGCTGGACAGCATTACTCACTTCCACAGGCAGCTTCCCAAGGACTGCCTGGCTCTCTGGGAAACAGCCTCACATCCTTAATCCTGCCTCAGAACAGAAGGGAACATACAGTAAAAGCATGTCTTACTCTAACCTCATCCTTTATCACCTGGGGGTCACTATTCCTAGATGCTGACATCTTCAATTTGTTACAAAATGCTGCAATTCTCCTGCACAAACTCAAAAATCCAATTAAAAATATCAGAGAGCAAGGACAGAGCAGCAAAGCACAGACTGTGCTCCAACCTGACAAACATGTATTTCTCATCAAAGACTTTTACTGATCATTGCTACTACTTTATTTTTAAGAAATAGTTGACCAGTCAGCTAAAGCAGCTTAGATGGCAAGAACAATTTGAACAACTTTAATGCTGAGGGTGCAGTAAATGGTAAAATAAATAGATCTACCATTACTTTTCAGCTGTTTGTTCTAGCTTTTTGGTACATTATCTTCCTCTTATTTCTGTTTATATGCTTGAAGGAGAGTCCTGGAGCAGTGTTTCTGCTGAGTCCAATAGGTCACAGTGACATTTTAAAGAAATTACAAAAAGCAACTAAAATGCAAGAAATTTTTCATCTGAGAGATAAATCAGCACACCATTTCCCCAAGTGGAAATGCTAATTTTTGTTTATTTACTTTTTTACAAGTGCACAGATCTTCTACTAACATATGGCACAGTTTTCAACACACTGGAAGATTTTATTTTGATTTATTTTTAGTTTTCAAATCCTTACCATTTGTCACCAAAGTTTTGTTCTCAAATGTAACACAACACTATTCAAGAACTTACAGATTTGAATTTCTCTCCAGACATAATACTGCTTGAGACACCCTTGAAGGACAGTTTGCTAGTCTTCAAGGAGTCTGGGATCTCCCTTTTCTCACCCCATTTTAAACTCATTTTAAGCTGCTTTAACTACTAAACAATTCTCTTGATCTATGTGTAAGTCATGTTAGGATTCCAAAATAGTTTATTCCAAAAATCTTAAAAATTTTGTCTTGTTGACTGTATACTTGAGTAAGCAGAAGAAACAGTTGGACACATGAAACTTAAGGCCATGAGCTGTGGGTGCTGTTTTTACTTCAGCATGCTTATCCACAGAGTCCAGGTATTTGTCAAGGACACAGGCTAAAAACAGAAGAATCAACTAATAAATGAATTTTTTTAAAAAGTTAAATTGAGAAGAAGCATCTTCCAATCCTGGATTAAGGTCAGAAACTTGGGTGACAGAATAGTTAAAAACAGAAGAGAGGGTTCCAGGGGGCAGGTTCAGTTAAACTCAGCAAAACCCTGTGATGCCTCATGCAGAAAGCTCTGTGTGAGAGTGCCATACACACGAGGTCAGCAGTAAGAGGCTGTTCCTCCAAAGCTACAGAGTAGCCAAGTAAAGGGAGGAATTGCCCAAATAAATCCTGAAAATGTGATTCATCTCTCTTTTTGGAATTAGGAAAAGGAAACAGACCATTCCAGATTAAGGGCCTCTGATTATTTTAGTCTCCAGCAGCAGGAGCTGCTGATTTACACAGGGAAAACCAAGTCAGTGCTTCTGGCACTTGCTCAGGTCTCTCCAGGGCAGCAAACAGACAGACTTTCTCCTCTCTTGGCACAGCATGCACTGCTACTGAAGCACTTCATTAAACAACACAAGTAACACTGCTGAGAACATAGTCTGGCCTTACAAATACTCTTGGTTTTACTCACCAACACAAAGTGTTGCAGTGAGGATTCACAGACTTCAAGTGTTTACATATAGCACATGAACAAAAATAGAAAAGAGTGCTTCTAACCAAATGAAATGTACAGCAGCTGGCATGCATGGCTCAGGTGGAACACATGGGAGTTGTCTGTCCTCTCCTGGCACTGAGTTCCATGAGGATTTAACAGCCACCCCCAAATGACCAGAAAGTTCTGCCAGTGAAGGCTCACACCTGTGTGTGAGCATATACAAACACTGAACAAAACCAGACTTTTCACATGCTGTGGGAAAGATTTGCCAAAGAAGCTCCAAGTTATCTATACAAGTCCCCTTTAAATTAAGTTTAAAAACTACACTTCTATGTGTCCTGCATTTTAGTTTTTAAACTGTGTAAGCTAGAGAATTTCAAACCTCCTGCTCAGGAGCACACAGTGTCTAAATCAAATAAAAGGTTAACATATAAAACCTAATGTAAGAAATTAGGCATTACCATCTGCCCAGTAACTCTCCCCAGGAATACAAAATCTTCTCAGGACAATCCTTTGACACATCACCAGTGCCACTGGAGAGTTCATTATCACTCTCTGCAAAAAGACAGAAAAAACAAGAAAACAAAAGCATGTACATATTTATCCAAGAGCACAGACAATACAGGTCTCAGACAATATTTTTAATGTACCAGTTTTAAAAGCATAAAAGATACAAAATTTTCATGGAATTGTAAAGAATGTTGAGCAGACTTTACCAAGCAAGTGTATTAATAAAGTTATCACAAAGTTTAAAATAACTTTATGGGGAATAATTCACAGCAGTGTTACCAGAGAAAGGACTGGGACCTAGAAAAGCATTATATGGAGAAAGTTTCAAGGCTGTCAAGTCTCCATTTAATGAAATTTCACAGTATTCCCTAAAAGTCACACCCACTCCAGACTTCCCATGAAGAGAAGTCTCTGCCAAAGCACAGTAGACAACACTGCTTCATCACACCACATCCCTTTGGCTCTCCTGTGGTACCCTGAGCTCAGGAAGCCTTCTCTGAGCCACAAAATCATATTTTGTACTGAGTAAGTTCATGGACGAGCAAGAAAAAAACCAAGACTGTGACATTAAAGGTCATAGTGCATGGAACAGAGAGGACTGCTACAAATGAAAGCTCCTAGCTATTAAGAATGAAACACTTAGGGAGGGATATATGCCATTATGTATATATATGTGTGTGTGTGTATGTTATATATACATATATATATATATATATATATATATATATATACATACACACACACACGCATATATATATATATATATACACCCAAACCCAGAAGGGATCATGTGGGCCTGGAACAGCATGCTTAAAAAACCATCCACTGAAGTGTTCTTTAGGATTCCAGGTGTCTCACAGGCTTGTGCAGCTGCCCACAGTGAGCTGGACAAGCTAACTCCACATGGCAAGTCCTTATGCAAATATGGCCTTGCAGTTATTTGGACTTTTTCCAGTTTTATCTGAATAAAATATTGATAAGAATTTTAAAAGTGCAACTTCAACAACCAGATGCTGACAGGCTCCAGCTTTCAGTGTCTTCAGCAGGAAACACAAGCCAAGAAGAGCCAAAGCCTCTTACCATCATCACAGAATCCCAGCACGGTTTGTGTTGGGTCCTTAAAGCCCATCCCAGTCCCCTGCCATGGGCAGGGACACCTCCCACCAGCCCAGGCTGCTCCAAACCTGTCCAGCCTGGCCTAGAACATTCCCAGGGATGCTGCAGCCACAGCTTCCCTGGGCCACCAGTCCCCTTCAGAGGCTGCTGAAGCCATGCACAGTTTGGTGTCAGAGGGCTCCAAGGCTCTCTCCTACCAGCTAAACTGTCTCCAGAAATTAAAATGGAACAAAAAAAGAAGAACCAAAGCTACATCTGCCCCCCAAATCCCTTCAATACTCTCTTGCACACAGCTCTGTCACATCTTGCTGCTGATCTAATATTCTGAATTCCCTCAGGTGCACTAAACACTTCAACTCCAGCTCTATGTCGACAACACAGCTCAGGCAGAAGAGGATCTTCAGTACTTGTGCAATTACCCTGTTAACTCTTCATCCTTATCATTCTCACTGCAATTACAGATCTCTAATTTATCTTCTTAGCAGCTGTCAAATACAAGTCATTAATAAAATATCATCAGTGCTTGAATTTGACAGTGAGCTGTGAGGACAAAGAGAGCATACACTGTATTGCAAGGACAATTAACAGCAGAAATGCTGCCCTGACAGAAGCAGATCAGAAATCTCTGTGCTTAAAAATGAACTCTACGTTGGTGAAAGGCTTCAGCTTGGAACCCATTTGCACAGCTCTACAGTCCCCAAATACCAGCCCAACCTGCATTTACATACTTCCCATTATAATGAAAAATAATCCAAAAAAAATAATAACCCCCCACATCCCAAATCTACAAAACACTTGATTTTAAGGTTTCCCAATCTTTTGCATGCATTCACTAGACCTAAAGATGGAAATAAGAAGATCTAAATTTTAACTAAAATTTTATATCACAGTGATAGGTTTCCCAGTAACCAAAGGAATCAATTGTGTCCTGAGGGAAAAAATGTATTCAAAAGACTCAGCTTCCCCCATAAAATTACCAAAAATAGTGTAAAGGGCAATTTCTTCACTTACACACAGACTTGGCAATAACTAACAAAACAAAAGGAACTAAATGCATTGCATTTGTTTAATTCTCTCCTCTCCTGATTTGCACAACTGTGTCAGAGGGAACAACAATAAATGCAGTTCCTTCTACCTTTCATGGAAAGAAGAAAGAATTTGAGGAAACCTCTGAGATGAGCCCATTTGCCATTCAGAGACACAAGGTACATGTTGAGGATATTGGTATGTATTAGGAATTTCAAGAAACCCAGCTCACATCAGAATTTATCACAAACCACAGTTTCAGAAAGGCTTTATGCAGTCAAAGTAAAGGAAGAAAATTTGGCACCAAATGCTGAAAGGAAGAGATTAGAATTTCTTTGGAGAGGCTGAAGAACTACAGCACATCCCTACAAGAGTTAATGTTGGAAACACACACAAACAAACCCTGCAGCCTGGAATGAAATCTGACAAAGATGACTAAAATCCCTGGGGCAGACCAAAACGTTTCAAAATGTAGCTACACTGAATCCTTTGAGCAAAAAAGCACAGCAGCTCTTACAGGATGCAAAGCTGAGCTTGCCAAGGAACACTGACCTCAGCCTAAGGAAACAAACCCTCCATTTCTCACTGTGCTGGTATTCTGGGCAGAGTTCTTCGAAGTTCCAAAGGAGACCAGTGTTACACAGCACACACACTCCAGTGCTTCAGCCAGGAAATGCTTTCATCTGGAAGGCTTGGCAGTGTTTGAAATGCATTATTCAGTTGTATGTCAGAAAATCTCAGGCCTTAATTAGAAGTGCCATATGCTCCCTTTCAAAAGACGCTAGCGTCAAACTTCAAAATAGAACAGGGCAAAGGGAAGAGAATAAACAGCCTTAAAAACCTCTACTTTGTTCCATTCTAATGAGCATTTACATGTTCTAACCTCCTAAAGCATAAAGGTATAAGCTAAGAAAAAAAAGATGCTGAGAGAGATATTTAACTGTAGATGTCTTGCTCCGAGTATTTCTACACGATTTTTTCCACATTCCATAGCATCTATAAGCCAGCAGAATTTGCCAAAGCATGATTTAATCCACCCTTATTCTGCTGGGAAAGACACAGATCCCTTCTTCTAAACATTCTGGGTATTTCTCCTTCCTCCTGTATTTGCCTTGACCTCTGAGAGCCATCAACTGGGCAATAAAACTTACACTTTGTCAGAGCAGGTGGACAATGACATCTCAAGGGAGCAAACCCTGGGGCTGTGACTGTGTGTACACACAAACAGCCTGTAAGACCACCCCCAGGAACAATAAGTCTCCATGGTTCTCTGTTTTGAATTGCAACATGATTCATAAACTCACAGAAAGGTCATGCCTCATGAATCAATTCCCTGAATTTAGAGCCTTTTTAAAGCAAGCCTGAAGGATCACACTCCCACAGCAAGCACTGCTCTGTCTGGAATCAGCATGGAATAACACTTTGGGCTGGAGGAGACCTCTAGAGATCAGCTATGATCTGATCTGATCCACCAAGCTCGAGTTAGATCAGGTCACTCCAGGACCTGAGTGAGAGCTGGGCTGGCTTAGGCTGGGAGCACCAGGAGGGCTGGGAGTGCACAGGAATTTGGGAGGGGACACAGTCAGAACAGATGACCCCAGCTGACCCAAGGGATGTTCCACACCACAGGGCATCATGCTCAGCATGCAGAGGAGGAAGGGAACTTCAGTGTGATGCCATTCATCCTCCCAAGCCACTGTTACACATGATGGAGCCCTGTTCCCCAGGGCATGGCTGAGCACCTGCCTGCCCATGGAAGTGCTGAATGAGTTCCCTGTTTAGCTTTGCTTGAGCACATGGCTTTTGCTTTCCCTACTGAACTGTCTCCATCTCAGCCCACGGCTTTTCTCACTGTTACCCTTCTGACTCTCCACCTCAGAGGAGTGAAGGAGAAGCTGTGTGGGGCTGAGTTGCCAGCCTGAGTTACACCACAATGTGAGGTTATGTACACCTTCAAGAAAGGAGACTGTAAAATCTCTCTGGACAACCTGACTGATGGTCTAAAAACAAACAAGGCAACCACCTGTCAGAGACTGAAATATTGTAATTTACAGCTTAAACATCTTCATGGACTTCTGTCTCTTATAGCAAAACTATATAAAAACAGAAGCTAAAGACCACCACACCCTGAGTGGGACCCTGCACTGCACATTGATGGAGATCAGATAAAGTGACTCAGGTCTGGGCTGGTGAAGAAGAATTTATTCACAGAGGGATCAAGCTTAGCTCCCTGGGGGTGGAGACCACAGCCCTGGGGCTATCAGCTGCCAGGCTGCACAGACCCTCACACCAAAGGGTGGGGGACAGGAGAGGCTTTGAGTGTGCAGTGAAAAAGGCTCTGGTGAGAGGCAGTGAGTGCTCTTCCTCTGCTGTGAGGAGTCCAGTGTGGGGCCCTTGCCCCCAGGGACAGCCACATCCACGTGAGGGACAGCAGAGGGGGTGACATGGCCCATCAAAGGCACCCCTAGACCCTCCACCAGAGAGGATGCAACAGATCTGCAGTGTTGCAAGGGACAGTGTCAAACCTGCCCTCCTCAGAGGAGGCACAGGGGTGTCCCCACCTGGCCCACAGGTACATTAACCCAATGGAGTGGAGCCATGAGACATCACTGGGACCCTCAGAAGGGTGCTATGCTCCTATGTAACCCCTGTCACTCTTTCCCTGTCCACCCCACCCACCTCTTTTTCTATTTCTTTCTTTCATTCTTTTCTTGCCTCTTTTGTGACTAAATAAAACAACCAAGATTTTTGGCACCAACATCTAACCTCATTTGGTTTTAATCAAGTTTTGGGGTATATTTCGAACCTTTCTGGGTTCGAATTTAATTCACAGAGACTGAGTTTTCCTTGCTCTTCTGTGTTAACTGGGATCGTAACAATCCACCAAAAACATCCTTTTAGCTAGCCAGAATTTCCTGGGCTCCAACTTGTGCCTGGTGCCTCTCAGCCTGTCACCAGGCACCTCTGGTAAGAGCCTGGCTCCACCTTCACTCACTCTGATGTAGCAGATCTAGACAGCAATGCCTTTTCCTCTCCAGCCTAACCCAAACTCAGTCCCATCAGCCTCTCCCTGTACCCCCTGTGCTCCTGCCATCTGCCCAGCTTGGCACTGGCCACTCCAGACTCTGTGAGTCCTGCACAGGAGCCCAGCCCTGGCTGCCCTCAGACACACAGGGGCTGAGCAGAGGCACTGCTCCTTCCCTGCTCTGCTGCAAACAGCCCACGCTGGCCTCAGCTCCCTCTGCTGGGAGGGTGTCCTGGCACTTGTTTCCAAATGCTGTGTGCTGCCATCTCCAAACACTTCTGTGAANCCTCTGAGAGCCATCAACTGGGCAATAAAACTTACACTTTGTCAGAGCAGGTGGACAATGACATCTCAAGGGAGCAAACCCTGGGGCTGTGACTGTGTGTACACACAAACAGCCTGTAAGACCACCCCCAGGAACAATAAGTCTCCATGGTTCTCTGTTTTGAATTGCAACATGATTCATAAACTCACAGAAAGGTCATGCCTCATGAATCAATTCCCTGAATTTAGAGCCTTTTTAAAGCAAGCCTGAAGGATCACACTCCCACAGCAAGCACTGCTCTGTCTGGAATCAGCATGGAATAACACTTTGGGCTGGAGGAGACCTCTAGAGATCAGCTATGATCTGATCTGATCCACCAAGCTCGAGTTAGATCAGGTCACTCCAGGACCTGAGTGAGAGCTGGGCTGGCTTAGGCTGGGAGCACCAGGAGGGCTGGGAGTGCACAGGAATTTGGGAGGGGACACAGTCAGAACAGATGACCCCAGCTGACCCAAGGGATGTTCCACACCACAGGGCATCATGCTCAGCATGCAGAGGAGGAAGGGAATTTCAGTGTGATGCCATTCATCCTCCCAAGCCACTGTTACACATGATGGAGCCCTGTTCCCCAGGGCATGGCTGAGCACCTGCCTGCCCATGGAAGTGCTGAATGAGTTCCCTGTTTAGCTTTGCTTGAGCACATGGCTTTTGCTTTCCCTACTGAACTGTCTCCATCTCAGCCCACGGCTTTTCTCACTGTTACCCTTCTGACTCTCCACCTCAGAAGAGTGAAGGAGAAGCTGTGTGGGGCTGAGTTGCCAGCCTGAGTTACACCACAATGTGAGGTTATGTACACCTTCAAGAAAGGAGACTGTAAAATCTCTCTGAACAACCTGTTCCACTACTCGACCACACTGATGGTCTAAAAACAAACAAAGCAACCACCTGTCAGAGACTGAAATATTGTAATTTACAGCTTAAACATCTTCATGGACTTCTGTCTCTTATAGCAAAACTATATAAAAACAGAAGCTAAAGACCACCACACCCTGAGTGGGACCCTGCACTGCACATTGATGGAGATCAGATAAAGTGACTCAGGTCTGGGCAGGGGAAGAAGAATTTATTCACAGAGGGATCAAGCTTAGCTCCCTGGGGGTGGAGACCACAGCCCTGGGGCTATCAGCTGCCAGGCTGCACAGACCCTCACACCAAAGGGTGGGGGACAGGAGAGGCTTTGAGTGTGCAGTGAAAAAGGCTCTGGTGAGAGGCAGTGAGTGCTCTTCCTCTGCTGTGAGGAGTCCAGTGTGGGGCCCTTTCCCCCAGGGACAGCCACATCCACGTGAGGGACAGCAGAGGGGGTGACATGGCCCATCAAAGGCACCCCTAGACCCTGCACCAGAGAGGATGAAAACAGATCTGCAGTGTTGCAAGGGACAGTGTCAAACCTGCCCTCCTCAGAGGAGGCACAGGGGTGTCCCCACCTGGCCCACAGGTACATTAATCCAATGGAGTGGAGCCATGAGACACCACTGGGACCCTTAGAAGGGTGCTATGCTCCTATGTAACCCCTGTCACTCTTTCCCTGTTCACCCCACCCACCTCTTTTTCTATTTCTTTCTTTCATTCTTTTCTTGCCTCTTTTGTGACTAAATAAAACAACCAAGATTTTTGGCACCAACATCTAACCTCATTTGGTTTTAATCAAGTTTTGGGGTATATTTCAAACCTTTCTGGGTTCGAATTTAATTCACAGAGACTGAGTTTTCCTTGCTCTTCTGTGTTAACTGGGATCATAACAACAATCCACCAAAAACATCCTTTTAGCTAGCCAGAATTTCCTGGGCTCCAAATTGTGCCTGGTGCCTCTCAGCCTGTCACCAGGCACCTCTGGTAAGAGCCTGGCTCCACCTTCACTCACTCTGATGTAGCAGATATAGACAGCAATNGTAAGGACCCAGTACTTGCCTTCACTGAACTTCACAAGGCCTTGCCTTTCTGCAGCCTGTCCTGCTGCCTCTGAGTAGAAGCCTTGCCCTCCAGAGTACTGAGCACTTGGTCACAAGGCACACTTGGTCTTGTCACACAGGTGATTAATAAAGACATTTAACAGCACTGATCCCTGCAAAACACCACTATTTGTTGGCTGCCAGCCACACTTTGCACCATTTATTGATTCTTTCACGCCAGCAGCCCAACCAACCTTGCACCCACATCACTGTCACCTTGTGTAGTGCCTGTCTCACTGATTTCATGACAAGGACACTGGGGTACAGTGCTGGAGTCCCTGCTAAAACCAGGGTGTGCAGCACCCACTGCCCACCCCTTGCCCACAGCATGGGCACCTTGTCACAGAAAGGATGAGGCTGGTCATAAGGACTTGTCCCTCATAAATCTCTGCTGGGGGCTCCCAATGATGCAATTGGACAGTCACATGTTTAGAAGCTACTTTCAGGAGTATTTGCTCCAGTCCCATAGAGGCAGACTGACTGAACTAGAAGTTCCTTCTGGCACTTGCTTCTTTTGGATATTTGCCATTTGCATGAGATGAATATGGAAGCTTGCACAGGTATCCCTTGGGTTGGGAGAGATGACATAAGATGATGTCTGTTTTATGAGTGTACCTACACACAAATAAATGTGTGCAAAGTCATCTCTCTCAAAAACTTGCAGGGACACTCAAGAACAAGCTACAAAAGGGTGAATCTAATAGAAGAAAAAATTGGCATTCTATAGAGAGACATAATTTTGTCAGTTCATTCCAAGGATTTTACTGCTCTTTTCACTGTATTTCTCAGCTCAAGCCTAAATTTTTCTCACCTTTGATTTATGCCAATTACTTTTTTTTTTCTCCTAAACAATGTTATATTTCACAAAAAAAACCCAAAAACTTAGCCTTTATTGTTTCTTCTCTAGGATACTCTACTTATTTCCTCAAAGGACAAATTCTCCACACTCCTGCTCATTTCCCATTTCCTCCTCCAGTCTATACTTTTTCTTGATGAGAGATGTTCAAACAAAATACTGAGCCATCCAGTGTTCAAACCACCAGAATTACTGAGTAACAAGCATAAGCAAATACCCCACAGGAAAAAACACACACAGAGGAATACAAAATCTTGGCCTCTTCTTTCCCCTCTCTTACTTTGATAGTGCAGGGTATCAAACAGAGGTCAGGCTCAGAGGGAAACCACAGCACCTAGAGCAGCACTGGCAGCTTAGGCAAAGACTGTAACAAAATTCTCCAGGACAGTCAGACAGCACAGAGATTCCTCTCCCTAATCAGGGATTCACAGACTCAACTTTATTCATTGGCTCTCCCATTTTTGGCTTGAGGAAGTAAATTTTTGTCGTATCAACACAAATTGAGGTATTTAATGTGCTTGAATTTCATTTTTCATCTTCCCAGTTTCACAGTGAAAGGGTTTTTTTGTTTGTTTGGTTTGGGATGGTTTTCTTCTGTGGGCTGGTTTTTTGCATCACACTTCAAAATTTGGCTTTAAACAATACTCCCCTCATCTGTATTTTACAGCAATTATACAGCTACAAGCAGCTTTTCTGAGGGGTTCAGTTCTTCCTCAGGAAATCCTACCAGTCCATCTGAAATATGACAATATGTCAGAAGTCAGACTCCTTTTTCAGTTAAGAAAAATGGAAACAAGATGGAAAACTACAGAGTTGTTTCAGAGAGGCTGAGAATAGAAGTAAATAAATGAAGTACCTCCTAAAATGAGTAGAAAAGCATGAATAAAACAGATAAAAAATGAACAGGTAGGATTTGAGCAATGATGTAAAGGAGAAAAAAGGATATTTAATGTGTTTTAATTGAGAAGCTGTTACACATGAAATTAAGAGTAGGTGGAACTGAAAAACACAGCTGGAGCAGGAAATCAGGTCTTTAAGATAGGTGGGAATAGAATTAGAATAATTCAAATATGAGCAGTTTGAGTTTTATGTAAGAGAAGAACAAAACTGAAGGAGGAGCTGAGGTTGGCACCCTATTATCAGGGCACAAGACAGAGCATTACTGACATGGAACCTTTCCATGCACACAAGAGAAAAGAGGATGGTGAGAAAGGCCACAAAAGAGAGCAGAGCTTCATTTCTAAGATAACCTGGAATTACAGAGCATGAACTACAGTTCTGTCAGGGAGGATGAGAGTGAAACAAAGTTTAAGTCATAAAGCCATTCTGGTATTAAATGAGGCAGATTTTCAGAGCTTTTTAGTGCATTACAAAATACTTCTATGAACAGAAGGATTTCCTAATAACTGATTTATGAAATTACAATCCCCAGTATATTCTCTTATTTATAGGGAAGAGGAATAATCAAGAGCAAAAAACCACTGATTAATGGATCTGAACAAAGACAACTTGCACTGAATTTTGCTCACAAGAACTTTCTGCTTACATTAATTACATAACTAACTTGAAAAATTCATTTGGCAGTTACTGAAGTACATGTAAAGAGAGTAAAAACAAAAAATAAAGGGAACAGAATTTTTCACTAAAAGCAAACCAGTAACAGAAAAAACCCACTATTTTGATTCTCACTCCTTTTTATGAACTATAAGATACATATTTTTCATAAAGAATCATTCAAGCAAAATCTAATGCTGACAAATCACAACATTTTGATTACCTTGCCAACAGGCTACAAATGTAATTGCTTCTTTATGTAACACAGCATCTGAATCCCAAGCCCTGTATTTGATGGACACTGAGAGAGGGTGGCACAGCACCCAGCTGGATGACCTCTGCCTTTCCCTCACTGCACACCCTAATGCACTGTTCTCACATGTTAAGGGCTGTGCAAAGAATCTCCCAAAGGAGCCACACTTGTACTTGAGAGCAGTCCTGTCCTGCTGGTTGTGTGCAATGGCCAGCCAAAATGGCCTTTTTCTTTTTAATACAACAAATTCTGCATTTTAAACCCTACCTTTTATCTTTATCTGTATCTGACACACCTAACCTTTAAAACACTTTGTTCTATGCCATATACTTTCAGCACAGGCCCTGCATCACTGTCATATGAAATGAGAATTATTTTAAAATGTCCCAAAAATAAACCTTAACTGGGCATCCAGGAGATGATCCTCCCCTCATGTACTGCACAGAAAATTGAGCCACTCTGACATCTCCAAGTTTGATGTACAAATGCTTGAAGCTGAATAGAAGAGAGTGGAGAAGAATTACTGCTTCAGTTCAGTAGTTCTGCTCCCACACAGATGACAAAGCCAACTGAACTGCACAGTGGAGGTAGTTCTGTAAACACAAACATTTTCCACATGTACTGTGCTGTGTCTGATCCCTGCCATCCCAGAGAACAGGCAAGGAAACTAAACTGGGGCTGTTGTCACAACTCCAAGGCAATGCATTAGTAATTTATGAATCTGTAGATTAGAATCTACTCCCATCTTTGATATAATCAATGAGAAAAAACAAGTATCAGTGTCAGAAACACTCAGAAGTTATGGATTGCCTGACATTTCAGGCAGTTTGCCAGGCACTTAGATTAGAAAGCACTCACAGAACACCAGAGAGCTAATGAGCAAAAAGAGAAGAATCTCACACTGAGGTCAGGGGAACTGTTGGTTGACAACAGTCTTTTTAATAACCTTTATACAAAAGTGGTTAATTTGTAGAATTATATTAAATGTGCAATTATCTAAGCAGAGGCAGCTTGAGGCCACCCAACATTGATGACTGAAAACCTGAGAAGATCCTTTAGCAATAGGAAGTTGGAATTCCTAATAAGCCAGCAGGATTGCAAATCCCTTTTGAAACTGCTTTCATACTGATTACAGACAGACAAGGAAAGACAACCACTAATGAATAAAGCATCCAAATCATTCAAAATAATCTGCAATTGCTTCCAGACAAGATGAAAACACCAATTTATGCTCATTTTGTATCTATTTTGTACCACAATCTGAAGAGATTTTATGAAAGTGATAAAAAACCCAAACAGCCTGAAATCAAAGAAACAGAATTCACTATGATCCCACAGAACTGAAACCTACCTTTATCTGCAAATATCTTTTTCTATCAGAGGCATAAACAGATTCCCTTGGAGCATTCACGAACTGCAGGCCAGAATTAGGGAATTATTTTGCCTTGAACCTCATAAAGTATGAGGAACCAATGTGATCCAAGAAAAAACACTCTGTCCAGGAGTGTCCAGTGGGCACTGGGGGAGAAGAGAGGGATAGAAGAGCTCAGGATGTATCACATTCCTTGAGCGTGTTCCACTTCCTGGAACAGAAAAAACCTTAAAATCCCCAATTCTCCTTTTAATTTATAACCTTGCAATTTCATTACATACTTCTGTAACCCACAGAAGTCAAAATCAAATTTGAAACATTTCAGATACTCCCCTTGTAACACAAAGGCCAGACTTGCATGAACAAATCTAAATACAACTGTAACTATCAACTGCCACCATATCACAAATAACAAGTCCTCTTCACTCAGTATTTTTTTATATATTAAGGAAAATATCACATGATCACAATTCCTCTTGGCAGCACAATAATAGCTGTAGGAGTCAACTGAGTGCATTTATTTTATGATTTTTAATAACCTAAGTGAACTGGTAAGGTGTGAAAATAATCCATTTTGGATTATTTTATGGACAGTAGAGTCCATAAAATGACATCAGGCTTTTCAGGAATTTTCTTTTTATTTGGATGCTATTCTTTGTGGTGTCTGTATTTCAAAACTCTTCTCTTGTGGAACTGCAGGAAGGGCTCTTGTCTGGAGGTAGCTACTGGCCAAATGGCCTCAGGAATTCAGGATTTGTGATGTTCTAGTTCATTTTTATGGAGATGGCAAAAAGACTCCAAGACACATTTAATGGATCTTATTTAGCACCCACCAACTTTACTCTGTGCTGAATTAATATAACTATCAGTTCCTGTGAAGTACATAAAGCTATTTTAAATTTGGATTAAAATGCAGAGTTGACTATTTCCACAGTAGTCACGTAACTTTTCTCACACAATCACCCTGACTTGCTCACATCATAACCCCTATTTTATCACTAAATCCTCTCTCAAGGGTTCTATTCACTCCTAAAACATCACCTCCTCTACTCCTCTGCTTTCCTGAGCACTGAAATCAGCCTCCACAAACCCACAACACTTACACAGCATTCTGACTTCCTGTGGCTGATCATCTCTGATTATTTACTGCACACACCCTCCTTTTGTGAGACCAGCACAACACCCCCAGAGCTCTTCTCAAACCTTATGGTCCCTTATTCTTTATGTCTGTTTTCAATGTCAAATCCTACCATCTCCACACTGAGCTTCCAAACCCCTGAAGGGAATTTTTCTATTGTCTATCTTTTTGTTCTTAGTGCTCAAATGGCTGGAGGGAGTAAGAAGATTGAAGTTTTACTGTCTTCAGTTTTTTATTTATTTTCTTGGCAAATAAAACAGAAACAGCTCTGTGTTCCTGGAAGTATTTTGAGAGAGCTACAGAAGCACCCTACAGCTGATGTTCAGAAGCTTCTTTTAGGTAGGTAAATCATTTTTTACCTGAATTACCTTTTACCTGTTCCAGGATATCTGCTAAACTCTGTGCTTATTCTGCAGCCAGCTCCCAGATGGGAACAAGAGCTCCCAACCTGACACCTGGGACCACAGAAAGCTTCAGCAAAAGTACCTTCAACTCAGTAACAATCAGCTTAAAGAGTATTTCCTGGTTTTGAACAGAACTGCTCCTGCTCACAGTGATCCTTGGCCTTCCAAGTTGATCCTGACTCCAGAAGAGACTCACATGGAGTTATCCAGTGTTCTCCTGAAGTGTTATGTGCCATGAAAAAAATACAATCATTCAAATATTACAGCCAAAGGAAGGTCATCACTTCACATATGGTCTGAGCAAGCACTGCTGCTAAAAGCAGCCAACCTATTCATCCTTTCTCTATTTGTTATTTATTGCTGGGACTTTAAATGCCCCTTTAAATGGCTCTCACTTTTCGCTTGCCCCAGTCCTTAGGCTCCCAAGTGCAGGCAGCCACTCCATCCTCCACAGAACAATAGCACAATAAAATGCTCTCTGAGCTTGGCTTTTTTCAGTGCTGCAGTGTCCACACCATCAATTCTGGCCATGCTCTCACTTTTCTTAATGCTCCAGAAAACAAGAGAGGAGTTCTATCAGCTGAGCTCTGCACACTGTTACAAGGTTCTACTCAAGATTAAATGCTAACAGTGAACTTTTCTGTATATTAATAAAAGCTGATAGTTAAATCCACTTTATTTGAAACCTTTCTAGAAAGTGTAAGAATTTCCTCATTATACATTTCAATATTTTTTAAATTATCTTTAGAATTTAATAGAAAGCTTCTTATTAAGGAGTGCACTTTACATTCTAGGTTTTGACAAGAGATTATTAAAATTAAATGTATTTTTGAATTATCACCTCCAAAGCAAGGGACCAAAAGTGATTGGATTGCCAGAAGTATCTATTACAATATTAGTCATTCAAAAACAAAACTGAGGCTGACCTGAAAGGTGTCTAAGTAACAATTTGTGCAATCTTAGCAAAGGTCTTAACTTTTTTTATATAGCTGTTCACATGAAAAATTAAGCTGAAATGAGAAAAAATATTTAGAGCTAGGAATGTTATTTAGAGAGTATTTGATCTCCATTTCCTACAAGTAGTTGTTGAAAGATACTAGGCCTAACTTAAATACAGTGATTATTTAAAATCATTATTGGCAGGTACCATGTTTAGTCTTTCATTAAAACAAAAAGAATATTGGAAAATGCCTTTTTTTAATGACCATCTTTATTCATGTACTCATGGCACAAGACATCCCAGTGAGCTGTGTGCATGCAGGAATCAGATAAAGTGCATTCTTATACAAGAAAAATGCAATGTATTGTGCTTTTGAAATCAATTAAAGAATATTCTGTGGGCATGTAAGGAAAAAGTGAAAAAAAGATTAAAAAAAAGAGGAAAGTAGAAAGAACCTATATAGCCAGGTAGCTATCACACTTAACATTCAAAAAGAAAAAGCCTTCTTCCAAGGCTAAGACAAGACATTGTAAACTCAAGGGGTTTTTTTCCATCATCATAATTAGTACCCTGAAAAGAAAAAGAAAAAAAAAAGAATGAAGAGATTTATTTAGAAAAACTGCAAATGACTCATTGAACCTGCATATCCTCCAGGATAAAGAACTGCTGGGCACAGAGCTCTAAATGTGGTTTCCATGAGAACAGAGGCACATCATATTTTTAATGTCTTCTCTTAGGAAGTTATCTACATTTAAAATATGGCAACTGGCATTAGGGAGCTGAACCCAAGTTAATCTTAGGTTCACACTCCAGTGGAATACTTTGTCTCTGTAATAGGATAAAGCCAATTTGTAATAGTACCAAGAGGACAGTATCCACGTTATTCCTAATTGTGCTGCATCCATCACATTCTGCAACAGCTGCATTCTTCCCAATAACACAATATTGGAAAAAAAAAAGTATTCAGCTATTTGAACTCTAACCTATCAAACAAGTCTCAGAAATCAAATCTGGCTCTACAACTCTCACACCCAGGAAGAAAAAGAGCATCAACAGCTGAATTACACTCCACTGATCTACAGGTTCCAAATCTGAACTAATTCTCACTATGAACAGCAGAGCAATCCCAAACACCAGTGAAACAGAAGATTTCCTTTGGAGAAAACAGAACTTTTACCATTCAGGAATGGTACTTGATACAAAGGGGTGACTGACATTGCAGATCTGTGCCTACTGCCCTCCCTTTCAGGAACCAGATCAACGTCCCAAGGGCACCTCACTGGGGGGTTTTTGCAATATTGGTGTCACCTGGGATATGATGGGGGGGTTTGTTTGTGAGGGTAACCACACCTGCCTGCTCCAGCCTGTGTTAATGCCAGGGCTCTGACAGTGCAAAGCTAAAATCCAATACTTACCTCAAACTAAGAACCAAGGAAGAATTATTCCATAGTAGTGAGTAAGACTTTTTACAGCATTGACAGAACAGTACCAGAAATCTGAAGACAAACTTGGTAAAACAATCACAATTCCTGGTAGGTCAGACATGCAGATCAAAAATGGCACATGGAAAGCCTATTCTGAGTGCTATGGGTTAACCCCTCAGAGCACAGAGACAACAGTAGGCCAATGGCCTTCAAATTGACAAAACAAAGCAAAAAATTCCACCCCCAAGGGAAAAAAAAACCCCCAAACTACCAGTGAGAAAAATACAGAGGTATGTAATCTTTGGAAGGGACAGGCAAATCAATACACTGGGTCCATGAACTGCAGTAATCCCCAGCTGAACCAGGAGGTATTTCAATAAACCCTAGATGTGAGTGAGGGAAACTATGTTAAGCAGACAGGGGATGAGGAAATTCCCCATGTGAGTCTATCTGGGATCATTTTCTTTAAAAACAGCCATTTAAAAACCTGCCATTTCAAAGCCTAATTTCAGGCTGTCCTCTTCAGCAGCACAGCAGGTTCAAGGTAAATGACTTGTGAGCAGAAGACAACCCCTCTGTGTAACATTTTCTGACTGGCTGGCAGAGCACAGGTGCTTCAGCAAAGCACTTTGAAGCACACAAAGATGGACACACCTCTGCTGCTGCCACTGGAAGACATCCAAACAATGGCTTGGCAAAAATACTGTTAATCCCAACAGAAAAGTACTGGTGATATTTTTGTCCCAAGTAGTTGTATTAAGAATTAATTAAGTATATTAACAGCAGATATACAACAGTACTACCCATGGAAACTGTGTGTGCTTGTTTCTCCTTACCTTCTTCTGCCTCATCCTCCTGGGATGACAGGGGCCCTCCTCCACTTGTTGGGGTGACTAATTCTTCCTCTCTGGCAGATTCTCTTTGCAGGCTGACAACTTCATAAATTGCATCTCCAGCACTTGTGTGGCTTTTTCCTTCAGACTAAACCAAAATATGGGTATGATTAGGTTGAAAAATAAGGCTATGAAAGGCTAAACAATAGCTTGGTCAGGACTGCCTCAGGTTTCTTGGCACAAAGAGATGGCAGTATCTGACAGTTCTGTTTTTTCTCAGTTTTACAGGTAGAAAATATAAAAAAAACTGCATTATTTCCAAAGCTGCCTCTTAACAACCATTTTCAGCATCGTTCAGAACAATGATAAAAAAAGCTTTCCAGTTTAAACAGCCATAATGAGATTAAGTCAAAGAGAAATCTCAGATAAAGAAAAGAGGAGAGAATAAAGAGGAAAAATATTGGAGTAACTGAAACAGGAACTGAATGCCTGAGGTGGGGAAAAATAATGTTAAGAGGTTTTTTTGCAGGTAAAGGCAAGAAGAAGAAACAAAACCTCACCCTTTGGAAAAGCTTTAAATTGTGAAATGCTCTTTTAAATCCTTTACTCACTAAAAAAAACAGGAACATTCATCTTTCTTCCACAGAATGTAATTTAAAATACACTCCTTCCAATGGAGAAACACAATGGAATCCCATGGCAGGGGGGTTGGAAGTAGATGATCTTGAAGGTCCCTGTGAACCTAAATCATCCCACAATTCTATGACTGTCTTATGAAAAAAAAGTCAGTTAACTATAGCAGATAAGTATAGTTTAAGCAGTTGCAAGTTATAAAATAAAAAGAGGGTTAGTTTTTCTCTGAGCTACAGTTATCTACACAGTTATTTTTCAGTGACATGCAGTGATTATTACATTTTTTTAGAATTGTATATAACTGCAGACTAATGATGGTATTAAATGAAGCAGCCCAAAATGTTGTGCTGCTTTGTTCTTTGTGTATCTTGCCTGATCAGTTAAAATAAGGTAATTTTTGGAACATATTAAAATCATCAAATTAACCATGAGAAAGAACACAGTTCCAGTTAGAGTACCCTCAACTTGTTTGAAAAAGAAATATGATGAAGTTGAAAGGCTCCACAACACCTGAACTGGAGATGCACATGCACTACTGCCCAACACTTGCAATTTCAGCCAGCTGGTGAAATTATGCAGATGTGCACCTTAATCAGGGACTGTTTGGACTGACACAATATAAATTATTTTATAGTGACAAACCTTTCCTTGTTTATTTTGGGTTAATAATTTAGACCCAATTCCCTTAGAGCAGAGGCTCCAATTATCAGCCAGTTTTGAATTACTGACTGAATTTCTCATTAAGTCAGTTTAATAAATTTTGGGGTGCAGGCATAAATAACCTGCATTTTGTAAAATTAAGGAGGATAACATTAGAGCTGTTTTCCCTGTTTTATTCTCTCATTCCACCCTTATTGAGCAACTACAAAGTACTTGATTAAATCAATCAAGTATTGGTGCCACTAATGTTATTAACCATGGCTATCTGTAGCCTTTGTTTTTGAGAGAGTAAGGTAGGAGATACTGGGGGTTTGCTGTATGTTAAAATAATTACAAGCCTTCAGCTCCTTGCACATGTTCTGGTTAACTGCAAGACCCACCTGCATAAAATGTGAAGAATTTGATTACTGGTTTTCTCTGAAGCATGAACCCACCATTACAAGGACCAGGTTCTAACAATGAAAATGTGCATGAGCAATACAGGAAGACAGCTAGAAAGAACAATCCTAAATAACACATTACCCTGCATTTCTGTCAGCTTTTTTTATCATTCTTTATACCTGACTGCACCTTACCCACCTCAGTTCAGACTATTAAATGTGTCTGAATCCTTCCTCAGAAGGGCTGTGATTTTTCTAGAATCTACTTAATGCTCAAAGACTTTCCCAAGAAGCTCCCAAATGGCTGATCCCACTGCCACCTGCAGGGTTATTTCCCAAGCAGTGACAGTGCCCTGAGGTGCAGGAACAGCTACTGCAATGCAAACTGTCCAGCTGAGAACTAGGGAAATAAAGACTTGACACAAGTCACCCAAAGAGATCCTGGCAACCACAGCCAGGACCTCATCTTGCAGAAGGATTACTAGCACTAAAAGTACTCCTTTTCTAAAGATCCACAGAGCAGACTCTGAATTTTGAAGCAGGAAGAAATGCACGTGTTTCTCCAGGGAAGGGAGGCATGTGTATGTTTGTCACATTACAAGGGGTGAGAAAAAGCAAGCATACATACTACTCAATTAAAAATGGTACAGTTGCAAGTGCTTTAAAAGCAAGCTGACTGATTAGAGATAACATCAAACTGTTGAGAGCAGTTTAAAATGTATTTTCTTTAATGTCAAAATGCAGATATTCTTATTTGCATGTAACAGTAGGCTTTCTCAGATTTGCTTCAATTCCAAGTTGCTATGCTAAGCTCTGGAATAAATACAGAAACAACATTGCTTGAGATTTATTTACTCTCTAAGTGTTAAACACAGCAGCAATTCTCCCATGTACCATCAACACAACTTGGTTTTTTCAGCCCTACTGCTGTGCCCCACAAAAAGATGACAACTCAAACAGTCCCATTAGGCTCAGTAACATTCAGTCACTGCTCTTTGGTTCCATCAGTCAAAGATGATGCACCACAGCTCCAATGCCCATGGTATAACTGGCCTCTGCTCTTCCCTTTTTGAGCCAATGCCAAGACAGAAGTCATTGGAGAAAGCAGGTCAGCAGTGCTGCAGGAGGATGCAGCTGCACATCACTCCACAGTGACCCTGGGCAGATGCAGCTCTAGTCTGTACCTCAGCCAGTGCCAAATCCAAAAGGGACTTGAGCTCAGAACAGCCTCACTCTCTTAAACCTCTGCATTATGTTCCTTTGTCTTTATTGGGCCACTTTCTTACAGCCAGCTGCCTTCATGTTGTAAATGTCAGTAGCCCTTTGATTTTAAAATGAACAATTATAGAGCCATTTCCCAGTTTTACCAGTCAAATGGACTTGCTTTAGAGGTCAGACTGTAGAGAATAAAAGAGAATTCAATCTGAAGGTACAAAACAGTTTAAGCCCACAAAACCAGTGACTTACATTTCATTACAATTCAGTTTACAGACTGCACTGGGTTAGAGTTATTTCCTTCACAGTGGCTGGTATGAGGCTGTGCTTTGGGCTTCTGCTGGAAACACTGCTGATAACACAGGGGCATTTCAGCTTCTGCTGACACAGTCAGGGCTTTGCTGCTCTACATCCCACCACACCAGCAAAAGGGCTTGAGGTGCACAGAAAGCTGGGAGGGGACACAGCCAGGACAGCCAACCCCAGCTGACCCAAGGGATGCTCCACACCATATGGTATCATGCCTGCCATGTAAAGTGAGGGAAAGAAGGAAGGGGGGATGTTTGGAACAATGGCATCTGTCTTCCCAAGGTAGTGTTACACTGCTCCCCAGGGCATGGCTGAGCACCTGCCTGCCCATGGCAAGTGCTGAATGAATTCCCTGTTTTGCTTTGCTCGAGCACATGGCTTTTACTTTCCCTACTGAACTGTCTCCATCTCAGCCCACAGGTTTTCTCACTTCTACTCTGCTGATTCTCTGCTCCATCCCACCGTGGGGGAGTGAGAGAGTGCCTGTGTGGGCCTCACTTGCCAGCTGGGGTTAGACCATGACACCGAGGCACTCAAACTACACACACGCTGCTTAATCCTCAGGCAATAGAGCAGCCCTGAAATCAACAGTTAAAGTGCCACACATGCCAAATCAGGACACGTGAGACAAATGTTCTGTCTGGAAAGCCAAGGCATTACCTGCTTCAGCCTCATGTGGAAGGTCTCAGTGAAGGCTTTCCTGCTGAAGTACCAGAAGCGCTCGTTGGCGGGGTACACGCGCACCACGGTCTCCAGCAGGAACCGCACCGGCTCCACCACCTCGGTGACAACCATGTCCACTGCCACGGTCATGAACACACGCTTGTCTGCAACACACACAGCACAAACACCTCTGAGCCAAAGCTGCACACTGCTGCTCACACTGCAAAGCCTTTCTGCCTCATTAGGGATTAATTAAAGGTGCTTTCCATGAGAACACAGGCACGTCACATTTTTCGCGTCTTCTCTACATCTAAAATATGGCAACTGGCATTAGGGAGCTGAACCCAAGTTAATCTTAGGTTCACACTCCAGTGGAATACTTTTTCTTTGTAATAACATAAAGGTTATCTTTGTTTTAATTAACTATGTTTTAGTTGCCTGAGTTCCACATGTTCCATGCCTGTTGCACAGAGAGAAAGTGTGCATTAACCACGGTACCAAGGAACTCTGGTAACTTCAAAACCAAAGATTTTATGTCCCTGTTTTAAAGACAAGGCATGCAAAGAAAACACATCCACAATCCCCATCAGGCAAAAGGAGCATGCAGAGGATAAGGTCACACTGTGAAGTGTAAGGAGTTCTGTTACATGCTACTAGAAATGATGTGGTATGAAAATCCACCAGCAGGAACAGTGACACTGGCTGTAGGTACTTGGAGATGCCTTTAAGCAAATGATGTGAGCTCTGCCTTGGGACAGCAAACAAACTCCAGATTTATATTCCAAGTTTTTAAATCCCATCAGAGAATGTGAGTTCCAGCAATAAGGAACTCTGCTCTAGAATGAAGCACTTGCATGCACCACTGCCAGCTGCCCCAAGAGGCAGGGGATGAAATGCTATCTGTGATCAGCTCACAGCAGGAAGGAGGAGAACCCCAGTGCCTGCTATTCATACTGCTCTGCTGAGTACAACAATGTGCAAATGCTTAGAACCACAGATCCCGATAACCAGGGACAGGCACATCAGCCCCAAACACTAATGTAACATCTCCAACCCAGCAGCACACTGTTCTATGAACAATTATTACTTATACAGAATAATTCCTAGCAATGCACTCTTGGAACACAATGTTTATTGTACTTAGACATGCACCATGATTGCCAGGAGAAAGTGCACACACCAAACCCCAGCTGGGTAAAACAGACACACAGATGAGGTTCCACTACCTTTTGGAGTTTCCTCATTAAGCACTAGAAACATGGGTGCATTAGGATTCCACATTCCAGTAATCACATAAGCCTTCCCATCAGAACTTTTTCCCATGGATTCCTAGAAATAAAAATCACACAGGATTGTATTACAGTTGTGGTTTGAGATCAAAGAGAGGGGGCATGGGGATGAGAAACACTTCTAGGAACCTTACAGAAAATTAATTAATGGAATGAACCATTACTAGTGTGAGGCAAGTACATGCTTCCTGGAGTTTTCTGGAATAGTCCCTATGGATCACACAGGCCTGCTGGGGAGCCTGTATAGATAAAAGAAGACTGATTTCTGTGATAATACCTATTTACTTTCTCTCCACAATTCAATTAGAGAAATAAAAGTGATTGAGTTCTCCAAATTTAAATATGGAGGTTGAAAAGAAATCACAAATGTCTACTTTTGTGCTATAGTCAAGAAGCAAACTAACAATTAATTAGATCCAGCAGTTAAATGTACTTGGAGTGTGAATTTAAATAGAATTCAAGGTGGAGTAATGACAGGAATTCAAAAACAATCAAAAGGTGGTGTATAGATTTATAGGATCAACAACACTCCAAAACTCATTATAATTTATTCCGTTTTATAATCAAATAATAAAAAGGGAAAATCTGAACTGATTTCAGCAAATAAAACCAGGAAAAATGAGCTGGTAAATACAATCAGGCCAATAAATGGGTATGACAAGAGAACTAAACACTGATAGATAGAACCAGCAGCATGAGCCCAGAAACCAGGCAAAACTGGGACAACTGCAGAGGCACAAAAGGTCTGATGGGTTTAACTCCAGCACTTCATATCTTGAAACTGGCTGTATTATCCACAGAGGGAAAGTAAATTGGCATTATCACAGAAAGGATCACATTGTTCTGCAGTTCTCTCAGAAGCCAGTCTAAGAAATGGAATGTTGGAGAAGAGAATGTAGAAGACAAGTGAATACTTCAAACTCTGGGCAAGAATTTAAAATCAAATGAAGGAAACAAAGGCAAAGTTCTCAGCCCCTTGGAAAAATAAGAGCACTTCCCTGGCACCCAAAGATGAAAGCAATTATTTGCTCTAATTTTTTAGGGAACATGCTTCACACAATACAGAAAGCTCAGTTATTTATACCAACCTAATCTCTGCTTCACTAATTGAACAAAAGCCAGTTGCCACAGGTTTTGACATGAACTGAAATGTTTTGTCCATCTTATGATTGTAGATATCAAATCCCAGGATTTAAGAAAGTAAAAAAAAAAAAAAAAAGGCAGAAGATATTAAAAGCACATTTTGCTGGAGTTTGTAGTGTTGTTTTTTTTTTTCAAATCATCTTATCTTATTTAACAGGTTATCAGAGCTCAGTATTACCATGTCCAGTAAATGCATGTCACTGTTCTTCACATTCCGTCCAGGGCTTAGCAACATCCCAAAGCACCTGTGAAGTTTATTTAAAACAAATAAAGTATTAAATAAAAGGAAAATAAGGACATGCATTAGCTTTTCACAATACAAGAGTCTTTGCTTGAACATAATGGACAGCCACCTACTGCTGCTAATTTTAAGAGCACCTTTCAGAGAGACTGTTTGCTATTGTTATGGCAACGCTCAGGAAACAACACAACACATGGCACAGAAAAGACAATGGAATTGTGTTCCAGAATGAAAATGGCAGAAATTAGCATCTGGCCTGTGAAAACTCAATTATTCCCAAAGACCATTTATAATATTGAGTTCAAAGATACCAGTAATTCCTATACATTAGTGATGGAGACTGGCAGGAAAATATTCACTCTCTCTGCAGTTCATTTTAAACATTGTTTTCATGCAATCATAGGAAAAAATACAAATTCATTCATTTGATCATTCATAGGAGCCCTGCTGCAAAAAAATCACATAGCATCATGGACCTTTAAAAAAAAACAAGGAACAACAATTTGCTCAATTTTAAGACTTCATCATTTTATTAAATCTGAATCTGTGTGATATAACTACAGGGCCTTGTATTCCAGAATTCCAGTCCAATCATTTTACAAGAAAATGCTCTTGATATTTTCAAGAGGGAAAAAAACAAACCAAAACTTCCTCAGACATTCAGATTTTCCAATTTCCTGACTACTGAAGGCACAAATCCAGGTTTCTGCAAATTATCTGTATCTTTCTCTCCTTTGAACATACTCCATTATGAATAAAAACACCAAACAGAATTATGTATTTGCAACAAACAGCAAGCTGTCTTGCACAGGTTTTTAAAAAACCTTAGATCTCAAATGAAAAAAGAAAAAAAAATTGAAAGTAATTGCTACTTGAAATAATAAAATTATTGGGGAAATTGGGGTTATAATTCAGAGAGTTTTGTTTGAAGACTTTTTCTTCTCATTGGTTCTCTGGTTATCAAACTCCTTTTTCTCACTGACTCTCAGAACTAATATGCTGAAAACACTGCTTGGACATATGAACACCAGCAACTAAAATTTTAATAACACTATTAACTGTGAAAGTCTGAAGATATGCAATTCCTACCCCACCTAGCTTTCTCCTGTTATACTAGGGGGGTATGGTTTTCATTCTCCACCTTGTTTCACTTAACAGGAACTCACATGCACAGCAGGATTTTCCATACTATTTCACTACTAGAACCGTATCTAAGTGGTAAATAAACCAATCTAAGTGGTAAATAAACCAGCAGACAAGGATTTTGATTGCTCTAGCTGCATAATGCAGTGCCATGTAAAGCAGCCAAGGCAGCTCAGATCCAGCCACACCAACCAGATTCTCTGAGAGACTCATTAAACCAGACAGAATCTACCAGCAGACTCACTACTTCTTGTTCCTGGGGCACAAACAGCTCTGAGAGCTACAGCTGGTGATAGTACAGGGGTCACCAGCTCCTGGGACAGCTGCCACACAGAAATGTAAAGCCAACACCCAGAGGCAGGCAAAGTATCTGTGCCTTTCCCAGACAAGAGCTCCCAGATGCTCCTCTTGCTGTGCAGCACTCAGATGGACACAAGGTCTGAGGTGTGACAGCCAGAATTTTTGGGAAGTATGTTTCCAAAAGAATGGGAGTCAGGAACAAGTCTCTCTCCCAGAAGCAGAGACTTATGATGCTTTGCAGCATCCTGCAGGAAGAGTCAGGGCTTCTCTTCCCTCTTATTTCAAAGAGTTCAAACCAGGTCAGGACCCTCACTTGCAGAAGACAGATTTCACAGAAACAGCTGTCAGCACATTCAGCCTCTGACAGGAGGAGGCTCAGCCACAGACCCAGGATTCAGAATGACCTGCACAGACTGTGGGCCTCAGTCTCACTTCAGACTTCCTGGATTTCCACTCTTAAAGGCGGCTACTGAGCAGCTCTAAGCAACTGCACATACTCCACTACTATCTAGAGCAGCAGGGAAAAAAAGAACTGTGATTCTTATTCACTAATGCATATTTTCATTTAAAAAAATACATGGATAAGGCTGAGAGTATGAACACTGTGACAGGACAAGGCTTCACACTGTCAGAGGGCAGGATGACATTGGATATTAGAAATAGATTCTTCCCTGTGAGGGAGGTGAGGCCCTGGCACAGGGTGCCCAGAGAAGCTGCTTACTCCATCCCTGGGAGTGCTCAGGGCCAGGCTGGACAGGGCTTGGAGCACCCTGGGCTAGGGGAAGGTGTCCCTGCCCATGGCAGAGCAGGGTGATCTTTAAGGTCCCTTCCAACCCAAACCTTTCTGGTATTCTGTGATCTTCAAGAGTTTCCACTTCTCATGAGAAACCAACCAATATTGTGTCAGTCAGCTCTAAGGATACCAGCCCAGACTTTAACCTAAGGTACACCTACATAACTCAGATTAACTCTAATGCATGACTGGTAGCAAACTGTATCTAAACACCACTGTGCTGGAAAGTGTCACTCCTTCCAGCTCTGAGAATGAAAGGCTGTTTCACTCCTCAGAACAATCTCCTTAAAGCCCCTGATCGTTAACCAGAATTTTCTCCCTGAATCCTATAAACACCTGGGACTTGATATCCCCCACTGTGGGACTGAATCCGTGTGGAGCCACATGACTCAGAAATGAACATCATCTCTTCAGCTGCTTTGATCCAAATCAAAACTGGCAAAACCCAGGTCAGACAGGGCACAGGAGCAGGAAGGGCCAAAGTAATAAATGAGAGTAACTTTCTCCATCACCCTGACCCACCCCAGGCTCTTTCTGAACACCAGGAGGGAGCACTTTTCCTGAGCAGCAACCAAGTTTGATCTGAAATCACGACAAAAGATTTTTGAAATCTTTAGATCAGAGACCAAATTTCTTCTGAAATATTTTTTTGCATTGTAATTTCCACTTCAAAATACTTTTGAAGACACATTAAATTGCTCAGAAGCTCACTCTGATGTAACCTGCATTCATCTTTCACCAATTTTGGGTTTTAGTCTTATCAGGAGTAAGTACATAAAATGACTTACAAGCCTGTGTTTGTCATTCCAATTAAATAACTTCTTCCCAGCAAAGATTGTGGTGATAAAAATAACATCCCCACCTGAATATTCTAAACACCACCAAAATAAAAGCTAATTTCTAAGCAAGGTAGTTTTACTTTGGGGAGAAAAGCAATAATCAAATGCTATTCATAAATGCCTCATTAACTGAATCCAAAAGGCAAATTACACTGAAAATAGATTTTTTTTAAGTTAATGAGTAGCAAAAGCTGCATTTTACAACATGCAAAAACAATTATAAAAAAATTCTACTGTATATTCCTTGTCTAAAACTTTAGTTTCCATTCTGAAGTAAAAGCTGGAAACCAAGTCAAGGAATCAGATTTGGGAGGGTTGGGGGACAGGTTTTCTTCATTCTCCTGTTCCCCTGCATTTCCTTTTCACTAGAATCAAGTTCTCCCATTTTTACTCTTTTGCTGAGATTGCCATCTGGTGGCATTAATTCTGCTGTGCAATCATACTTTGTGTAATTGGTAATCACATAAAGTCAGAGAAAACCACATTAAATACTGTTCTTTCAAAAATCTAACCCACATCACTTTTGTAAGGTTTTTACCTTTCAATGGCCAGTTCTTTGTTGGAAAGTTGCTGAACTGTGATCACCACTTTCTTCTCAATTCCCTGTTTAAGCTTGAAGTACAATTTATCTCTATCCTTTGGCACAGGGCTAAAAGAACAGAAACATCCTTCAGCAGGTATAGAACATCAACTGCTAAATATGGGAAAGGGTTTACATTTTCTAAATTTTCAATTAATTAAAAATCCATTAGATTAAAAAAAAATCCAAAAAAGAGACCCCTAGACTGTATTTACTCAAGAAACTTGGTTTGACTACAAGTTTTTAACAGACTTCTGACTATCTTTTCCATTTGCAAAGGCCTCCATCGAGGGTCCCTAAAAGAAATGATGTAGTGAAAAGAAAGCCACCTGAAAAAAGGTATCCTGAATTTTGATCTTTTTACAGAAAAAATACAGACAAAATTGTAACATCCAAAGAGCAGCTTCCTATTTACAGCATGTCTGCTCATGAGAAGAGGCCAAATAAATTTGTTCCAACACAGTAGCTGTGCGTGTGGAAAGTAGCTGTGTGCTTTTCCCAAAGAGATTTCTGCTTTTCCCTTTCCATTCTGATTACCTAAAATTTCCTTTTCCATCATCTTCTTTGACTTCTAAGGAGACACTGAAGGTGTACACATCACTGTCTGGTGTGGGAAGAACAAAGTCCTTCACGTGCTCAGATGCTTGTTTGGAAGAACGCTTGAATGCTGTGGAGAAACTGTACAAAATCCTGCTGACCTGCAGGAGAGCAAAATCATTCATGTTTTGATCAAAAGTAAGGATGTTTTTAATGAGGCATTGTGATGTTTTTGAAGGTCAAAAAAGACTTGCCTCTTATATTAAACATAAATGATACCTCACGTACCACAAGGCACTCAACATCACATGTTCAATAACCAAGCCATTTCATTAACCACACCTCCTATTTCCATTCCTGACACATTCCCTGCTCATGTCATGCTCAGTGAGTTAACATCAATTAGATTAGAGATTAGGAATGCAGCTCATTAGAGGAACTGCATAATGGACTTTCCAGGTTGTAGTTTTTCACAACACAACATACAGCTTGCTCTGGCAGATGTCAAAACCCAAGTCCATTTCTTCTTTTTCAGCCTCTCTTTTTCCACCAAAAAAGGCTTTTTCTACCAGACTGTCACACAGTTCTTCCTAAAATACCTAGGGGAGAGTACCATAATATGGTTCTTTTTAATTCCAAAGGTATACATCCCAACTTTAACATGAAACATACCCAAATGAGGATTTCCAGATCTCCCCACTACAGTGCACTTTGGAATTTTATTGAAATACTAAAAGCAAAAACTTAAAATTATAATAACATTTATGTATGACTAGCTGCACATCCTGCAAATCTCTTTCATCATGCTAACATATTTTTCAAGGCACTATACACCATTTCCACACTGGGAATGACCTCTTCAAACATTGCTTGTATCCTTTTTCCCAGGCACTGCACAGCACAGGGTACTTACAGCCTCTTTAATCTCACAGGAGAACACATGGATCTGGAACTCTTCTGTCCCACAGCTGCTCTCAGTAAATGCAAAGCAGTCACTCTCTGGGCTCCCATTTTGCCCTCTCACACAAAACAACACCTTATAGATGGGAAATGAGGCAATCTCCAAATTGTTCAATTGATCGATTATTCTGGAGGAGGGAAGATCAAAGGAACAGGTCAGTAAAACAGACAGGCCTAAAAGGCTTTTCTGCAATGAGATAATCAAGGATCTGAACTCTAATTACTGCTAAATTCAAGCAGATGAGATGGGCAGCAGGAACAGAAATGCTGTGCTTTATAAATTTAAGGTGTAAATGTTCCTGGTTCTAACACTGCCTTCATTTCTTTTATACACCATAACATAGACAAGCACAGTACCTCTAGATCAGACAGTAAACAGTGGCCATTGCTTGTGAAAAACACAAAAGAAGAAATGCAGAAACAAAGAAAACCATAAAAATGTGTTTTGTATATAAAGATCAAAGAAAATGTAACATTAAAAGGAAATTTAAATATCTGTTAAAGAAATTGATATGAAAACTATTTCAGAATCAAGAGGACTACACAGCTTAGCAAACACTGCCACATTCAGGTGAATATTTATCACAGATCTAAGAGCTCAACCAACATTTTAAACTACTCTCAAACACAGAACCCAAAGAATATTTCAGAAACTTAAAAGCAGGACAGAGGTATTTCAGAACAGACTGGTGGATGGTGACTTTTAAAGAATAACAGTGTTCTCCTGTGGCTTTTCACTGCTGGTCCATATCCACACTCACATCAAGGGCCAATACACATTAGTCACCTAAAATCCCTTGTCTGTAACAATAAAAATTCAGGACCAATCTAAAGGCAAGGAGAGCCCTGGGAGGATTGAGCACACTGTATTTTGGTGGGACATGTTAACTGGAACCTCACAGGACAAGTATTCAGACACCAGGCATGAACACACTCCTCAAAGCCAGCACTACTATCACCTCAGCTTTGATGGGATGTGTTATGTCACATGTGGATTCATCTTTCCAGTTCTGTTCTTAGGCAGTCCCACATTTACTGATCTCCTCTGAAACTACAGATCAAAGGAACCTGCTGTTTCATTTGCAGAACAACCCTCCTGAAAGGCCACATGGAGTACACAAAACAGCCATGAGCACCTTACATCTTGTGTCTGGGTGACTGTTGCATTGTAGAAGCATACAAATGAAATATTTCCCAATGTCAAATGAAACTCCAATTGGTTTCAAAGGACAAAATGGAAGAAAATAATACAGATTCTTGAATGTCCTTCTCTTCCTCCACAAGATGACAGGCAATACATAAACACAGCTCAGGCAAGGAAGGAAATCTCATCAGATCCTTCAGATACCTTGATATCAGAGCTTAAATATAAACACCTTGGATATGGAGATGTTCCCTACTTCTGGATGCAAGAATGGTCCAGGGGCATGTTTAGTGCACCCTGATTAGGAACCTTTGACTCCCTCATGACTCATTAAAAGACCCTTCTCACATGGGGAAAGTAAATCTTTTCCAGTATCTGGAGACTGACAGCATCTGCATCCTGAGGCAGGCACAGGTCAGAGCGGGCTCCTGCACAGCAGTGACTGGAAGCAGAGACTGGCACCTCAACTCTGCAACAGGAATGGCAGAGTCCAAACTGACCCAAGGCCAGAAGGACTCCTGCAACACATGGACCTTGGCAGAGTTGACAGAAGGGAGGTCAGGAGAGCACAGGCATTATCAGCTCCTCCTTCCCAGTACCTCTCTTATTATCATATTTGAACAGATATTAAGGTAGAAAGAGATGCTTTTGCTGCCACTGTGTGGCAATTGGTACCACCAGCCATGCACTGCATGGTAAATCTGAGCACACATTTTGTTGCTTCAGAGATATTTCTCAAAATGAACTATCTTCAGCAAGAACCTCAGGCACAAATCCAGCAATTCTACTTCCCTGTGCAAGTAACAAAGTCAGAAACCACTCATGTGTCTGCTAAAGCAACAAATGAAACTCGTGTGTGTTACCTGACAGAGCCTTCTGGAATGTTTGGAACATAGAGGGTGACAGGTAGAGGGGCTTGGCTTGAGGACTTCATGCTGGCCATGGCCTGCAGAGCTTGTGGCTCATTCCGTGGGGCTGACACCTTGGTGCAGCCCAGGTAAGTCAGTTTGTTAAACTGCACACTGTCCTCCTCCAGGGGCTCACTGGGAGAGCATGGCCTTGGGGCAGACACTTCTGAAAATGAACAAAAAGCTTCTTTAGCCACTTGCTTTTACTTTTACACATTTTTTTCTTTCCAATGAGTTCCACAGCAAAATCTCCCACATTTCCCAGGAACAGACATGAGAGTAGACAGTTCAGCTCCAACAGCAAGAAATCCACTTGGCAGCTTAAGATCACTGTGAAGTCTGTTCTAATCCAATTCATGTTTCCCAGGGTGGCATGGGGACAAACTGCATTGTGATTCTCTCCAGCACCACTGGAACACAGCATGGACATTCTAAATCTTTCTAAGCAGTCACAGAATCACAGAATGTTGAGGGGCTGGAATGGACCTTAAAGGCCACCTAATCCCAATCCTTCTGTGTGCCCTGTTACTTCTACTTCTTTTTACTAGAGCTGACACTACCATAATACTTAGAATCATGAAGGCTGTATAACTGAATTATTCCTGTTGGGGCTGGAGTGGGGTGAGAGAAACAGATCTACAAGTATTTCTTTGTTCATTCATGCTAAGGGTTGGGTTCTGTTTGAGGAATGTCAAACAGGAAGACAATAAAGTAAGTTTCTCAGAAATACAGTAGACATGTAATTAAGAGATGGGTGTTTCCATGTCTTATAAACTATCTTTATCTACCACAAGAACAGATTTGTTTTGTTTCCAACAGATGGAATTAGCTGACAGAATAACCACAGAAGTGCCCTGCATGCTGTTGAGGCAAAAAGAATTATAGTTCAAGGCACAAAAAGATGACCACAGCCTTGTACTCCTAATATATGTAACAGAATGCATGGATTTTTATATTGCTGCTTTTTATATGTATCTAAAAAAAGCTACAATATATTTTACTTAAAATATCTACAATCTAGTTTATATTAAAAGCTTTCAGTCCTCCCTTTTTCATGAAAACTTCAAACACCAGGCAAGTAGCACAATCATTCCTAGCAAATATTAAATCCTAAGTAGCCTTACTGCTGCCTGGTGACAGCATCAGAGGTGGACACTTTAATCAGTTTGCTCAGGCTGTATTTCATTTACAGGCAGCAGCACCATCAATGAACACTNTGTTGGGGCTGGAGTGGGGTGAGAGAAACAGATCTACAAGTATTTCTTTGTTCATTCATGCTAAGGGTTGGGTTCTGTTTGAGGAATGTCAAACAGGAAGACAATAAAGTAAGTTTCTCAGAAATACAGTAGACATGTAATTAAGAGATGGGTGTTTCCATGTCTTATAAACTATCTTTATCTACCACAAGAACAGATTTGTTTTGTTTCCAACAGATGGAATTAGCTGACAGAATAACCACAGAAGTGCCCTGCATGCTGTTGAGGCAAAAAGAATTATAGTTCAAGGCACAAAAAGATGACCACAGCCTTGTATTCCTAATACATGTAACAGAATATATGGATTTTTATACTGTGGGTTTTTTATATGTATCTAAAAAAATATATTTTACAATATATTTTACTTAAAATACCTACAATATAGTCTGCATTAAAAACTTTCAGTCCTCCCTTTTTCCTGATAAATTTCAAACACCAGGCAACTAGCACAATCATTCCTAGCAAATATTAAATCCTAAGTAGCCTTACTGCTGCCTGGTGACAGCATCAGAGGTGGACACTTTAATCAGTTTGCTCAGGCTGTATTTCATTTACAGGCAGCAGCACCATCAATGAACACTGCCCTGAGATTTCCTGAGCTCCAGCAGCAGCAGATCCACCTCAACTACTGTCCACTCAGCAACTCATACAATCCTCAGTCCCAATCAATCCTTGGCTGAAGACAAAATGAACATTATCTTGACCAAAGCAGAGCAGCTCAGGTTATCAGTCTGATGATAATCTACTCTTATCTGTAATCTTCACCTAATAGTAAGAGGAAGCCCTGGTGTATTCCCCAACATAGTTTTGGAATGAAGCTCTGGAAAGCTTGATATTCATTTTACCTGAAACTGCACAAAGAAAGAACCTGCCATGTGTGATGGGAAAGCACTCAGACATACCTGTAGCAGAAGGGTCTAAGACAAGCTGCAGAGGTGGCTGGGCTATCTGTGCTGCAGAGCCATCCCCAGCTGCCTGGCCCCTGGCATCACTGAGAGCCTCTGGGACTGCAGTGACACCCTGCTCCTTCTCAGAGTCCCGCAGGATCTCCTCCATGGCCTTCTCCAGCTCCTCCTCTCCATCTGAAAACACCTGTAAGCACAAGGAGGTGACTTTTGAAGGTACTTGTAGTTTGACTTTCACTATTAGCTTTCAAACATAGAGTCTTACTAAGTGCAGAAGTTAAGGAACTTTGCTGAATGAGACAACAAACCAGGAATCAATGAAATTGAATCAAATACAATCCAGTGTCACATCCCCTCACATAAAATGCACATGTTCTCACTGCTAATCCAAAAACCAGCCAGCAGAAAACTACAGAATTCTCTTAGAATAACAGGTTTTGTATTCAGAGCCTCCATTCAGACTAAGATCAATAAACTTTGCTGTAATTTGTCTTAAAGAAAATGTTACTTTCTTAGTCATATCCAGTCCATTTCAGTTGCTTCACCAATTTTCCCACACATGAGAGTGGTGCAAGCCTAAGGAAATGAAAAAACAAATTGGAGCTGCACACTCCCTAACTCCCTAAAAGGAAAATAGAATCTTTCACAAGTACCAGCTTTTTGGACAAAAGAAAACCATGGCCACAGCTGCATCATGGATTGTGCCTCCTGTTCACCAGCCCCTTCCCAGACTAAAGAAGCAGATCATGTCTAATATAGACAGAAACTATCAGCTGTAAATAACTGTCAGAGTACTGCAATGACACAATAGGTACTTACATTTTGGGGGGTACAAATTCCTGTTGTTCCAAGCAGACCAAAACCAGTACCCTGCCTACTACAGCTCAAATGGTGAAACTTGTATTTAACCAATCAGCTGACACCCAAGTGCTGAAATATTCTGCTATTTAGAGGTAAAAAGCTTTCATAAAATGTCTTACTCATGCCTAAAGTAGCACTAAGCAGGAACACTAAATTAGAAACTGAAGTCCAAGACACTGTGCAATCTATTCCTATACAGCCTAATCACATGCTTTTAAGGTAACAGTCTCTGATCCCTCAATAAAGAATATTAAGCTTAAACTAAATCTCATTCTTTGTAAAGTCCTTTACTAATGTACAGATCCACAGAATACAAAGCTAACCCCCAAAGAAGTCATTAAAAGAAAACCAGAACTGCCACTTTTGGACAGGTTTGTTTAATCCAAGCTGCTAATTTCACAGGTAGTCAGCAGGGACATAAATTCCAGTCCAGGACACTCCTCAAGCACACACTAATAATGATCTCTTTTCCTCAATACAAACCTTGCTACACATTTAAAAACAAAGTCATAGCAAACCTTTAGCTGTGGCTTTTCATCATTTCCAGAGGCATCCTCAGATTTCTGATGAACCAAGACATATTCTTCATTAATTAGTGTGGATACAGTCTCAGGAATCCTGCTGGCTTTGCTGAATGATGTTCTGACTTCCATCTCAGGTCAGTGTTCTCCTCCTGCCACCAGAACATAATAATGAAAAAAAATTAGTTTTGAAGCTGTACACAGTATGTTAATAGGTATAATATTAAGTTATTGTGGAATAATATGATAATTGAAATTATACTACTGTATTTCTCAAACGCTGATTTTCTTGGTATAAGGAATCTTATGATTTTTAGGTTGGTGTTTAAAGATCCTATGATTTAACAGCAGTGGCTGTTACCTATGCATACAGATAACAGATGAAGAGGTTCACCCCAGAGCTTTGACTTCCCCTGGTTTTAATCTTCTGGAGTTTGTTTCCTCTGCCTCCCTAACTTGTGCCCTTGGTTCTCCCTCACACAGGTATTTTCCTTACCCAGAGTGGCAAAAAGGTCATGAGAAGATACAGAATACCTGAAGACTAATTTCCCAAAAACTGCATACTAAGTGTATGCTCTGCACACAAAAACATTATTGAAAAATCACTTATGTTAGGAGCTTTTGTTATCCTTTATATCTATAGGTGATGAAGTCAAAAGTGATACTAAAGCACAATCAGATCCTTCTCATCTAATTTCCCAGAAACCACCCACAACAGTTAAAATTAACCACAGCATTTAAAAATCTGTAAACACAACTAAACAAAACTATAATAAGTAAACAAAACTATAAATATTATGGCAACCAAAACCAAGTTTTCCCATGTCTACACAAGAAAAAAGTAAATCTAGAAACACAGAAAAAGAGCAACATAATGGTCAAACTATACATTACAAGTTGGTATAAAGATACAGAGCAGAAGCATTCCAAGCATGCCAGCATGAGGACACCTATTGTAGGTATCCACCAAATAAAGACATGACCTACATTAACTCACAATGTCTTCCCTCATTCCTTAGAGAATGAAGAGCTGAATCTTTGAAATTTTTTTTTGTATTTTAAATGTATCTATTTTTATATTTTCTGTCTCAAGAAATGGAATGTATATTTTCAGACTTTATAAACTTTATAAAGAGCATGCACTTCTACATATGGTCTGCTTGCAGTTTACTGAAGAACACTGCTCTGGCTGAGAGCTGGGGTATATTCAGACTCACAGAGTTCAGGTGAGTCACAGCACAGTGGGAAAAATCTGTGACTGTCACCTTTTCAAGGCTGGGAAGTGCCCCAGGAGGGACAGCTCAGCCCACATCTGCTGGGAGCAGGAACAAGAGGAGGTTGAGTTTCACCCTGCCCATCCCAGCAGCAGCAAGGAGCAGAACTGTGTCACACTGCTTCTCCTCCAATTCCAACCACAGTGACCAAGACAAGAAAGCTGACTTTGGTCAGCTACAGGGAACCAGAAAAACAGCACATGAAGAACAAAGACATGTCCTCCACCATTTCCAACAGCTGTTACTTATGATGTTAGCAGGAAGAGAAAGTTTAGCATTTCAAACCAAGAAGCAAGTGTGGGAACTAGCCCACTTTCAATACTGTAGTATTTACTATCATTTTTGAAACAACAGCCAAGATGCTTTTGCCCTTTCAAAGACTTGGCTTGGCATAACTCACATGCAACTTCTCAAAAAGCTTTTCCCTTTCCCTAACCAAAGCACAGTTCTACCCATCAACCCAGTGAGGGCATTGTATGCAGGGATCCCAGAAAAAAGAACTCAAGCTCTTCAGTAACTGACTTGTACAGCACATCCTCTCATTAGAATTCACCCTATAATAAAGACTTTGAACAACAGCTGGAATATTCAGAGTGGCTACAAATTTGGTTTCACACTCTCTGACACCTTTTGTATCTCCAGACCATGAAGTCACAAGCAGGAATATTTTCCTGGCAAATGTTGTAAGCTGAGTTCCACCCAGCCTACACAACAGACTCACTTCTGCAATAGGGGTTCTTTCCATTTTTTAAAGCATCTTTGCTTTAAAGATTTTCTTGACAAGGGAAAGACAAGGTTTTACTACAGAAGATTTTAAGTTTGTTACAAAAAGTTTATTAACTCCATGTACTTTTTAACAAGTGTAAAAACTTTGCTGAAGAAAGAGCTTGTTTGCAATAAACAGCAAGTCTAGCTCAAAATACTAATTTCAAAGTAAATCCTGTATGTGAAAGTGAAGGTGGTCAGCTATTACAGAACTCTTGGAAGGCAAGGAAAGGCCNCATCTAGCTCAAAATACTAATTTCCAAGTAAATCCTGTATATGCAAGTGAAGGCCAGCTATTACAGAACTCTTGGAAGGCAAGGAAAGGCCATCAGTTATGGTCCCCAAATACAGTATATCCTGGGGAATCCCTATCTCTGCAGTGACATCAGCACTGGAGAAAGCAGGTGAGGTGACTGGCAGCCACATCAGGAGCAAAGAGGCCCCTCTTCCTCCCACTGCACACCTCTTATTGCTGGACCTGATGATGACACAAATGAAGCCTCAATCACTACTTCCAGCACATCTGCACAAAGGAGGGATCACAAGATATCCTATTTTGACAGGTTTTTTGTGTTTTAGTCTATTTAAGTTTAATTTTTGAGCTTACTTATGGGAGAGTACCACAGAAATGCCAATGTAAGGTGGTTCTACTTCATTTATCATCAAAGTCAAATGCAGATTGCTAACATTAGGTTATCAGCAATTCTTTCTGCAATGAATTAAGAACCAACAAGCAGCATGTGAACTATGAAATGTTTTCTGTAGCAGTATTTCAATAACAAAACAAAGGAAAGTGTACCCTTTGTAAAGCCAAAGAAAAGTAGGGTCATGCAAATACAGAAGCATACTGACACATTAAATACTTATACCTGCCCCATTTGGGTAAAGGGAGATTAAGGGAATTTCTACTTCCTAAATATCAACGTAAATATTCCTAAATAACTTCCTAAATATTAAAGAAAATATTAGAAACATTAGATAATTGCAAGGAACTCCTTATTTGGGTCAGATACTCTCCAAGCACACCATACACATCCTTGCAATTACTCCTGAGTTACAAGGCCTTTCATGTGTTTGAGTGCACTCCAAGCTTGCTTTTACAAGCAGCTTAAAGCAGCACAGCCAGTGCAGACACACACCTTTTTCTACACACAGCTGTATGAACTGGATAAATTAACACCCCAGAACCCCTAATTCCAGACTATTCCAACCTACTGTCAGTGTTCCCCTGTCCCAGTGCAGAACAAACAAAGCCACTTGAGCTTCAGCCTGGCAGTAAAACACCAGCACAAGTAGATCAGGCATTCAGGAAAAGCTTTATACACCACATTTTATGATCAATGTTTGACCAAATGTAGGCCAAACTAAGACACCAAAAATAATGAACAAGTCATTTCTTCAAACTAAACAATCTCAACTCTGACATGAACTTTACTTAAGAGTATAGTTGTGATTCTCATGAAGATTATTGAGATTTACACCATCTTTAGTAAGCTACCTAAAGAGAAAAATTCTCTGTTTTTTCATTATAAAGACACATGACCTAATACTTCAGCTAGGTGCTTTTGAGGAAAAGCAGTAAGAAGAATAAAAACCTCTCTAAAAGAATCATGCATTAAGGTTATTTGAGGAAGGGAAAAAACATCTGAAGAAGTTTTTTTATTCTTTAGTAACAAGAAGAGACACACACACACACATTGTGGACTTTCCAGCCACCTGCAGTCAGTGGATGGTCACTCTCATTTCCCTTGTGTCACTGGCTCTAGTCCTCTTTTTTACTCATTACCAAATTATGCACTTCCAACTTCCCTCTTCCTACAAACATAAAGAAAAAATGACAGCTGACCTACTGGACATGAACAAAATCGAAGAACAGACTCCTAAACTCTAGCATCTCATTTTTAATTGTCCTTTCTGATAAAAAGTTTGAAGTTAAGAATGTAAGAATTTATTTCTGATTGCATTAGTCAGAACATACACTAATGAACTAGACTAGAACTACAGACAGCTGTTCAGTCCCCAATCACATCAGGTTTACTCCCTGATGACCTCAACAGCTGAATGCTGGCTCAGAATCCTGAGGAATGAGGTTTATTTAGCATTTGCTTTACCAGTTTAAAGTTCCTGGGAGGGCAGCAACCAGCAGTGAGTAGCTGCCAGCCAGGGACAGGAAGGAGCAAATCCAATGCACTTCTGCTACCCCAGCCCCAAATCCAGTTCCTTAGTTTAAGCTGCTGGTGGATCAAATGAAATGAAAAACACACTCTCTATTGTGTCCATGCTGAGCCATGGATTGAAACCTTCCTAAATCCTCCAATAACACCTTTTGCTCTCAAAGTTCTCTTCAGGGGAAGAAGCCCTGGGAAGTCTGTGCAGCTACTGTGAGGAAGTCACTGCTACAAAAGAGGTATCTTGCAGTCATGCTGGTTCCTATAGAAAAGGCATTTTACCCCATACTGTGGTGAAAAATATCACACACACACACACAAAATCAGGAACAAATACACAGGAGGCAATTTTTCTAAACTCAGTGAAAGAAAGCCTACTAGGATAAAAGAATTAAGCTTTTTAAAAATAAGAGTTTCAGAAAAGGTTTTCTGAGAAACAGATTTTAAGATGAAAGAACTTTTGAGATACAAAGGAATTATTCAGACAGAGTTTTAAGAGAGTGTGCATGTGGAGGTGTGGTAGGGTGTGTGGATCTTGCTCCAAAATATATTTTAAACCACAGGGACACCACAAGGACTGCAGAAAAACTGATGCTTTTCTCTGTGAGCTTTACCATGTAGTTTTAAAGGTCAAGCCTACCTCTCTGATGTACATCAGTTCCCAGTGTTTTGCTTACACGAAGTCCTGGATAAAAGGTAACAAAGCCATTGTAATTTGACTGTTTTGGGTACAGTGAGAACTCCCCCTCACACATGAGCAGTACTAAGCTGTGGAAGGCTCAAACCCAGCAGCTTCCCCACTTCATTCCAGAGAGGCATCCCAAGCTCACTTTGTAAAGCAGCCTGAGTGACTGTAGAGCCAGAGAAGGTGAAGAACAGGATTCTAGAGAAGCCAGGGGGATTCAGCACTGAATCAGAGCAAGGGACACAGGACAGCAACACTTCTGATTCCTTCCCTCTATAACTGTTCCATGTATTCTCTGAATCCAGACCTGCAGAACACACCAGGTGCAGAACACAAACACCTAGGCACTGATGTACATCCATGGCACTGCTGGCCAGAGCAGCACTGCTGGCAGCACACACTCACCACCACAGGACAAGGCATCAAAGGTTCTGGAAAGCCACTGACCTTCCAAAGGAAGCTGCTTTGCACACCTGATAGATTCAAAAACTTCCTCTGCAAACTGGTCTCCAAAGGTAAACAGAATTTTTACAGGAATCAGTCTTCTGAAGCAGTTACCAGACTTTTTGGTATTTACTTCCAGTTTGTGTTCAACAAATGTTTCGAAGTTACTGCTCTAGGTCACTGTTGGTTTGTGGAAAGAAAAAAAATCTGCTTCAGCATTATAAGCACCAAAAAATTAGAGAATGCAGAGCTATGAAAAAACATCAACTGAAGAAGATAAAGGTTGACCTATTTTCAGTAAGCAACTAGAAACATGTTTTGCAAGGAGGTTTCTTACCTGCTAGAAAGAAGACAATCAAGAGCAGGCTAATTCATACTTATTTTTAGCAGAGAAATAAAATCATCCTGTATTACAGACAGGCTTGTATTAAAGGCAGGCTCCAAGGCCATACAGTTTGCCTGACAAGCTCAAACTGAAAAAAAAAAATCAAAAAAACCCCAAACTGGGAAGTAAGTTTTATTTATTTTCACAACTGTGGTTCCTCAAGAGAATCTCTGGGACCTTTGAGAAGAGGAAGGTCCAACAAAGCAATGCAGAAATTCATTTTCTGCTAATTGAAGTCTGAAGTAGAAACAGGCACCAAAAGGCAATGGTTTGTTCCCTTTCTGAGCTGCAGGACACAGTGAGCAAAATGAGCATTAACTAAATGGCCTTGCAATCCCAGCATGAGTCAGATGTGCAGGTTACTGAAGTGGTGAGTGCCTGACTGCCCCTCAGGGAACAGCACATGGACAGTTCCACACACACACAGCCAAGGCTCTCAGCCACAGCATCTTCTCAGAAATGGCCCAAAACTCTGTGTTAACCATGAGCTCCCCACCTTTAATGGGGACACCTTCCCCAGAAAGCCACAAATGCTGCAAATACACAAAGCTTCACCTTTTCACTGCTTCTTCAGTGACAGACTAAACAAGCTGATAAAATTCCATATGATTCTCTGTGTTGAGGCAGTACAGCTCACCAGCTGCCCCAAAATCCTTCTTAGTGACTGAGTGATATTTGCAGAAGAAAATTCTAGCAGTCATAAAATCAGCTTGTTTAAATCTCACTGACCACAACAGCACTACAATTCGAATCTCAACTTCTCTCTGTGTAATCTTTTTATGAGAAACTACCCCTGTGCTCATACTAAAAACTGTTGTATTACCCATAAACTGCTCCCCAATCTTATCTCTGGCAGTGAAACACTAAGTAAAGCACATAATGGAAAAAACAAACAGCCTTTTATTTGGCTTACTGATACTATTTCCCAGGAATAAAATCAACTTAACAAGCAACAGAGCTGTATCACTGTATTTTAAACACATACATATATGTACAGAAAAAAACCCTTCTTATTTCCAGAAAAGCACTGTTAAGAACAAAAATCTTTCCAAATTCAAAAAAACCTCACAACAAAACAAAACAAACCCACAAAAAAGAAAGCAAAGAAAAACACAACTAGAAAACAACCACTGACTTATTTTGGCAACACTGTCTCCTCTGAGAAAGCAGAGCTCCATTATGCAGCCAACAGCAAATAATTAGTCTGTTCAGGATGGCAAACTGTTTGGGATTGTTGTACTGGGTGCTTAGATACAGAGGTTTTTCCAGATTCTTTTTACACTTCAATCTCACAGCCAAAGAATGGCAACTTGAGGACAACAGAATCAAAAGAGAACTGCACAAACAAGAAAATGTCTGTTCTCCTTCAAAAACACATTACATCTGCATCTCCTCAAATGAATGATAAGCAGTACTAGTCAAACACACCTCAGTGTGAATCCTGAGACATTTACTAGAGAGAAGTTGCTTTCCTGACTTGAATCTCTGTGTTACACAAAACCCACTGAACCACTTAAATAATACACAGTCAGAGCATGGAGCTGCTTGAGGGAAAAAATACTGCTTTTATTTAGCTTAAAGTGAAACCCACCGAGGTGAAGAGCCCTTCCAGAGGAACAATGGGATATGGCTGGGACTGAGCTGGAGCATGACTCAAGTGAGGCAAACTGCAAAAACAAACAAAGCACTGATCTCAACCCCTAAAATGTACATGTTGGGTGGCAGAAGCATCCTGAGCACTAGATGAAATGCCAGCTAAGTGAAAGCATGTCAGGAAAGCTGCTGGCTACAAAGACAGCCCCCCAGCTAACTGGGGGCTTCCTTCTGTTTATTTGTGCTATTTGAGCAAGCAGGAGTCATAGATGACAAGCTACACCTTAGACAAAACCAAGTGAAAAACAAGTGTGTGGGATTCTTTTGAACAATTATTTTAATAAATTTTCAGGCCAAATTTAAGATTTGTCCACACACAGAAGAGACATGAGTAAGAGAACAGAGCACACAAGCACTTGCCCCTTGCTGCCACAGACTGATCCATGCTGTTTCTATGTATAGCTGATTTCAGCTTGTCCAATTAGTGTTTAACCAACCTAAGAAAATGCATTTTATTTTCATCTGCTTAAGAAAAAAACCCTTTCTCCTCTCTATTTATTCCCTTCCAAAGAGTACAACAGCTAAGTGTTCCTCTGCTGCTCTACAGAGATATTACCAGTCTTTATGTGTATCTTATTAAAAACAAAAATAAACCAACAAACCACACTTTATACATCAAGTTCTGACAAACAGGTTTACTCATTTAAGCAGTAGCTCATTCTGCCTCAAGGATAAAGCCACTCTAGCACACTTTCACACTGTTTCCCTGACACCAACTGAAAACTAACACTTTAATTTCTGCAGCCAGTAATTAATTTTTAACTTGGAAAAATATAAAGTAGCAAGTAAGAGTATGCAATTTTTCAAAGCTGGAGTTTGGCAAACCCAAGTTGCTTTTTTTTGTGAATGCTACTTGATGCTTGCAGGCAGCATTCAAACTGAAACCAATCTCCAGCCAAGCTACTGAGCTGTAGCATCACTCAAAAATATAATGACCTATATTCTAGAGGAAAGCAGAAGCACAATGCAATCCTTGTTTTAAGGAGATTATATAATGGTTTATTCCCTAACTGTAAAAATAACAGTGTTAGTCTATTGCACTCAATGGAACAACCTTTGTTCATTAAATAAATTATTTCAAGCAGGAATTTTCTCCACATGCTGCCATGTCCAGAAATAATGAGATGATGCAGAGAGAGGAGCCCATATGGAGGAGCAGTGTGAGACCAGGCTGCAGTGATCCCAGTCCCTGTCCCTGCCAAAGAGAGCCTCATCCTGTAGCACATCATCACTGCAAGCCACCAGAAATTCACTGCCCTGCACCAACTGCCTCCAGGGCAGGCAAATCCTTGTTCCTCCAGGCCCCAGCTGGAAGTTACAACTCTTATTACCTTGAGGTTTGCAATGTGCATTCTGGGAATGTTGGCTTTTGCAGATTTCACTTGAAATCACCTTTTGCTCTGAAGCTCATCAGGTACCTGCAGATTAAAATCTGCACACAGTGTTTCTCAGAGGCTGCAGTCAGTGCAGCCTGTGGGATGGACCAGACAATGTCTCATGCTCCTTTCTCATCTCGTTCTCCTTAGATTTTTTTAAATCTTTCATTCTAATAGTTGTCCAAGGCAATCAAAAGTTTGGACCTTTTCTCATAGGTCAATCACACATTTTCCAAAATTGCAAGGATTATGAGTTTTGATTTGACAGCTTTATGTAGACTTTTACTGCTGTTGTATCAAAACTGTAGTTTCAACAGTGTCCCCAATACTTAGTAAGCACAAATTCCCCCTCTTTGTAATATAAAACAGAAACAAGCTTCTTGGTAAAAATAAAATACTCCCACATAAGTTAAAATAAATACTTCCTTTGAAATTTAAAATAAATTTTCACATCTACTTTAAGCCCTTTAGGTCAGAAGCCAAGATTTTACATTGTCACTTATGATATTAAATATTAAGACATAACATGAAATAGTATTATAGTAAGATATAACATGATAGTAAATATTAATATTTCGATATTAAGATTAATATTAGGATATAACATGAAAAGATGGAGAGAGAAACCACAGTTCTTTTAAAGACCAAGTGAAACCTTCTGAAAGTTACCTGCCTGAAGTTGAGAAATACAGAACAATGTGCATGACAACAACAAGCCACATGAAATGACCCTCTTTCTAACCACTGTCCCTCCCAGTTCTGTGTATGACTAACTGCACTGGCTCTACTACCACACCAATTTATATTTAACTGCTGAATTCTCAACATGCTCCACACATCACAACTCAGCTGCTGGTAATTTCATATTTTCATAAACATATTCCACAATGCAGCTCTGCTGTTAATTCCAAAGGCCTTGACAGGTCTTAGAAAATGGAGAAGGGAAATGCCTAAAAGACAGTAAGATGATCCTCTGTTGGTAAGAAGAGGTCAGTAAGTAATCAGACATACCAGCTACTACCATCACTCTATCCCTTTAATCATACTAGAATAAAAAGTCAAGGCTTTCCTTCACTTTCTGCCTGTTTGCTTTTTCCATCTGAAGCCTGAAGAAGCAAACCACTTTGCTCACTGCATTGATCAAGAGGAGGGGAAACCAAGTTTTTGTCTCAACATTCAAATCACTGTTGAAAGTCTTTCAAATTACCTAAATTCCTGCAGGAACTGGTATGAGCTGTGCATATGAAAGCTTCTGGAACACAAGCATGAAGGAATGATGTGGCCCTTCCTTAACTGAAAGAGGAAGGTTTCTTAAATGACACTGTGTTCTCTGAGGTGATGTCTCCATATCAAATTCACTAATCAAATTACTTCAAAAATCATTCTGTAATTCAAGTAAGAGCTGCAGATTGGAAAGGTAGTATGAAAGCAATCAACTAATCCCTATGCAAAAACTTGCTCGTGCAGTTAATAAACAATTAACAGTATTTTATAATTCTGACCAAAAAAAAATCTGCCCTAAAGCAAGTACCCTTCAAATCTGTATGAGCAAGCAATTGAAAAAGTTTCACAAAGAAAGATATTTCCATTGCACTGCCTGCAGTTACCTTCAATTCCTTGCAGCTGCTAACAAACACATCTCAAAGTATTACAGAAGAGACTCAAAAATTCACCTTCATGAAATGATTACAGGAAAGAAAAGATTTCAACAGATCAATTGATCTGGGGCTGCCAGTGAAAGTTTTTCCACTTGCTTTTGCAGTTTTTCCTAGTAATCAAAATTAGTAAACAGAATTGCTATGAAAGACAAAATTTATGTTAAAAACAAAAAAAGACTTCTCAGATCCTTCTTAGGAATAAACTATCCCTGGGCTCAAAGACAAATGGCTCAATGTTTAATTTTTGTTTTTAATAAATAAACTTGGCCTCTTGGCCAGATTACCATTATACAGATCTTACACACCCACTTACAATACTGAATCAATTTTGTGGATTATTTTTGGCCTAAGCCTCAAGTTAACCAAAAATAGTGTAAAAAAAAAATCAGAGAATAAACTCTTGCAGGGGAAATGCATCTGAAAGAATATAACATAGCTGCTTATATCATAACTACAAAAATCTTGCAAAAAATACAGCACAAGTGATCAATTTTCTTGATGCAATGTTCTTGTCTCACATTCGCCAACGATCAGGAACAAACCCAGGATCTCCCTGTTGAGACAGCCTATCCAGAGCAGTTTGAATTTTCAATGTTTCATTGTATTTCTAGTTTGATAAATTCACTTGATTGCATAAAAGAAGACATGAGAAGCCAAAAATCTGTGTTTACTATGCCTTCTTTCCTTTTTTTTTTAATCAGTCTCTCTCTCAAACTTTCAGAGAGCTTCCCAAATATTATTACCACACTGCACTATCAGTTTCAACATCAATGATGCATGGTTTCCATTAAAAGTAGATATGAAAACTTACTATGCATGTTTACATACTGAATACTTCCAGAAAATACTTTTATTTCAGGAAACAAAGAGAGGAAGTCAAAGGCAGCTAATCTAAAAGTAAAAACTCACAGAAAGGTGAAGTAGGACAAAAGGCCATGCTCTGGGATGTGGTTATATAAAGTTATCTTCTCCACAACCTTGTTTTCAGCATCCTACCCCTGTCTCCTTTCAGGGAGAGTGTTAAGTCATGGACAAGCTCCTGAAATGTCAAACAGAGTTAAGAGATTGCCCAAGGCAGAGAGTGTCAGTCAGCCTCAGAGCTGGAACAGCCAGTGCTGCCCCTCCAGGAACAAACCCATGGGATAAGTGAAGCATTTTCAACCCAAGGAATCCAAACCTGCATGTGAGGTGTGACCCAGAGGAGCAGCACCCCCAGCCAGGTCAGAGCTGAGTCTGTGCACAGGCAACAGCTGGGTGTGCAGAATCCCCAGCACAACCAGGGATAACAAACTGCACAACTGCACTGTGCAAATGCACAACTGCACCGTGCAAATGCACAACTGCACCGTGCAAATGCACAACTGCACCGTGCAAATGCACAACTGCACCGTGCAAATGCACAACTGCTGTGGCACCCCACAGCAGTTTCCTGGGAAATGCACACAGTAACTCACCTGCTCTTTCCACACTTCCCAGTACGACCCCTGGAGCTCAATTACTGCCAGAAACAGCAAAAACAGAATCAAGGGTCAGGGAGACAAACTGGGAGAGACTGCTGGAACAAGGATCACTTATATCTGTCTTACTATACCCTTTGATTTCTCTGGCTACTATCAAAAGCTCGATTCTGAACCACCTTTCAGTCTGACCCCTTCATGTTTGATGTCTCACTATGATGAAAGAAAAGAAGATTCAGAGAGGGGAAACTGTAAGGGTCAAAAGCAAATTGTCACTTCCAACAACTATGGAGAACTTCCAACTTCACATAACTGTTTTGAAACCTGACAAAATATTTTCTTGGACATTTTGATCAACTCAATTCCCCTCTCCCCTCACAATTTTTATACATTTCTAACAGGAATAAACTGTAAGATTTAACCTTCAAAACAATGTAAAATCAGTTACTGCCTCCCATTCCTTACTCGTTTCCTCAGAATTGTTTAACAGTTATGCCCAAGAATAATTCTAGTTATCACTTCCTGACTTCTTGCAAATTCATACTGCCAACACTGATTTTTAACAATTAGGATCAAGTGTGGCAGGGTTCAAAACACCTCTTATGGCACCTCTGTGAGCAAGCACAAACTGTCTACATAAACAGAAAGGATCAATCTCTCCAAGGGCCAGCCTTCAGCAGACTGCCTGTGGAAACTGGAGTTTTACTGCAGAAACAACTGCTGGCACACACAGGAAGTGCTCCTTCAACCCCACTGCTGCTTTGCACTCCTGTGCTCACCAACACTCAAGTTCAAGCAGAAGATGCTGGTATTTAGAAGCTACACAGATTTCTGTAGTACCTGCAAGGTGCAGGAGGTGAAAAACAGCCTTAAAAAAGCTGAAAACGTTCCTGCCTTGTCACACTCCACTGCACAGCACCGAAGTGAGCACAGAACTCGGGCCACACTCAGCAGCCAGCACCAGGGGCAGCTCTGCCTCCAATCACTTATCTGAGAGTGCTCTTCAAAATAACAGGAAATACTGAAAGTACACACCAGTGGAACAAAATGAAATGAAGGGTTTAAAGAGTGAAAACAAAAAAATCCATTTTCTGCCACATGCATTTCAGATTAGTTACTCTAAATCATATAATCTAGTATTTGTTTCTCAGTAACATCTAATTAGAAAACTCCAAGTTTCTAAGGAAAAAAATACCAGCTTGCAGCATTCAAACTCTTAGTAAAGGGAAATACACCAATATCTTATTTAAATACAAAGAAAAAAACTCCAAATTATTTTCAAATTTTAGCCAGCGATTACATTTCTCCACCTACTTTTAAATTAAAATTCTGAACCTTGTATTTTGTATCCAAATACACACAGGGAAAGACAAAGCACCAGAATAACAATATTTGCATTTTCTTTTTCACTGATTTGCCTGCAGAGGCCTGAGCACTGAAAAGGCACAGCACAGCCTTCACCCTTAATTAAAATCTTGGGTCAAGAATAAAATAGTTAGAAAACAAAGAGAAAATAACACATACATACTTTTTAAATTGTAGTGTATTTGCGAAAAATACAAATATGTATTTGTGTATTTACAAATTTATATACTGCAATAGGTCTGTGGATCTCAGCAAAAACATTTTGTCTAATTTCAGAAAAAGACAGTAATATTTTGCATGGGCAACTGAACTACAAATTAGAACTTACTGTGCTGAAATAGCAGATAACAAGACACCAGATCTGTGCAAAGTGCAGTAATCAAGTCAAAATATTTAAATTGAACTTCTTTCAACTGTTTTCCACTGCAGGAACTTCAGAAAAGGCAGATTGCTGCAGAATCTGTTACCAAAACATTCAAACCCACCTGGAGACATGCCACTCTTACACCACTGTGGAGCTCTAGCACCACATGAGTAACTGCACTGAACAGAAAAGCAAAGTATTCAAATGTAACTACATCTAAAATAAACACTTGGGGAACAGAGGAGGAAATCCACTCCTGCTTAAAACAAAACCTATTTATCAGAACAGGATCCATTTCCCTGAACAGTAGCAAAGATTATCAAAATTAACTATACAATTAGTTTACACTAGAAGTCAGTCCTTTGAATAAGATTCTTGGACAAACCTCAACTCCCATTCTTTTTCCTTCCAAAACAAAAATTTAAGTCATATGCATGGACAACTGCAACAGATCAGCTTTCACCTATAATTTGCTTTCTATCCCATAAAAATGTGATAGTGTGACTTGAGGTATATAATTAGGTCATGACATGACCTAATGAGAAAGGTCAGCAATACCTGAACTGAAAGCACAGCTACTGAACTCAGCCCAACACCCTGAAAGTCAGGTTTGAGCATCACTTAACACTTCCTGTCAGTGGTATCTCAAATCTGTTCCAGAATTACTAATCCTCTCCTGGAAACTTGTACCATCACACCTTGCAATACAACAGAGAGAGGTTTGGTGATGAAAGAATGAATAATAAATAAATACACACATACACAAAATGTGAGAGACATTCTGAGAGCTGTTTATTTGTCTGCAAGAGAAAACCAGGGATTGGTCATGACTGGTCACTCAAAACTGATTCTTTCCATTCAATGAATGACTACTCCACAAGTTTTCCAGCACATGCTGAGAAGGGACGTTGTTGTCAGTCACATTCACACCAGTTTCACTCCTCACCTGTGTCACTGACACACTGTATGACAGCAACCAACTCATTTCACTTCTGAGCCCCAGAGTGACACGGAAACCTCACTAAGCCATGTAGCAAACAGCCTTCAAGATCCACTCACGGACTGAAATCCTGTTCTGACAGTTCACTGCTTCTTAAAAAACACCTTTCCTTTTCTCTGCCCTTTTACCTTTTCTTCTCTAGTTAGAAATCATGTGGGACATGCCAAGAATTTCAGCAATTAAGACAGGAAGTTGTCCACCATCATTAGTAATGAGCTTTACTATTTAAGCATTTGCCAGTAGCCTAATGTAAAATGAAAGATCACACATGAAGACAAATGTGCAGATTATATGTGCACTATTTTGCATCAAAGTGTAACTCCAAAATCTTTCTACTATACCAGAAAACACCTCAGAACTCCCAACCATGCTAAAAAGGGTATTTCTAGTCCAAACAGATACCAAAGCCCTAACTGACATACCCAAGGCTTTACCTTGATATCCCTGAGTCACCAGAACATCAGCACAAATCACACTTACACCAGCCAGGAAACTGCAGGAGACATCAAGCACATGCAGGGGGTTTAAACAAACTTTGTTTCAGACTCTCTGTCTACACAGATCGTAACTCAAGAACTCATTCCCTTATTTTTCTTTAATAAAAAGTGCTTCCATTTGCAAAATTTTAGTTTAGCCCAGTGATTTCTAAAGTGGATTGATGCATCAACAGAAAATAATTAAATTAATTCCAACTGGAACCATTTATGTACAGATGGTATCAAGTATTCATCCACCTATCTTGCTGTTAAATCTCCTTTTCAATAAAAGAAGGGCATACACTGAAGCTCAAAATTTCTATGTTAGTTATTTTAGAGATGGGGAAAGAATATGGATAATGAAAATAAGAACTGTGGATCATTTTTCTCATTGCTTTGTCTCCTTGGTCCAAGTTGCACTCTACATCTCAGACAGGACTCATACCCTTACACAAGAGCTTGATAATGCTTCCTGCTTGCTCAGGGGGAACTGACATCTCCCATTCAACCACAACAAGCTGGGGTTAGAATCATTCATTAACCAACACTTCCACTAATTTACAGTTTTACACATACAGAAGTTTTGATCTCTGTCTCACAAGCACCCAGCAGGCAGATGCTAGAGATACCCACCCAAGAGCAGCCCAAAGACACAGGCTTGAGGATGGCATTAGGGAAAATCAGCACTGGCAGCATAAGGGAAGGTAAGGAGGAAGGGCTCTCTGTGCTCAGTGGAAGAAGTCACCTGTTAACAAAGCACATGAAGAGGATGACACACCTGTACCTTTTTTCACTAGCAAGGCCCACTCAGAAGCCTCCCAGACCCCTGAGCCCAGTGGCAGTCTGCTGCAGTAAGAAGTTCCCTCCAAAGGAGAAACATGAAGTCTGGAAGCACTTCAGGAAATTGCAAACATACATCAATGCAGCCAGGTGGGCTGTATCTGAGAATCCTGAGGGAGCTGGCCAGTGTAGCTGAGATACCACACCACCACTTTTTGAAAGGCCATGAGACTGTGAGAGGTTCCTTCTGACCAGAAGACAAATAGCACAACCAATTTCAAGAGCAAGGAGGAGGATCCAGGCAACTACAGCTCAGCCAGCCTAACCTAAATCCATGAGAGGATTACAGAGCAAATCCTGCAAGAGCAAATCCTGCTCCTCAAGGAGCACAAGAAGAGTACAGGGAATAGCTAGCATGGATTCACCAAGGACAACTGGTGCCTGATGAACACCAGAGCTTACTGCAAGGAGGCAACTGGCTCAGGAGATGCTGGAACAGCCCTGAACAAAGGCCATTAGCAGCAGTCTCCCACAGTATCCCTACAGCCAAACTGGTGAGACAGGCCATGGGCTAAGTGAGCAATGAGTTGTTTGGGAATTGCCTGGACTGCTGAGCTGAAAGAACAGCCACCAGCTGTCCCAAGCTCCATCCAAGCAGCTGCAGCCCCATCTCCTGGGGATCACCACTGAAACCAGCAGCACCACCCAATGTCTTTGTTAATCACCCAGATGATGGGACAGGCTGCATCCTCAGTAAGTGTCCAACGACACCAAAGTGGGAGCAGTGCTCAGCTCCTGCTCAGAGGCACCAGGACAGGCNCTCTGAAGAACCCTTATTACTGTCAGCTCTCTAATGAGAGGTTGCAGAAGAGAGAACTGGACTCTTCTGGATGATGGACACTGACATGTTAAGAGGTAACAGCCACAAACTGGAAAGGAAATTTCAACTAGCTTAAAGTGAGAGAGGAAAGAAAAAATCACTGAGTGCAGCCAAATGTGGAAATAGATTACCTAGAAAGGTGTTAAAGGCTGAACAATCTTATCTAAATCATTCCTGCTTTAATACATGCAGGGAGCTGGATTAGATGACCTCCAGAGGCCCCTTCCAAACTAAATGACTGTTTTTAAGAATTTACTATTTGACCTGCCAATTATTCTATACTAGAAACTTTTCCTTCAGCAGGATTTTCATCAGGCTTATTACTTTTTATCACATATTTCCAAATTCCAGTTCTCCTGTACATACAGAAAGCCCACAGCCAGTGTTGTACACAGAAATGCTCATTTGCCTTATCTTCTTGCCCTTAGAACTCCTTCCCTTTGTACAGTTGTGCTTCCCCCACAACCAGGAAACACTTTTTCAGCATCAGAAACATTCTGCACTTTTAAGCTTCCTTGATCTAAAAACACCCTAAATCTGAAACTTCTTCAATACCCTGACTCATGATACAGGAAAGATTAGAGTAAGAAAGCAGAGGAGTGTGACCCATGCCATTTTGTGGCAAAAACTACTTTTTCCCCCTCTGTCCACTTAAAAACTTTAGAAAGACAGTTGTCCCTGCTACGCTTTCCATAAAATAAGAAATATTCCACGAAAGACACCATCTAACATGTTTTCCACAAGGGCCTTACTCACCTTTCAGAGCACTCTATTTTTTATTTTTGGAGGCCCATTTATGTATTTATGTTCTGTTTACAAACAGTCACACCCAACNGCCTCTGCTCAGCCCCTGTGAGGCTGTGTCTGAGGGCAGCCAGGGCTGGGCTCCTGTGCAGGACTCACACACACTCTGGAGTGGCCAGTGCCAAGCTGGGCAGATGGCAGGAGCACAGGGTGTACAGGGAGAGGCTGATGGGACTGAGAGGCTGATGGAACTGAGAGAGCACAATCTGGTCAAGAAAAGAGCTCTGAAGAACCCTTATTACTGTCAGCTCTCTAATGAGAGGTTGCAGAAGAGAGAACTGGACTCTTCTGGATGATGGACACTGACATGTTAAGAGGTAACAGCCACAAACTGGAAAGGAAATTTCAACTAGCTTAAAGTGAGAGAGGAAAGAAAAAATCACTGAGTGCAGCCAAATGTGGAAATAGATTACCTAGAAAGGTGTTAAAGGCTGAACAATCTTATCTAAATCATTCCTGCTTTAATACATGCAGGGAGCTGGATTAGATGACCTCCAGAGGCCCCTTCCAAACTAAATGACTGTTTTTAAGAATTTACTATTTGACCTGCCAATTATTCTATACTAGAAACTTTTCCTTCAGCAGGATTTTCATCAGGCTTATTACTTTTTATCACATATTTCCAAATTCCAGTTCTCCTGTACATACAGAAAGCCCACAGCCAGTGTTGTACACAGAAATGCTCATTTGCCTTATCTTCTTGCCCTTAGAACTCCTTCCCTTTGTACAGTTGTGCTTCCCCCACAACCAGGAAACACTTTTTCAGCATCAGAAACATTCTGCACTTTTAAGCTTCCTTGATCTAAAAACACCCTAAATCTGAAACTTCTTCAATACCCTGACTCATGATACAGGAAAGATTAGAGTAAGAAAGCAGAGGAGTGTGACCCATGCCATTTTGTGGCAAAAACTACTTTTTCCCCCTCTGTCCACTTAAAAACTTTAGAAAGACAGTTGTCCCTGCTACTCTTTCCATAAAATAAGAAATATTCCACGAAAGACACCATCTAACATGTTTTCCACAAGGGCCTTACTCACCTTTCAGAGCACTCTATTTTTTATTTTTGGAGGCCCATTTATGTATTTATGTTCTGTTTACAAACAGTCACACCCAACCAACTCGTTTGTCAGCTTCACAAAGTCCCCTCTGGGAACGCTCCTGACAGCAAATTTAAATAAACACCTTAAAAGCCACAGAGGCTTTCTAATAATCTACACATGGGTTTTGTTTCTCTTTAAAGTTAAGAATACAGGAAAAAGATGAAATGAATAATTTTGAAACATGTCAGTCTTTGATTATGGACTAAGACTCTCAAAGAAGAAAGAATCCCTTCAGTAATCCAGGTTACAATAATGGCTCCTTCAACAGCTGTACCAATATAACAGAGTAAGATTGAGACTGAAACAAATTGCCAAAGGAATGAATTTCTAAAAAACACTTCTCATCAAAATATACTTGAAAACAACTTAACCTTCACTAAAAGGACACCTCCAGGAAGCTCAATGTTAATGCCTGAAAGGTGCATTTTAATTCCCACTTAATAGGTCAAGATTAAAATTCATGGGGAGAAGCTGAGAATCATTACAGGAATGATCAGTGTAGCTAGTGGCCCAAAGAGAAAAACAAACCTTCAAGGTGTATTTCCACACATTTTTGCAACCTTTTCTTAAGGATACCTTTTGTTTCTTTACTACCAAGATCAAGAGTGCCAATAAAGCCTATCAGATCACTGGGTGCATAAAATGAGTACAATCCCATGACAAATTAACCTAGATTAGAAATCAGAAAGTGTGTAATTACTAAGGTCAGTCAAGTTTGAAATAGCCTTCCTATTTACTGCAGAGGTAATAGCAATAAATTTACAAAATCCCCTAACAATGCCGAGGTAACTCCCTGAAATAAAGAACTCACCAAAAAGTTCAGAGAGCAGAACAGATGAACAAAGGAGAAAGAAGAAAACCCCAGCAATTTCTGTGGGCCCATGGAAGAACAAAGACACAGAGGTGGCTCGAGTCCATTTAATGTTGTCAAAAGTAAATACAAAACTACACCATGGCTTCATAATCAATCTAAGACAGTACATAATCAATCTAAGACAAAAAAAGAGCCACCACCCTAACTATCATTGCTGCCTTCACCACAAGTAGCTGAAGTCAATCAAACCCACAGTGCAGCTTCTCCCAGCAGCACTGGCTTCTGCCAATAACTTCCTGACCATAGAGCCAGGCCCCAGCTCAGGAGCATCACATCACCTGTGACTGTTCCACTCTCTCCTCCTCCACACTGAGCCCATGTCCACATGGTCAGGCAACTGAGCTGCCTCAGGAAGTTGTTGTAATCTGAGTACCTCGGGGAATTAAAAAAAGAAGAACTAGAAGTACATCTTTTTAACCAGATTAGTTCTTTTTACTCACTTCCTGGCTGTGGAAGTCCCTTTGATGAGAGCAGGGAAGGGGCAGCCACAACCCAGACTGTCTTGAAATGTCAGGGAGTTCACCAAGGAACACAAGAGAGCCACAATATATACCTGATCTTTTTGCAATCCCCTTACTAACACCACCAAATCTTCATCTGTGAATCACTTTTTGAAGGACTGAATGCTATTTTTAACCAAGCAATACATTTCACTGTAACCATTTTAAGGCAAACACTGCAATCTTTACAGTTCTCATATGTACAGCCAAGCTGTTCACAGCCCCAGAGTCCTTTCAGAAAAAAAGAAGTTATTTTAAAAATCAAATAAATAAACCAAAACAAACTCAGCATGATTTCCCACCTCTACCTAAAGCAGAAGAAAGGAGTGGAAGGCTCTTCACTCCCTGAGTTCTGAGGTTCATCAGCTGCTGCTGGCTCACCTCTGGACACTCACTGGCAGCATTCTTACAACACTGCAGTCAATTTGTGTTTACTGTACCTGTATTTGTAGTCTTTTCAAGTTTAAACTACAAAGTAAATTATTAATCATCTAATTATTACCATCTAACCCACATAAACAGAGTTAGCTACAATCCTACTTAAAACCTAGGCAGAGGCATAATTTGCAGAACCAACTTTTAACAGCCAGTAAAGCTTCCTACAATCTGGAGGCAGGCTGGTCTGACAGGCAGGCAGGGTTTGGCCTATATCACAGAGGATTGGTTAAATAAAGCCACAGAACTTTTTCTGCACTTAAAGGGGTACCAAAATGTTGCCTGTACTGTCAACAAGACGTCTCTCTGGAAACTGAAAGCACACCTGCCCTTCTGAAAGTTTTAGCTGAAAAACAACGTGGTTGTGAGCTCGACAGCGAGACAGACAAGCAATGCTTACCTAGGCAAGTTATTCCTAATTGTCGCTCGATTTTTCTCTGTTTTACAGAAGAACTGGCATTTTGAATCTTTTTCCCGCTCTCAGGCACACTCTGGATGGATACACACTCACACACAGCTGTGAAATGGAGTAGGACATGACTTATTCACAGCACTACCAAACCAAGCAGCTTCAGCAACGCGGCTCTGGGACAGTGACAGCAGGAGCAAAGTACACACGACACTGCAGGAACTTACACACGAGCAGAGTCACCAAGTCCATCTCGTTCAGTGCCGTACCGCCTTCAGGTGGTATCAGCAGGCTTTCAAGTACTTTTATCTAAGGACAAGAATGTTTGTACCAGCTCACGAGTCGGGAGAGAGTGGAAGAGGGCTTTAAAAATAAAACAAACCACCAGAAGAAATAAATAAATAAATGGAAAACCATCCCAAAACAAAACATAACGCAGATGAACGTGACGCATGCAGACGGCTCAGATTTAGGACAGTAGTTTGCTAGTCTGGGCTCCTGGGAAGTGACTTCACTTTTCCCGCGGAGGAGGCAGGGAGATGAACGCTCCCACAGCGCTCCAGCTTTCCTGACCACGAAAACAACTTTATTTGTTAAATCTTGCACCGTGCTCCAGCTCCTCTCCTCCCGGAGCGCCACTGCCCAGGGAACTCCACGCACACGGACACACAGCACGAACCGGCGGAACCATCACCCCGCGCCCCGCCGCGCTGAGGGCCCGCGGCCAGCGGAGGAGCCACCTCAGGTCAGCGGGCACTATCACCCGGCACAGGGCGGGCCGGCGGCTCCCCCTCCTCCCGCGCCCCTTCTCCGGAGGGAGCGCCGACCTCCCCGCCTGTCCCCTGACGCCCCCCGCGCCCGGCTGGGCAGGCCCGGGGCAGGGTGCCGCTCTCTCACCGGTGCAGCCGGGCTGTCCTCCCCGCGCCGCCGCTGCCTCCAGCCCGGCGGGGCCGCGCAGCCGCCTCAGGGCCGGGACAGCGTCGCCCACATTCCGGCGGCGAGAGGGCGGGCGGGTGCGCGCGCACGGCTGACACGGCGTGAGGGCGGGAGGGAAGGAGGGAGCGAGGGAGGGACGGTGCCCGCCCTCGGCAGCCGCGGCCCCGCCGGGAGCCCCGGGCCGTGCGTGCTCCCGGGGCAGGGCGAGCGGAGAGCGGCCCCGCGACCGGCCCGCCCCGCCTTCCTGTCCTGTGCGGCCCCATGGGAGTGATCCCTCTGGAACACGGAATTATAGGATGGTTTGGGTTGGAAGGATCCTTAAATGACCGTCTCATGCCACCCTCCTGCCGTGATCTGTCCACTACCCCAGGTTCCTACAAGCCCCGTCCAGCCTGGCCTTGGACGCTGCCAGGGATGGGGCAGCCACAGCTTCTGTGGGCAACCTGTGGCAGGGCCTCCCCACTCTCACAGGGAGAGGTTTAGTCCTAATATCTAATCTAACCCTGCTCTCTAGTGGTAAGCAATTCTTCTGCGTCCTGGAACTACATGCTCTTGTAAATAAATTATCCCTGTAAGTTCCCTTCAGGTACGGAAAGGCCACAATGAGGTCATCCCAAAGCCGCCTCTTTTCCAGGCTGAACAATCCCAAGTCTCAGCCTTTTATCACAGCAGAGCTGCTCCATCCCTCTGATCCTCCTGCTGCCTCCTCTGGAATTGCTCCAACAGGTCCATGTCCTTCCCTGCTGGGACCCCAGGCAGGGTCTCACCTGAGCAGAGGGGCAGAGCCCTCCCTGCTGCTGCTGCCCACACTAATTGTGATCTATGCTTCTCTCCCACCTGTCAGAGCATCCAGCAGGCACTGAAAAGTGTCGAAATCCTCGCCCACAACTGAAGGACAATTTTAGGAACCTATAAATCACGGTGCTCTTTGGAGTTAAGTTTGCCTTCAGATTTTGTACCGTGGTCTCGCCAAGTGGTAGATTGTGTTTGCTTATAGACAGTGGTTTGGTGTGGTTAAACAAATATTGAGAAAGTCAATATCTATGCCTAAGTAAACATCACCATTGTTTGTGTTGAAATAAAATATGTTTATTTTATGTTTGGGTTGTGTGTGAAACAAATTATATTTAAATTAACCACAGCACCTATACAGCTTGCCTGTGTTCTCCCCATTTCAGATGTGGTTCAGCAAAATCTTCAGGAATGTCAGATCACAGCCTCCAATAGAACAACTTGAGCATAAAAGCCAGTGGGCTGTGTCCTGTAGCCCCTGGGACAGCCAGACTGCCCATGTGGGCATTGATTTTAGGCTGTTTTCTTGTCACTAGGGTCTAGAGATTTGTTTGTTACACGGGTTTTTTTTGAGCTGAACTGTTGTAAAAAACCTGTCCCAAAGCTGGCAAGGCAAACAGGCAAAGGTGAGCATTTCACAGGGAAAAAAAAAAAAAGCAGCTCTCTGGTCAGCTCCCCATTTAAGAATTGTTACTACTTGTCTATAAATGGTGTAAATTAAATTACCTGCTGATTACTTCTATCACACCACAGCTTCATATAAACCACAAAAGCATAAGGAAAGCAGAAAAATTCAGGGAGGGGAGGAAAATTATTTTACTGAATATTACAATAGAGAATGAATAAAAAGAAAGTATCTCTGGTATTGTACCCAGGCACTGCACACTGGTGTATGAATGTGGGCAATAAACAGGAGGAACTGAAAGTCAGTATTTCATCACCAGGATTAGGAATAAATGGTCATAACTGGTTATTGGAAATGGAGAGTTTGTTCAGGAAGCCTAGGTAGGAAAAAAGAGACATCAGGTAGAGAGTGAGTGACAATTATTTGGATAATGGCAAAAAGGAAAAGAGCAGCTGTAACCAGATGATTTACAATGGAAGAGAATAGTCCAAATCCAAAACACAGCCCCACAAGCAGCTTCATGAGGAGAATTAATTCTACCATCCAAACCCACCAACACACAAACCAATGATCAAGCTGAACTACAATAAGAAACAATTTATTTAAAATGCTTACAAAAATCATCTGCAATTTTGGACAACACATTTAGAAAAATTGATAAGTAATCTGAAGGCTATTAGCAATTTCCTTCAAGAATTTAGAAAAGATACAGAGGTTCCATGAGACCAGCAAAAAGAAAACAGTGCCTACTCTAAAACAGAAAAGGATGAGAATCAGAGGCAAATCAGCTTTATTTTGTATCAGACAAATTACTGGAAGGAAATATTAAGCAAATTGGCTGATAAGATTAATAACAATCAACAATAATATGTCAAAACCAAATTATGGAATCTTGACTGCAGCAAGGCTTCTGATAATATATCACCTAATGCTCTCCTAAGCAGGATCAAGTAGCATTGGCTACACAAAATTTGGTTGAAATGCTTAGAAAATGGCACTCAAAGCTAATATCAAGTTAATTTTGCAGTTAGTCTTCCAGATGCTTACATCCTGAGTCCTGAACTGCTTCTGTGAGGGAATAGGGTAGGAAATGTTTTTATCATATTTGTGGAGGATATCCTGTCCAGGTGAGCACTGTAATCATTTTAAAAGATCTAACTGGAATTGAACAAATCATGAGAAGTTGGAACAAAGATCTGAACTAAAGAGGATGTAATTCAATAAGGTGATAAAATATTACACACAGCTGGGAATAATAACTGGCTGCAAAAAAGTGAGCTGGAGACAGAGGCAAAGCAGTTGTTTTATAGAAAATCTTGGTTTGTGGTAGAAAATAGAATAGAAATAGAAATGAATAGGAATAGAAATGAAATGAAATGACATGAAATGAAATGAAATGACATGAAATGAAATGAAATGAAATGAAATGAAATGAAATGAAACGAGATGAAATGAAATTAAATGAAATTAATAGAATAGAATAGAATAGAATAGAATAGAATAGAATAGAATAGAATAGAATAGAATATGGGGCAACAGTGATTTGTGACCTACCCCTTACCACACCCACAGGCATTCCAAGCATCCCAAAATGTCTTGAGACAATTTGGTGTTGCAAAAAGTGTGACTGCTCTACTGAAATGTAGGAAAGGGCTGTCAAACACAAGAGCAAAATAATTCTGCTCAAAAAGGAGCTCAAGAAGGTTTTCCTGAAGAAGAGTGCTTATTTTGGGGGATCTCCTTTCAAATACAGAGATCTCTGTGGAGAATGTAAACAACTACCAGGAGCCTGGACAACTTGACCTTGAGTTATACTGAAGCACAACTGAATGGAATTGAATTGGACATCTGAAAAGTGCAAGAGTAGCCTTCACTGACTTCATGGACCTCACAAACATCACAGGACCCATAGCCCACCCAGTCCTTGCAGACTTCAAGACTCCCAGAGCCCTGAATGACCTCACAAATGCCACAGCCCACCAAGATTCAACAGCCCTCAAAGCCTAGAGTGCCATATCAGCCCTCACAGACCCTACTGCCTCCACAGACCCCATAGCCCTTTCAGCCCCTGTAGCCTTCCCAGACCCCACAGAACTCAAAGCTGTGAAAGACTTCCCACACCCCATAGCCCTCCGAGGCCCTTGAGCCCTCACAGCCTCCATAGAGCTCACAACCCCAACAGACTTCATAGCTCAGACATCTCAGTCCCCACAGACCCCACATATGGCCTGACACAGCCCATCACCCTTACACTCCTGCAAGCCCCTACAGCCTTCCCAGCTACCATAGACCTCAAACTCCCAAAGCACTCATAAGCCACAAAGCCCTCAGTGCCCTACAGCCATCACAGACCTCACAGCCCCCAGAGCTGTCATAGCACCAGCAGATTCCAGAGCCCACACAGACCTGAGCCCTCACAGACCTCAAAATTCCTCTGAACTTCATAACCACCACAGACCTCATAATCCCCCAGGCCATCAAGGACAACGAAGCCCACGTAGCCTTCACAGCCCCTACAGCCTTCACACCCTTCTCAGATCTCACAGACCCCCACAGATCTCACAGACTGCATGGCTCTCACAAACCCCATAGCCCTCTGTTGTGATTTGACACTGGCCAAAAGCCAGGCACCTGCAAGAGTCATTCCCTTACCCTTTTCTGCTACAGTTGGGCAGAGGAGAGGGGAAAAGATTAGCCAAGGGCTCATGAGTTGAGATAAGGATTGGGAGGAAAAAACACCCTAAGGGCAAACAGGTCCAAATTTAAAGGTATAAAGTAAATTTATTATTAACAGAGGAAGGTAACGAGCAGTAGAAATAAGTCTACAAAACACCTCCTCCTCCCCAGCCCCCTCCCTCTTTCTCACTGACAGCACAGGGAGACAGGGCATGGGGGTTTTGGTCAGTTCATCACTTGACATCTTTTTCCAGTTGCTCAGGGAGAGGAGTCTTTCCTCTGCTGTGCCGTGGGGTCTCTCCCATGGGCAAACAGTTGTCCTAAAACTGTTATGGTGTGGGTCATTTGCCCGTGGGATGCAGTTCTCTAAAGATAGGCTGCTCTAGTCTGGAAGCAAGGGCTCTTTCTCTCTGGAAGCAGGAGCCCTCTCTCTCTATTTGGGTCTCTCAATAGACCACAGCTTTCTCCAGCATCCACCTGCTCCAGTGTGAGCACTTTTCCCACAGACTGCGAGTGGATCTCTGCATCCCCCATGGACTTCATGCATTACAGGGGGACAGTTTGTTTCACCATAGTCCTCACCACGGCCTGCAGAGGAATCTTGGCTCTGACACCTGGAGCACCTCTTCCCCTTCTTTCTTTTCCACTGACCTTGGTGTCTCCATGTTGTTCTCCCTCACCTGTCCTCACTTTCTCCTCTTCTCTAACAAGAAGAAAAACTGCTGCTTGTAGGTACCATTGTCACCTTCCACCAATTCAAAGACTCTTGCAAGATCCTGCAGCACCAAGAAGTTGATCTCATCTTAAGCTCTGTGTCAAGGAATTGTCATCTTTCTGCTGCCAGCCAGGTGGCCCTGCTGCCACTGAGCAGGCAGTGGTGGCCACTGTGGCCCTGGCACTGTTTAATGGCTCTGTTCATGCAGGGTGCCAGGAAGGAGCTACCACTACTGCCCTTTTTGCCCACAGCATGGCTGCCTGGGTGGCCAGGCAGGCAAAGTTCACCACAGGCTGCCCCAAGATGGCAGCACATCGCTGCCAAGCTGCACCAGCATGGCCCCTGGCACTGGTGCTTCACCACCCCTGGGAAAAAACTGTACACACACTGTTTTGATTTTCTTCTTAAATATGTCATCACAGAGGTGTTACCAGCCTCTCTAATTGAGCCAGCAGTAAGTTCATCTTCAGAGCCATCAGAGATTGGCTCTGTTGGACATGGTGGAAGCTTCCAGCAGCTTCTCACTGAGGCTGTCCCTGAGGCCTCCCTGCTGCCAAAACTAGGCTGTGCCAAACCAACACACCCTCACATTACCTACAGCCCTCAAAAGTCCCCACGGTTCTCACAGCCCCTAAAAGTCCCTGAACCACCTCAACCCTCAGGCTCTATGGCCCTCAGAGACCCCTTGGGAGGTCACTGGGCACAGTGTGGGTGGGAGGTGTGGGACAAGCAGGGAGGCAGTGCCGGAAGCAGGCAGGAAGGGTGAGAGGGCATCATGGGGGTGGGTGTGAGGTGCCTGAGGGGTTGTGGGGTGTTTCACTGTGTTTGTGGGGCTGTGGTGTGTTGGTAGAGAGAAATCCCTCCCAGCCTCCTGCCCCAGGGGGTTCCCCAGGGACCAGCCCTGCCCATTACATTGGATGTGGTCACCTGCACATGTAAGGACTTAGGGGGGAATGGTACAATGGTGTGCTTGGTTCTTGGGGTGGAAAAGGATTCTTTTGTCGAAATAAACTGTGAGGGGAACTTGCTAACACTTTATATGAAGTTCAGAGTTATAAACTAATGCAGTGCAGAATCTGGAAAACATGAAAGCTTTAACTTAAGGCATCAGAATCAAAGGTCCATTGTGACACTACAGAATCTTAAGGAACTAAGGGTGTGTCACTGTGGGGCATCAAGGAACCATGGGTCCATTGTGAGATGTGGAACCAAGGCTACCACTGTTACGCTATGGAACCTCATGGAGCCAAGTGTCCTTTGTGACACCATGGTGCTGTAAGGAACCCAGGGTTCTGGGTCTGTCCTGTTGTGACACTGTAGAACCAAGGAGATCATTGTGACACCTCAGAACCTCATTAAACCAAGTGCCTATTGTGACATTATGGGGCCATTGTGACATTGCAGAGCCAAGCAGACCAACGTGACACTGCAGGGCCATATGGAACTAACGGAACAGTGTGACACTATGGAACCAAGGAGTCTCTTCTGGAGTCTCTGCAGAACCAAATGGAACCAAGAGTGTATTGAGAAACAGAGGGGCCTCATAGGAGTAAGGATTCATTGTGACACTTGGGGGGTCANTTGTGACACTGGAGAACCAAGGGGTCTGTTGTGACACTTGGGAAACTCAGGGAACTGAGGGTCCCTTGTGACACAGCAGAATGAAGGAGACCATTGTGACACTAAAGAAACTGATGAAATCAAAGGTCTGTGGTGATGCCTCATAGAACCCAAGGGCCATTGTGACACAGCAGTGCCCAGTTTATCAAAAGGTTCATTGTGACTCAGAGGGTCCTCATGGAACCAAGGAGCCATTGTGAGACAATAGAACCTCAGGAACCAAGGGTCTATTAAGACAATGTAGAACCAGGGTGATTCTGAGGAGCCCAAGGGAACAAAGGGTTAATTTTGACACTTTGGGATATCATGTGACCAAGGGTCCATTGTTACACTTTGGAACCAGAGAGTCAGTTGTGACCCAGTGGGGCCTCACGGAACCAAAGGTCCATTGTGACACTTTGGAGCCTCATGGAACCCAGGAGACCATTATGACATTACAGACTCTCCTGGAGCCAATGGGCCATTGTGACTGTGCAGAAAGTCACGGAACTGGGGGTCCCTTGTGACACTGCAGAACCAAGGGGACCATTGTGACACAACGTAACCAAGGGTCTACTGTGACACTGATGGTCCTCAGGGAACCAAGGGTTGATTGTGACACTGCAGAGCTTCACAGAACCACAGAACCAATGTGACACACCAGAGGCTCATGGAACCAATGGTCCTTTGTGACACAGAGGAGTTTTAGGGAACCCAGGGGCCATTGTGACACAGATGGGCACCATGTAATCATGGGTGCATTGTGACATTGCAGAACCAATGACAGCACTGTGACACCTCAGAGCCCCATGGAGCCATGTGTCTCATGTGACATTGGTACAACCTGCTTAATTGCAGAGGAGCAAAAAGAGCTCTCTGTGAATTGCAGAAAGGACTTCAGGTTCGAATATTCCCCAAAACAAGATGTATGTTGAGTTATATGTTGATAAGAAAAAAAATTCTGATATTTTCACTTTACTAACTGTAAAAGGGGCAAATAGAAAGGGAAAAGAAGATAAAAGCTGGAAAAAGTTAAGATTACTTTAAAAGCAGAAGTTAGTTTACCACACTTACTGCATTTCCACCAAGATGGGAAAGGGGCGGGGAGGAGGGCAAAACTGGTTTTGCCTTTTCTTTTTCTCAGCTGCTTGAAGTGGCTTTATCTGCATTTTCTGAGGGCTGCCAGCTTAGGTGGAATGCACTCAGTTACCTTCTGCAATGAAGACAAAGTGCATGATTCCTGCAGCTCACATGTGGCACTGGTACTTGTGCTTGCTCACTCCAGGAGTGCCAGAGCAGGGGGTGTTTTCCCCAGGATGGTGGCATCTTGGCTCTTGGAGCTTGTCTCACTTTTGAGACAAATTTAAGATAAGACACTCTACAATGAGTAGCCTAAAGGGTTTTAACGATTCCCCTCCGCCAATAGAAAATTAATACTCATGGAAATTAATAGAAAATGAAAATGAATAGAGGAAAGTGAAAGAGATTGCTCACAGAACTCACCCCCCTCACCCCACAGAGGAACAAAGACCCAAAAATGCCCAGAGAATGGGGCAAACATTGAGGAAATACCCCTTCCTGACACATAGGAGAGAGATGGGACTGGCTTTCACGCTGAGGGAAGTGGAACTTCCATGTAGGAGTTCCAGGAGGAGGCAAAAGCCTGGTGGCTCTCTGGCACTGACCTCCTCTCCCTGGCAGATGAAGCAGCTTGGCTGGAGTGTCTTGCTGTGTTTTCTGTCTCTGGCTTGGCTCCTCGAGGCTTGGGGCTGGAATGGAGCAACTCTGCTCTTGCTGGTTGCCACTCCTCCAGTCTCAGAGCAGCAGCTGTTCAGTTCACCTCAAGGCAGCTGAAGGATTGCTGCTGCAGCTTCTCTGAGCCAGGGAAGGGAAAAGCTTTTTGCCTGAGCCAAGCAAAACCAAGCCTCACAGCACCATGGAACACCTGGCCAATGAGGCTTCAAAAATGCCTGCCAAAAGGCCCAAAACTCCCCCCTCCCCAGCCCCTTGGAAGGAAAATTATAGCCAAGGCAAGGGAGGGGTAGGCAAGGCAAGAGAGGGTGTGCAAGGGAAGGCAAGGGAGTGGGAAGGGAGTGGGAAGGGGAGGGGAAGGCAAGGATGGAGCATAGGATGGGCAAAGAAAGGAAAGTGAATGCAAGGGAAGGGCATGGGTAGGGCAAGGATAGGCAAGGCAAGGGAGGGGCAGGGTGAGGGAGGAGTACAGAAGGCAAAGCAAAGGAGGGGTGTACATAGGATTGCAAGGAATGGCAAGGGAGTGATGGACAAGGTGAGACCTGGGAGGGCTCAGCAAGCCAAGGGCAAGGAAGGGCAAGGCAAGGGAGGGGAAAGATGGAGGCAAGGAAAGGCAAGGAGGGGTATGTGAGAGGGACATGGTGGGAGAGGAAATGGCCAGGCATAGGAGAGGCAAGTCAATAAAAGGCAGGAAAAGGGAGAGGAAAGGGAGGGGCAAGGGAGGAGAAAAGCACGGCAAGGAAAGTAACGGGTAACAGAGGAGCAAGGCAAAGGAGGGGTAAGGAAGGAAAGGCAAGAGAGCGGCAGGCAAGGCCTGACAATGAAAGAAAATGGTAGGCAAGGGCAGGCAACACAAGGTAAAAGTAGGAGAGGCAAGGCAAGGAATGGGAAGAATAGGCAAGCCAAAGCTTGTTGAACCAAGACAACATAAAATGTGTATCTTATCCAGGCTGGCCATCTCCAATCACAGGTGCTTGGGCACAGGGGCCTTGATGCGAGGGTGCTTAGTTAGAGATAGTTCTCATTCATGCCTTGGAGAGTTTTCAGACCAAAGCAGCTCACAGGGGCAGAACTGCAACAAAATCCTGCAAACTCTGCTAATAAATATGCATTAAGTGCTTTTGCACAAAGGGTTCATGTGCACAAACCCATGTGAATGGTAACAGTTGATACTGTAAGCCAAACCAAGTGGTTATGTACATTGTAGAGATGAGTACAGTAGTAGTATTAAGACTGCATATGAGGAAACAAGAGTGGTAACATGGCAAAACAAACCAAAAGGCAAATAGTAGCTTCTTTCAATAAAACAGATAAGTAATATAAAAGTAAAATATCAGTGACATTCATACAAACTTGTCAATTTACACCAGCAAAGCTCAGCAAAGTTTGCCTGGTCTCAGAGGTAGAGTCGCTTTATCTTGCGGACAGATTCCTGCCACCAGTCACTCCAACGCTGAACTGCCAGCAGCTGAGCTGCACCTTCTGCCTTCACCTGGGCAAACAGCTGCTCAACTGTACTTTTGTACTTCTGTGTAAAAACCCCAACAATTAAGGACAAAATTAGTAGAGACAAAATGTAATTTTATTTGCTTAAATCCAGGTCCTGATCCACTGTGTCAGAAATCTGCATAGAGGCCACTTATTTTTTGCCCCTGACAATAGAACTATATGAATAATTAACTATTAGCTGTGTTCCTTCTGTGTTCCTTTTAAAGACTTCTGAAATGAAATTATCAGCAATGTTTAAATTTTGCTTCCATTAGTTCCTAGGAGCAGGGAGTTGCCTTCTCTCAAGACCCAAATGTGCCTCTCCAACATGGGATGCACTCAGGCTCTTACTGGAGCTTCTTCACTCAAAAGTATGAACTGAACTATTACAAAACTGCTAAAAAGTTATTTCCTATAAACAGAAACTTGTAGACTACCATAAAAACCTCAAGGCACTTTAATATTCTTAAAGAGTCCATGCTCCAAAACATAAAGTACTGTATTTTTAATGCAGCACACATCCAGGAAAATACTCCTGGTGTGTGTGCATTCTACATCCAATCCTTTTATCCAACCATTTGTATGAAACCATTTGTATCCAAAAACCCACATTCCCTTCAAATCTGTGCTTTAATCAGGTTATTGGGCACCAGAACTAGATACAAAAAACACACATGCAAATTGATAGTTTTGATGGCATTTGGCATCATATATTTCACATTCCCCTATTAAAACCAGAGATTTTAAAGAAGTTAGTTTAGTTCAGTGGGAATACAATTACCTCCAGGTCAGATGTATAAACACATCTCCAAGTGATTTAACATAAAAATATTCTCCTAACTGCAGAGCACTGCTGTTCTGAAAACCATTGTCTGTGCCAGTCAGAGAATCAGAGTTGTCTGCATTCTTTTAACAGACTCAGTGAATATAGTGTGATCATTTTTATGGTGGGAACAGTCATCTGTGATAGCTGCAGATATAAGATAGGTATGAAGTACTGTACAGCTCTTCATCCTCTATGGGAAAATCAGCTGTTGTGATCTAAGGCTGGAGCTATGGGCTTCAGAAAGAAAAGTGAGTGAAAAGAAGCAGGACAGGAATGGCACTGGGGCATAGTTGCTTTGGGAACTATGATGCTGCCAAAATGCAGTGTCCTGTTTGTGACACCATCCCTGCATCTCTGCTGAAACAACTCCTCTTTGGCATGTCCTGAATGAGAAGACTCCCTGAGAAACCAACCCTGTGTGCTTCTACAGCATCACAAAGGAACAGACATGAGAAAGGATTTCTACACATGATAATAGGGCCTCAAGGTCTGCAAACACTGTGTACATTAAAAACTTACACACACAACTAAGATTCTAGAATTGTCTTCTTAAAAAACCAAACCCCCAAGAGCAGCAGCCCACTCCAGAGTCCTCCCCCACAGACCCACCTTATATGCAGCTTGTCTTGCACCCACCACTGCCAGGTGGCTCAGGGTACTCTTAGCTGTTGAAACTGAGGCAGTTCCTCTGCACAGGATATAGTCTGGGGTGTCAGGAAGAGTAGTCTCAGGTATTCCTGGCCAACTCCTAGAAAAAACCAAACCGAGGAAAAAAAGTCAGAAAACAGAACAGATCAGACTAATTCATGTTACTTGTACTAAGGTGCCAAAGATCAATGTTATTTCTTTTTCCACAAAAGGCTTACCCTAAAAACATCTTTGTTTAGTACAACCACTTCTTCTTTTAGGAAATCTCTCAGGATCTCTCACAGTATAGAATTAATTTATTCTGAATGTCAATACAGAGGCTATTCCTAGATCTGTATGTACTGAATTGATAACTAGTGACATGCAAGTGGCACAGCAATAGCAGTGACATGGCATTGTTTTACAATACTCTATGTAATCCACTTTTATTTGGATCCAGTGCAAGTCTTTCTTTAAAATCATTACCCACTCAAATGACCCCATTGCTAGTTCAATGACATTACTAATGATGAGAAACAGATTCAACAAGTGCAGCAAAGAACTATGAGAACAGTTACCAGTTATTAGTTATCAGTTCAGAGCAGAGGAATTAGACATTGTTCAGTATCTCCAAATATTACCTCCTTCCTTGTTTGACTGACTGCTGAACTTTGGGGGCTCCTTGAGGAGGTCCAGCTTGTTTATGATGCCTTGAAGGTGACATCTTCTCTGGAGTTATTTCAGTTTCTGGGGGGTAACAGAAGATATGCTCAGCAGAAACCCAACATTATCAGGAATACAATTGTTTTGGAGTCATTGTGCAGCTCAATGCTCTTCACACTCACAAAATAGCTTTGCCTGGTTTATTATGCAAATCTTCTAATTTAAAAGATATAGCAAAGCAGAGCTCCTGTTCCCAGGGACAGACTGCTGCAGTCTTTGACTAGGGAGAGGAGGCCTGAACAAGCAAGCTCTTCTTTTCTTACCTGCTACTTTTACATCATCAACAGTGATGGTTTCATCAAGTTCCAAGAGCAGCTTTTCAGTGAGAGCAGCCAGTGCAGAAAAAAAGCTCTGAGCACATTCAGCAACACAATCCTGTCGCAACATTGGAGACAAATGAGAGGATTTCCTTTGAGAATATGATCTCCTTTTAATTTGGCTCTGAAAGACTACACAAATATCAAACTCTGGCATTCTGCAGCAGCTGCAGATAACAGACATAAGGCTCAAAATTGCACACAGAAGGGTTTTTGCAGTATTCTTAACATTGCCTGATTATCTAAAGTTCAAAAAACTGTAGTTTTGTATATAGGTACCCAGTAGTTACACACTTGGTTAAATGTGATTAAACCAGCTTCTAGCCAAAGAGAAGATCATTTTGGAATTCAGGTACTTTGGGTGGAAGTGCTGAGCCCAGGTGTCATTCTAAAACAGGGTATTTTGTGTTTCTGTGTCTGTATGCAGAGCTAGGATTAGGAGATGGTACCCTGGAATTAAAAATACATGTACTCTTGCAGACAATGTAGAATTTGGAGTAAGTGGCCTGTGAGAAGTAAACAGTGCTTTAAAGTTGGGGAAGCAACTTTCAATAAACCTGGGGGGCAGAGGGGGAAAAGTATTTTGATTCCTGAATCTCTCCTGAAAATTCAGCTTATTTCAGTTCTTCATCCTGTGTAGAAAAGTGCCAATTATTTGCACTGATGAAATGCACACAGAAGAAACTCTTCCAGGCATCTGTAGTCTGAACTAACCAGAGGATGTCCCCACCACAGCCAAAACTCCTACTCACCATTAAACTCATAGCCAGTAGGTTCTATGGATGATACAAAATGCAGTAAGTTCTACAATGTATCTAAGCCCCTGTATGTGTACAGATATATTTACATCTACATTGCTCTAATGCTAGTAGTATAACACCTAAAAGTTTAGAAATATATGAACAGGATTGCCTAAAAATGAAAAAAATTAGTTTCCTTTGGATGGGGAGGACAAACGTACCCAAAATACACCCCCCTTTCCAAATGCAACATTTCAGTTCACATCAAGCAAGGGCTTCACAATTACCTGCAGCATCTTTGTGTTCAGGTGAACACCCTCAGTTTGATCTTGTTGCCTTTTTAGCTCCTCTTGGCACAAAGCCTCCAGCTTCAGGCAGTTGTTTGGGTGTCCCAGGGAGTAATGTAACTTCCTCTTGTGCATGGTCTGTAAGGGAGTATGCAAGAAAGAAATGTTTTAGTAAAGAATGAACTGGGAGTCATAAAAAGGAAGAAGTAAAGCACAAACATTTTCTGTAAAGGTATTCAGGAAGACAAGGAAAGTGGAGCTGCTTCTTGGCTGCCTGGGTGTAAGCTTTGCAGTGCAATATGCACCAAATTGCCTCTCTGCTGGCCTTTGGTCTCACTTTGGGATTTATTTTCAACAAACAAATAATCTCTTCTACCATGTGGTAAATAAGATATTTTTTATATCTCCACGTTTGTAATTTTTACCTAATTTTTAATACTCAGACATAATCTCAAGACACTGCAGCATTTTCTGCATGATCTCTGTAATGGTTCTGTTCTCAGTTCTGACATGACTTGACAAAATGTACCTCTTCTAGGAGTGATGATAAATAAGAGTATTCCATTATCCCTACACCACAGTTCTTACAGAGGAGAGGAGTTGGAGCTGTCTGGCCACACCACAAGGTCACAGCCCTCACAGAGCTGACAACCCAAGTGCAAGATGACAGGCAGAGCTGACAGGATTAGAAAGAGGCAGCCCAGTGCTGGAAGCTGGGAGAGAAGGGACAGAGTTGCACAGAATACAAAACTTCCAGGAGAACTAAACAGATCAACTGCAAACACAGAAACTACACCTGTGGGCAGCTCAGCAGAGAGTGATGAAGCAAACAGTGAGAATGAGAAAAATAAAATGTTATCAGTCTGATGCACTTAGCATTGGTTACACTAAAAGCATTCCAGTATGTCCATGAGCCATACCTTCACATCCTCCCACTCCTTCAGCTGCCTGTTGAACAGATGCTGAATATGACCAGTAGAAGAGCTGAGTTTCTGCTCATATTCTTTTAAAAGACTTTCCACAACCAGCTGGGAAACAGAAGAGAGCTCTTCCTCAAACCACTTCAGCTGATCCTGAAATTCTGTTTGGAAAAGACAGGGTTTGGATATGACACAAACAGCCTGGAATTTTCTCTCACAGAGATCCATTTCTTTTTCTAGGTGCAATGCTTTGAGAAACAGACACTTGCTCTAAGATGTGACTTTGTACAGGTCTTTTAACTTAGTCAAATGCCCTTCTGCTACACTTTTTGCAGCTGATAATACATAAAAAAGAATATTGGCTCTCAGTCAATTAAAGTCAATTATGACAACAATACAATTCTTGGTCACTGCAATTTTCAGCTGACATACTGAAAAATTAAGCACACAAGAAAATGCAAATCTTCACTGAATGAATTTACCTGTAAGACAGAAATGGTAGTATTCATCTGTGTGCCTTTGGTATGACAGTAGTTTCAGTCTGATCATTTCTGCCCAATGTTCAAATGTGTCTGGCAGATCTTCAAGTGTTCCCAGCTGAGGATTCTTCTTATCTCCATAGAACTCCTCCAGAAGGGAAAGATAAACCAGAAAAAACGTTGGTAACACATTTAAACATGTCACATCCAGGTATAGAACAGTAGGAGAAGAAAGGAAAATTTTTGGACAGTCTGCCAAACATTGAGAGAATCAAATTATTTCTCTGACAGAGGGGTACATCTCTAAAAGGAGAATTGACTAAAGAACATGACATTTCCTTACCTCACCAAGGCAGAGCAAGGTGCTGTTGCCCTTTGAGAGAATATTCATAATAATCCCCTTAAAAGTACTGAAAACAAAAAAAAATTAAAAATTTGATCACACTGTTAAATAATCACACTAGCAATATTCAGGTTTTCCAAATATTTTGTTCAGGTTAATTTTAGTATGTTTTTCAGAGCACACACAAACCAATATTCAGAATGCCTAAGAACCTTCCCCCACATGAGCACAGATTCTCTTCAGAGGCAGCCAGGACAAGGAGCTATTGTAATTGCTCACTGGAGAGCACTGCCACTGCACTGTCACAAAAAAGCAATCTTAGCCAAATTCCTGTGCCCAAAGAGCTTACCATGCATTTTAGAGAAAGCAAAAATATTTGAAGGTGGGTCTAGCTGGAATTATTTTGAAAAAGATCTGAAGTTGGGAAGCTGGAATTGTTTAGAAACTTAATATGGAATAAAATTTCCCAAACACTTAAACATCTTAAGCATTAATTTGAATAGTTTTGGATGGCATGCACAAAATATCTCAGTTCTATAAAGAATAGCTGCACATATCAAGAAAGAATATGATCATTTTCTTTGAGAAGGGGAATGGAACCTGTTTGCTCCTTGTTTATTCCTATTAATGGAATATTGAGCACAAGAAAGAAGATATAAAATGTACTGGTCTTCTTAGGTGTGAAAATAATTGAAAGAAAGCATATTTTGCATTCCCCACCCACTTATGAATGTACAAAATGTGCTCCAATAAGAAACCCCACTTCACACATTACACAGAATGAACCAGATAACTTATATCTTCATTAATATTATGCTGCAAAAAGGAGCTGTGCTGGAAGTACTTTGACCTATAAATATCAAGGCTAAAGACCTCAAAATTCAATGGTGAACTCTATAGGTCACAATGATAGATAGATAGATAGATAGATAGATAGATAGATAGATAGATAGATAGATAGATAGATAGATAGATGATTGATTGATAGACAGATAGATAGACAGACACGCACATACATACATAGAGGGTTTTTACAGATTAATTTCCTGTTCTGGAAATACACAACTTACTCAGGTTTTGCAGGTTTCTTTCCAAATATCTGGGATCTGTCATCTCTGGTAAGAGATTTTCTGCCTTTTTCACTGGAAAGGAAAAAACATTAATTTAAACTATCCACAAGTGTTTTCCTTCTCTGGCTGATAATTTGAGCTAGTCAGTCATACAACAGGCATGAAACTGAAGAAAAATGAGAATAAACCTAGTTCTAGAGCTAGTATTCTGTGTGTCCTGGTTCTGGCCAGGACAGGGTTTATTTCTGCAGGAGCCAGGAGGGGCATGGCCAGGAGCTGTCATCACTGTGGGGGTGGTGGAAGGTCCCTGCTGCTGGGGAATGTGGTGGCAGTCAGGTCCTGTCAGGGGTTTCCTTGTGCTGAGCATTCACCAGTGAATCACTTGCCTCTCTTGTACACTTTGCTGCTGTTACTGTTCTTTTTTGTTATCTCATTGCTGTTTCTAGTAAATTGTTCTTATCTTCACCTTTTGTGCCTCCAATTTTCCTCTCCAGCTGCTGCAGGGAAAGGGGAGTGAGCATGTGGCACATGGTTTGGAGTGTTCTGTAGGAGCACAAAACTGGGGAATACCATTCCCAAGCCATGACAATATGAAGATAGTATTTTGATGGAAAAAGATTCTTGGAATTCTCTACTAAACTCTCAGTTGTTCAAAAAATTTTTATTGTTTTCACTATTACAGTAACTCATTTCATCAATCTGTGGACTAAGCTGAGACAAACTATTTGTACATTTGTAATATCTGTACACACCTGAAAATTCAGCCACATTGATTTAAGGGTTAGTCTGTATTTCAACAACTCCAAAACACAAAATGGTAGCAGATGAAGGAGAAAAAGAATTATTTTCCAGCCAAAATCTGGGGAGGAAAACCCCACAAAGCTGATCATGTGGACATGAACAAGTAAGAAATTCCAAGTGATAAGCATTAGATAGTGAGAAGAACAATACAAATAAGCAGTAAGGATCTTGCAATGAATAGACAAAGTTTAGGTAAATTTTGCACAGGAATATTTTAAGTGGAATTCCTCCTTTTAGGGGGTCTCACCTTTTTTTTGGCTTGGTTTCATCCCGAGATGATCTCTTGCCAGCAGATTTCTGAGAAGCTGCATCAGACATCTTCTTCTTCACTGGGCGAAGGGCTGCTCATGGTTAACCAGGAAGGAAGAAGAATGTTGTATAAATGCCAGCTGAAGTGCTTTTTATGTACATATATATATATATTTTGTTATTATATATATTCTTATTTCTATTATGTTTTCTTACAATATAGAGGGGACAAGTACAGGAGCAATAATTTCTGCAGACAGTTTGAAGTAACCCAGAAGTGGCAAGAGCAGTAAAGGTTTTGTGCTGGGGCAGGAGCCACTGGAATGTCCCAGAAAATACATGGTCGATGGAGGAGATTTAAAAAGGAAACTGGAGGCAGGTCAGTAAAGAGAATGAATGGCCTACATTCATAGCATGGTGGTCATGGGGACTTGCAAATGTGCAAACTTTGGAAATGGCTGGAGTCAAGGTCTGCAGAAGAGATGAGGACATGGGAACAGTAGGTAGGGAGCATCTGGGGCTGCCTCTGAGCTCACCTTTGAGTAGATGATAATGCACTGTGAGAAGAATCCCTGATTCCCTCTATATTTCATGATTTCTTTTCTCAACCCTGTTTCCCTTTTGCTATCAGTAACTGTGTATAACATTATTATCTCATTCTGCAGCTTTCATTGCTTTAGGAGCCCAAAATCATCTTAATCTAAGAACATCTAAATCTAAGAACATCTAAAGATGTTCAGGAAAAGCATTGAGAAGCACAACTATCACAGAGTCCCTAGCACAGAAGCCATGGACCCTGCTAGACCTGTGCAGTAAAATGCCAGGAACTACAATTTAGAGGAAAATAGAATATTAAAAGAAATCCAGGCCCACCTGGATCATTTGTCCTGCGATTTAGGTCTCGGGGTTTTTTTGAGGGGTCAAATCTGGAAAAAAAAACCAAACCAGAGCAAAGTACTACTGAATATCCTGTCATTTTATGTTCTATGTTATATAGCAAACTAGGCAAGTTCTCTCTCATGTGCTAAGTGAGTTAAATTTCTGAGATCATATTTAACAGAGAGGGCTACTTTCACAACTGACTGTATACAGAAGCAATTTCATGGGACTGATTGTTTAACTGGGATTTTGGAATTTCTACAAGCAAAACTGCATTAAAATCCTATTTGCAAATCCAGTATTTGTCATTTTACATTTTGTATATTTAGTCAATTATATAGCAGGTAATCACCTTTTAACTAAAATAAGGCCCTAGAAGACAAAAATTAAATACCTGAAATTTATCATTGCATACTACATGTCATTTATTACTCACAAAGGGGTATTTTTGGCTATGAGAAATCTTGGTTTTAAAAAGAAAGCAGTCTCAGCTGCACTAATTTTTAAAGTTAGACCAATCAGAAAATATGTAGTAGTATTACCTATGAATAGGCTATTCACTAATTCTGGGCAAAGAAAATACAAATAAAGACAAGGACAGAAAAATACATTTAGGCAAACAAATACTTACCCAGCTAAATTTTTGATAACATTTATTGCCAAATCATTGAACATTGATGTATCCATCCTGCTTGGATTTAACAAAGGGAATTTGTCAGGATCCAGTCCCATCACCATCCTTTTGCTCTCATCTCTGAGACTTTTCTTTTTTGGCACAGCAGGAGCATTGGAACCTTGTGACCTCCCACCCTTGTCAGGAGTGGTGATGTCCTCTTGCAATGCCCCATCTGTGCCAGGGGTGCTGGAGTGCTCCTGAAATGGGAAGAGAAATGAAGCCCTGCAGACCACAGCAGGCAGTGAAAGCATTCCATGTAATGACTGACTACTAAAGCAGATTTTTTGAACAGAAAATAGGCTGAAATACATTTTTTGTCATTCTAGCAGCAATGTTGTTACAGCTATACTGCTCTAAAACACTTCAAAGCAGTTAAGAGTAGGTTGTCAGCATAAAGAGTGTTTAAGGATGTACACCTAAAAGGATAAACTCTTAAAACAGTGATCCACTGAGATTACAAAATAAAGACAGGCTTTCCAGAAAAGGGAGGAAAGAAATCACAACCTGTTTGATAGAAACAAAATCCCTTCAGGACACATTTGGGATTTTTAAAATAAATAATTTAAAGAAACCTATGAAATATGTACCTCTGAATTGTGCTGCACCTTGAAAACCAACTCTTGTGAAGAACTGAGCAACTCATTGCAGTGTCATGAATCTCTTCAGCATTTTGTAAACTTGGTGATTTACCCTGCCTCTTAAAAAGGCTATCCTAATGTCACAGTGTCTCTGACATCTTGGCATAATGCAGATTCTTTTTTCATTTGAAAATTCAAAGCACAAATTCTGAAAACCCATTAAACCATGTACACATGAAAATTCTCTCAGTATTAAACAAAATGCAGAGAATGTGAATGTGATCTTACAGTGGCATTTGGGATCTTTGCTCTCACTAACAAGCAGTCAAGATACTTTGTCCTCTCTTTCAGCTCATTCAGCACCTCCCTGGCAAAATCATACAACTCTGCAGAAGTTGAAGGCTGAAAGATATGGCAACACAGAATTCAACTGTTCTATCCTTTTCAAACATGCTGACTTACAAACACCATTATTTGCCTCTCTTCTGTCACCAGTTCATGTACACACACATGGAAACAATGAGATGGTGTAAGAGGCTGAGGTTTTGGTTTGGCACACAGGAAAACAGGTGCTGACTGTCCAAAAAGGGCTGCTGTGGTTTTAAACCCAGCTGGAAATGAAGCACAGCTCAAGCCTCCTTCTCTCCCTCCTTGCCACAGTGGAATGGGGAGGAGAATCAAAGGAAAACTCGTATGTTGAGATAAGAACAGTTTAAGAATTGAAAGTAAAATGAAATACAGTGATAATGGTAAATAACAACAATAATAATGGTAATAAAAAGTGAAAAACAAGTGATGCACAATACCACTGTTCAGAACCTGCTGACCACTGCCAGACCCCATTCCTGACTTCCATGGAATGTCTCTCTGGCCAGTTTGGGTCACCTGTCTCAGCTCTGCTCCCTCCCAGTTCCCTTTGTGAACCTCCTCAGTGGCACAGCAGGAGACAAGGAAAAAATAGTCCTTGACTTAGGATAAAGGGGAATTAGCAAAAACTGAGTTATCAACACTATTCTCATTCTGAATCCAGAACACAACACTGTAACAGCTACTGAGAAGAAATTCACTCCATCCCAGCTGAATCCAGGACAGGGACCTTTCTGAGCAAAAATTCTGTGTTTCTGCCCAGCCCCAAATATGAGGAAACATAAGTCCTCCTCAAAAAGTTTATACCAAATTAACAACAATTACTAACAAGTCAAATTAAATACCATTTCATGCTGATTAGAAATCACTTCTCTCTCTGCAGTAGAATGAACATAAGCCTCTCTCCTCTGCTGGAGCTTTTCCAGGTAAGACTTTATTGTGACTGACTGCGCATTGGAATTGGCTACCTGAAGCAGAAGCAAACACCAAGAAGTCAAGGCCCCATCCACAGGAGTTTCAGAGACTCCACTTTCAAATCATGAGAACCACTGATAAAAACTGGTTAAAAATCCCCAGTACTCAGGGGAGAAGGTGAAAACAGTAATTCACAAAAGCAATACTTCATGTTGTTCCCTGCACCACACAAAAATGCTGGTGAATTCAGATGTACAAACTCAATGTGCTGCAAGGTCACACTTTTGCAGTATCAAAAATAAACTTTTAAACAGAAAGTGACAGAAAACAGGTTTTAAATCAACATTAAAAAATCGTGTAATATTTCTCCACTATGAATTCAGCTAAAATCTTCCTCAAAGGTATAAAAGAAAATGATTATAATGAATTTGAGCAGAGTTCTGATACTTTTGTTGGTACCTCTGATTTGATTTGCTGTCGTAGCTTCCTCAAAGATTTCTGGACCTTCTCCATAAAGGCTCGACTCAGAGAGAGAGAAGCAAACTTCTTTTCAGACTGCTTGAAAAGTTCAGTAGCCTTTAAAAATGTCAGAAGTGAAACACAGGACAAGATCATTTTTCACTTTTTAAAACTTGCATGATAGAACTTGGCCATTTCTGCTATTTTTTTCCCATCATGTAATTGCCAAATGGAACAGACTTACAGCTCTAATCTGAAAGCAGGCTGCAAATCCCATCAAATATGTCAATAGGAAATATGATTGGAAACAATGTAATTCTGCAAACCTGCTCCAAGCAGCTCGATTTTATTTTCTCCACATCTGTCTTGATTGAACTTTCAAAGGAGTTAATTTGCTGGCTTTCTTTCTGAAGAGAATCGTTGAAAAACTTCACCTCCTCAGAAGAAAAGTCACCACCCTCTGAAAATAATCTGAGAGCAAACATAAAAATAATGGGCTGTGAGACATCTTCTTCTCCAAGACTGTTTTAGCTAAACAGCCCTGAAACATATACATCAACACAAATGTGATGAAAACAGCATGGTCATTGTGGTTTAACAAGATACATTTGTTTTTTTAAATAGGAAACTAGATGAATAACAAACTTCACTTTTACTGTTCTGCCTATGCACCATCACCATTTATAAACAACACTTCCAGGAAGTCTATTTACCTGCAACTTTTGAGGAAATCCACATTCAAATCCCTTAATTTTCCTAAAGCTTCCTCCAAGTGCTGCTGGTAACTTTGCACAGTGACCCTGACTGACTCCAAGTGGTTGTGGAGCACTGATTCCAGATTGTTGCTGGAAGAAGCTGACCTAAGAGCAAATAACAAAAGACAGGGAAAACAAGTCTGAAGAGGAACACACATGATGATCCAGCAGCTGCTGAAGACATGAAAAAATGTGAGGAAAAGTGATTTGTGACTCTCAAAGCATCACTGAGCTGGGATGCTTTGGATGAACCCATGGAAGGTATCAGCACCAGCTGATACAATTGAGCCCTTTTCTTCAAAAACTATTAGTCAACTGGTATTACTGTGCACAATCAGTAAACTGGATAAAATCTAACAGATGAAAGATCTTTTCTACTTAAAGACTGCCAGCACTTTGAAAGGAGATTAACATATCCATGTGTCCAGTCCTGATTTTAACTTCTTCAGGGAAAGAGAATGAAATTCTTTACATGTTCTCAGGTTTTATGCAGTTCATTGAAGAGCACTGACATCTAAACCAGGTTCAGAATGCAAACCATGAACATGTGAGAGAGCAATCTCAGCAGTATTTAACAGGGAGAGTCACAGCATCAGCAGGGGCACACTTACAGCTCAGTCACAGGAGCGTGCAGCAAGTCATGCTCCAAGCTTTGCACTTGGCAAGGAAAGCTGCTGTTGAGGTTATTCAGCTGCTCGGAAATTTTGAGGAATTCAGCTTTCTCCTTGTCCAGGCCCTCTGCCAGCACTGCACAGTGGCACTCAAGATGCTCTTTGTGAAGGGACAGTTCAGCTGAGAACAAAGGAAGTTTACAATAGGGACATCATTCCCTGTTTACTGGGAAGTGACACAATGCCCAGGCAACCTGTCAGCAGCATCAGCAGCAAAATAAACAAAGCCAGCCCTAATCCTAGCTAAAACATACAAATTCAATACATTCAACTTGGTTTCTTTGACTTTTCTCCTGTGTAAGACACAGATCCTTAACAGCTCCTCATTCAAACCATCAATGTCTCTTGTTTGCTCTGAGCATTCTTTTTCCTTTCTTTTGGGTGACATCTCCATTATCTCTCTGTTCTCAGCCTTGTAACAAAAATAAAGGTTGTATTTTTTCATGGAAAATCCACTTTTCCTGGCTTTGTGAGGGAAAGAAAAAAATCAGCTTTGTCTTTCCTCTGGAATGATAGCTGGGTACATCAAGAGCCAGCCAAGCACCTCAAGAAAGCTCCAGAGAGAGGGAAATGGAAAAGTTGTATGCCTGTTCTCCAAAAGAAGATTTTTTTTATGTGTTAAAGACCAACAAACCTGTCTAAAAGGTTTTTTTCTCACCATAAAAACTTGACACTTCCCATGCAAAAAGAGTTTTGATAAGAACATGCTCTGTGGCTGCTCAGTGGTATTTCACAGAGTTCATCCTTCCTCTCATGTTTTCAGAAGCCTGGCCCTGACATTTTGCCTCTCCCAATTTGCTAATTTCTTTTTCTGCAATACTTCTAAAATATTTTTTGTACACCACAAACTCTTGGTAAATAATTTCAAGGTGAATGAGAATTCACAAACATTGACAATAGAATGTTCAACATCTTCTACAACCCAGTTAATCGAGGCACTGCTGTCTAATTTCCAAAAATAACACAGCACAAACCAAGAAGAAAACCATTTTTAAAATGACATTTCTATAGAAAAGAAATGCCATTTTAAAAACAGGTGAGTAACACAATATACTGGGAACTCATAGCTGCTTTCTATTGTCCTTCACTACTGAGTCAACTCATGCTGGAACAGATTTTGGCCCACTTAGGCCCATCTCCAAATGAACACCTGTGAACACAAAATACAGAATACAAAATCAATACCAGCTCGAACATTGTAGATATTTGTCTGTATCTCCTCCTGCTTCTGTTGATGCAAGTTAAGATGCAGCAGAAGTATTGAATTCAGCTCCTCTTTCTTGGCAGCTACAAACACATAGGAGTTGGACAAGGATTCTGCAAACCATTTCTCCAAGTGCTCAGAAAAGCAGAGGCGAATCCTTGGATTGAAAAAGAAATATTACATATATTTAATAATATCATAAATAAGATTTTATTGAATATATTCTTTCTAAGAATTTAACTTCTGGCTGTAGGAAGGTATGGTTTCAGTACCATTTGCACAATCCTGGTAGAGTTTTTGAGTTAGGTGCATACCACTGAGTACCAGGCATTTTACCTTCATGGCTTTGCAGGGAATTTGGGCAAATTACCTGTCTCTCTGTAATATGTTTTCTCACTAGATTTTCCATAATATATGAATGTTCTGTAAAGGTAAATGTTTCTGTGGTACTTTGACAGCCATGGATACAAAGCAATAGAAACATTTTCCCAGATTTGTATTGATTTGCAAAGTGGAATAACAGAATTGTACAATCATAATTTTACAATTAAATAGCTAACTATATAAATATCTAATTACGTAACAGTAATTAGGTAAATTTTGCCTCTGTAGTCTAATGTTTCTTCTAAACAGCTGAAACTTTTCTATTGCATAAAGAACAGAAATTGTTTTCTACTCACCCTTTTTCCAGCTTGACAAACATAGCTTCTGTGGGAAGCACATATTTCAGGTATACAGGAAGTGATTCTTCTTTTTCATATTTTGTAAAATAACTCTCTGTGGTGTCAGTCTTTCCTGCCTCTTCAACTCCAAGGACAGTGTGAGTGTTTTCACTAGCAGAGGAAAAAGCCTCCTTGGCAATTTCAGCACTTTCTGCCTCCCTGCTCTTGGACACTGACTGGGAAATGGTTGGAAATGATCCCATTATTTTAAAGGCATCAGCAGTGCACCAGCTACTGCAGCAATCCTAAGGATATTTAAAATAATGTTCTCATTCTCACTTTGGACACTTACACTGTGCTAGAAATATTTATGTTTATATATTTATACATTTATATATCTATATATGTTAGCAAGCTGTTCAAAAAGCAAATGAATTTGCTAAGATGCCTTTTGTAACAAGGACAGAGTTAAAAGTGTAGGACTGAGAAATGTTTTGGTTTCCCTCTGCTATCTCTACCAAAAGCACTTTATTCAATGGCTAAAACAATACTTTATATAATCTGAATTTTAAAGGTAATGCACATTTTCTCTCAAGTGAAAAATTAATAGACCAGTAAGGTTTTAAACCAGAAGGAATTTTCTTTTTACCTGTTTGAAGATTTCCTTCACACTAAAATGCTGGTTGATGGAGATACTGTAAGAAATCAGTTCCCACAAAATAGCTTTTGGGTAAGCCATTACTTCATCCATTACAATTTGCTTGAGTGTCTCATTCCTGTCAAATTTAAAGTCACTGTTTAAGAGACTTAAGTATGTATAGAATTAAAATTAACTATGACTACAGTGCCTTTAAATCTAAACCTAACTTTCTGATCAAGCTCACAAAACCTTCAGACTAAACATTGCAATAATCTGTTTATACTCAACACAATCATATCCTGGCTTGTTAGAGATTAGTTCATTACAAATAAATAAATGCACAAAAGTTTAAAAATTACAATAAAGCCTTTTACATCCTTCCTTTTGGATGGAGAACCCTTCAGACAGTGCTTACATAAGAGAAGTCAAATTATTGTATTCCATGTTAGTTCTGCACTGTACTTAGCTGTGACTGAGCCTTTCTGGTTTCTTTTCCTTTTACTTGAAAATAAAGCTGAGTCTTGATTCAAGAAAAAATCCATGTTCACACTTGTTTTTTACCATTTACATCTGCTTTGTCTCCTAAACAAAGAGAATTATGGGGAATTTATGTAGGTGTTCACACAGGTTACATTCTATTTCTGCAACCTGCCATTGAATTTTCCCTTGGTCTGTTACCTCTGGCTTTTTTTGAATGGCTCAAATGATCAGTAAGAGTACCAAAGCCACAGCTCTGCCCCAATCCCACTGTGAGGTGTGTGAAGGTTGTGAATGTGCCCCTCAGGTCTGTATTACTCTTCTGATGTGCCTCTGATCTAACAGGCAGAAAGGGTGTGAGGACAGAGCTGCTTCCTCTCAGGCTTCACAGCTGCTGCTGAGATCTTTAGCAAGGGGAGCAGCATTGTACCAATTTTTATATGGATTTTAAAGGTGCAAATGTCTAATATGAGAAGGGTAACAGGGAGCTTACCAAAATAAATACTTTGGCTCTCTTAAAGATCTTAGTGCTTGCAGCTTTGAATGAGATCAAATCTGTGAGTGCAGAGCAATTTCTGATTCCTGTGTTTCAAGAATCTGAACTACTACTTTTGCCTTCTGAACAAGGCATGGATGTGATGGTATGCATGGTAATAGTGATGTGCTATGGGTTTGTGAATGACAGCAGCCTCCCTTTGTGCCAGACCTAAACTGTGGGTATTATTTGCTTTAACCTTTTTCAATATGTACATTATTTTATATTCTTACATGAAGTAAAAAAGCAGTCTTTTTCCATACCTTCCCACAATAAGGTCTGAGTGGTAGAACCCTTGTTAAAATATGCTTTAATTTTTACATTTACAATACCAAAGTCGTACCTAGTTCTAATTTGATCTAGAGAAGAAAGAGCCTTCTCCAAATATTCCTTCAGCTCTTCTTCACAGCTTGCCATTTTCATTTTTTCCAAAATTGTATCCAGATCATCTTTCATCATCTAAGACCACATAAAAAAGCTAGTAAAAATGCTTTAATATATTCTAAAATCTCCATAACTATTTAGGATTCAAGTAAATTAATTATGCACACATATTCTACACCAAGGAGGGAAGCTGCCTTAGCAAAACTCATCACCTATGAAGATGCAGATAATGAACACCTCTGACAGTGCCACCCCAAGCTGGCTGCTGTAACTGAGAATTTGGTATTTAACCACAAGATCCCATCATAACAATTTGAAGCCACTTTATACAGAAAGCAGCAGTGACCCTGATCACTGTTGCCACATCAAGAATAAGACAGGACTGTCCATTCAGTGTGAATTAAGCAAAAAATTAAGCACTTGACAGAATGAAACTGAAAAGCAGAAATTCCAATATTAAAGTCAGATAGTATGTTTTTACTTTTATAGCAGCTATTTTGAATTCCAGAGGGTTCTTTGCATTGAGAAGGCTTTTCTTTACTTTATACCACACCCTTGTTTTTCTGTTTATACCTGTATTATGCTATCCTGTTCCCATCTGCATTCATCTACTTTCTTCTGAAGTGCACCTTGCAGCTGGGACAGCTGGAGCTGATGGACATCCCACAGATCCATGGCCTCCTGAACATAGCTGTACAAGCCTTGACAATGCTGCTCATGCCATTGAGCCATCTCCTGAAAATCACTCTGAAGAAAAACATTCAAGGGAACAAGTTACTTTTAAACTGCTGGAAGGTGAAATGAATGAGCAAGAGGACAGGTAACATGAGAAAAGGCTGCCTGGAATTACAGGACTGGTATTCAACAGTGTCCTCTATGTGGAGAGTAAAAAAATATCCAAGTAAACTGGGTAAGAATGTGGATTTTTATTCTCCAAGCTGAGAGTATCAAAACTTCTGTTTATTCTGGCATTGTAAAGCACTGAATCACATTCTACAACTTATCACTTTAGGAACAACTGCACAGTCACTTTTATTTAAAGAATCACAAAAGCTCAGATTGGAAGACATTTGGAGATCATTTAAATCTATTCCTCTGCCTTTAGGCAGGCTGGGCCATAGGCCATTTATCTCTATCATGTGTATTTCAGATATATGATAATAAAAATATAGTATGAATAATAAACATAATAATTATGAGCTTTTCCATGTGAATCTCTTCCACACCAAACTTTGTTTCTTTGTAGTGTTTAGTCACACTATGGACCTTATTCTAATGTGACATCAGTAGCCTACAATGCAGAGGGCATTGCAGGTGGGAGTGCAGGAAGAACAGACTAATCCCAAGGAATGATTAAAATAAATGTGATAAACATACATTCATCTGCTCCAGTTCTTCTTCAAACCTGTGTTTTAGTTCCTCAGCCATCTGAAGCATGTTTGAATGCACAACTTCAACATCTTCTGCTGTGCCAATGTTCATATCCAACAGGGTCATCTCAAGAAAAAAACCAGCAAATTGACATGCATATAACAAACACTGCATGGCTGTCAGAGAGCATGGCTAAACTTAGTGTTTCTTTTCTTGTGGTGGACAGAGAAAGATTCAGCCTCCAAGATCCCACATTCTGTTAGTAAACAACACAATCCCACTGGTTACAAAGGGAGAAATTGAGGCAGACAGGTGGAATTTCTTTGCCAAGATAAGACAGATTTAGCACAAAGGCTGAGGCTCCTTGCATCCTCCATGTACATGCAGGAGAGCACCCCCTTCATTATTGGTGTTTGTTACAGCTTTTCCACATCTGAAGTACAATACCAAATCCCACTGGGACACCAACCAGATGGTTACTTTTTGAACAGAGTAAGACAGAGGTTAAAAACTAATTTCACAGGTTATCTCCATGTTTGGTGGATCCTCAAACCCATTTTACTGTACTGACACATTGTACCATGGCTCCCACCCAAAGCTGTGACACTCACCTTGCAGATCTGCACCTTCTCCTGGCATTGGCCCTGGAGCAGCTCATACTGCAGGTGCATTTTCTCCAGGCACTCCACATTCCAGGTGTCTGAAGGACATGGAACAGACCATGGTCACAGAGCAGTGGGAAATGGAAACAGGCCAGAGGCCCTGAGCTGAATCTCAGCAAGGGAACAGAGCCCAGCAGTGCCTGCACACCTGTGTCACACTGCCAGCCAGTCAAAAAAGACATTTTAATACACAGCTGGTTATAATTATGCTTAAAATCAGCAAGTTATTTACAACTGCTACCAACTTCTTTGCTGCCATCCAGGCTACAGACATCACCACAGGATGTGCTCTGGAGCAAGAAGGAAGGCACACTACAGGACTTGGAGAAAGGAAGTATTTCCAATACTTCCCCTCTTCTTCTCCAAGAGTTAAAAAGGAGCATTTTTGTATGACTGAGAACTGATCCATGACAAAATTGACCTTCTATTTCCCTCAGATTAATTCTAACCAAGCCAGTTCCTGCTAGATGTCACCAAGCATAAGTGTTTGTATTGAAAGTGATGTCACAGGCAGCTTTTTGGGTCTTATTGCCACCTCAAACAGAAGGTTTGAGGGAAGAGAAGGTTTGTGGGAACACACAGGACAAATAGAGCAAACAGGCACTCTCAAAGCAACTGTCTGCCTCAGCATTGCCTGGGAAAAAAGAAATATTCTCTGAATTCCAGACTGTTTTTATGATTTCCCAACTTACCTATACTTCTGTTTAAATTCTCCAGAGTTCTGTACCATTCATTTATGTCAGATTTTGTATGTGTTGGAGGCAACAAGGTGCTATCAAAAAAAGGAAACAAGAGTCAGGTATCTTAAAATACAAACCTGTCAGTACTTAAAATATAAAATTATGAATCAGAGTAACCATACTATATTTTATTTACAGGCATCTTGGCAATGAAAATAAACAAAGAGACTGTTGTTGTTTGAGGTCCCTCATTAACTCCAGAAAGATCTGTTTTCCTTTATGCTATATCCTCTTTTGCCATACCCAATGTGCTGCAAAACCCTCAGTCTCTGCTCACTAAGTACAATCTGCTCCTTTATCATATTTTCCATTTCCATTTTCACAGCTGGGGGATTCTGTATTTCTTCACTTGCCATAAATTCTCTGCAGGATAGAAAAATGATATGTCTAATGGAAACAGGATATATTTGATATCATACATGATATGTAAAAAGAACAAATGGTAAAGCATTACTTATACAGAAACCACAAGTGAACACTGGTCACTATGTGTTATCCATTGTGCAAAACAAGACTGCAAAATTTCTGACCTGAAACTCTGAACCACACAGTTCTTTTGGATGAGCTTCCAATCCTTGACTCTCTCTTGCCATTTCAGTTGATGCAATTTTTCTTTCTCAAGCTCTGATTTCATTAGATTGAAGAGCAGCTTGGCAGTTGCCCTCTCATTACCCAGCAGTGCTCTGTTTATATTCTGTGTGTTAAAAAATAAAACCAGGAGTAGAAGCAGCATACAAAATGCAAAAACAAACAAAAAAGTGTCTTCTACTGAAAATGTGGGGGGAAGAGAACACAAATGATAACAAATACCCTGCAAAGTAGAAATCTTTTCTATATTTCAGTGATTAATAGGCAGAAAAAAAGAATTTCAGTTGGGAAAAAAAGACATTCTAGGAATATTCAGACTGCTATTTTGCCCCAGGTAAAACAATTACCATGGCCTTATTGTTAATGAGTTTGTGAACATCAGCTGCCAAGAAGAAGGAAATTTCCTCCAGTTTCACAGTGTACTTGGTCAGTACTTCTGCTATCTGTGCAATAAAAGAATAAAGAAAAGCAACAACAATAAAAAATATAATTCAAATATCAGTTTCCCAAGTCAAACAACTACATGAACAAGACCATTTTTTCCATTAAAATGAATTCCATTCATTTAGTTAATTCATTTAACCCATTGAAATGAATTAAAATTAATTGGATGACATAGATTGAGAAGTTTTAAAATAGTAATCTTAGTTACCTTAAAGACTGATTTTTTCAGTAATTCATATAGTAACTAAAACATTCCACTCAGCTGATTTCTCTTTAATATCTGTGATAGCTGAGTGCTCTGCAGACAGGCTGCAATATGAATTTAAAAATCAAACCAACTTCCTTCCAAATATCTGGAGGGAATCCACCAGTGCCTGTTTTAAGTGAACACAAATGAAAGCAAATGTGTTCATCTCTGACATTTGCTGTAATCCAACAGAAAGGTTACTGGTGATACTCTTGGACCTGTTCATCATCCCTGAATTACAGAGAGAGGAGAAAGTGGCACTGGTGGAACAAACAACATTTCTTTGCCTACAAGGACAGTGCAGCAGGTTCTTCCATAGTCTATCCACTTTTTTATCCAAACATTTCCTATGATGTCCAATGACTTTTACAGGTTAGGCAACAGGCTTTTGAAGACTACAAAACTGCAACATGCTTGCCACTGACACTCAGCCAAGCCAAACTAAAATCGAGCTGGGTCATGTGTATGCTCCTTCTCAGCTGCAGAATAGGTATGGCCCCCAAAAAATAACAGACCAGATGAAGTCTGGCCTACACAACCCTCCAGGGAAATAAAAGCAACTCACATACTCCTTGCACCTTTAGTATAGGTAATTGTGAAAGAAAGAAACACCTTAAAAATAGGAAAAAAGTAGCTTCTCCTGATAATGTGGGTGTAAAATGAATGAATTGGTGGAAAGAAAGTAATCATCACACAACAGAACTATTGGCAGACTTCTGACTGCTGTGGAAACAAGCTGCTCTTTGCTCTGCATCCAGCACTTGATCAGCAAATAACAATCTCATGCTTAAGTAACAGTTATTAAACACTGCAGCTCACTTTATTGGCTCGACTCCTTTCGATCTCTTTCAGGGATTCATCCACTGCCCTAATCCACTTCTTCCTGTTTGAGGATTCCTGGAGGATCATACTCCACAGTTCTTCCAAATGCTGCAATAAAAATCTACTCTCAATCTCACTGAAATGTGAATACATATAAAAAAAATTTAAAAAGGAAAAAAACAGTAATTTAGGATGCCAGTGAGCCATAAGATGTTACACAGAGCAGGTACAAGGAACTGAAGCTGAGCCAATGCTCTGAACTGCCTTACTTGCAAAGAGAGACCTTCCAAAGCCACATCAGATGCAATCTTTTCAAACAGAAGTTTACTCTTCTCATCTGATTTCATCACTTCTAGCTGAAGGAATTCCTGAAGCTTCAAAACAGAGGCTTCCATCTCCTAAAACGGTAGGTCAGTGTGATCAGTTGGGTATTGGGCCCTGACCTTAGAAGAGCACTCAAGACTCTGGATTAAAACATCCTGCCTTACCCTGCCAATGCAGTCCAGCTCCTGCTGCATTTCAGTCACTGCTTGATCGTGATGCTTCTGCCTCCTTTCTGCCAGGTACTTCCATGTACTGCTGCCTGCTTCCTCAGCAACTGCCAAGGAAGAAATGAGGATTCTGTAGCCTGGAGCTATTGCTACAGAACATGGGATGCATGAACAATGAATCCCTAAACCTGCACTATGACTGCTGTAGTTTGTGCAGCTCTCACAGTGTGCAACATCTTTCCATGGGAAGTGCAATCTCAGCAAATGCAGGTTAAAAATACCAGAGCATATTTTGAAATTTCCCTTGTTAACTTCTGATTTTCAGAAGGATAATAGCATGGAACTATCAACTAAGCTCAGGTATGATGTAAAAGAATGGCATCATTTCAGGAATGAGATCTGTTTACAGCAGAACAGGAATTTATCATCTAAACATAACCTGTGATTGACTGACAATTTCACAACTGTTTTTGTTTTTTTGTTTTTTGTTTTTTTTTTCTATTAGAAGACTCTTCATCTTCAAAACGACCTACAAATCATCCCAAATGTGTCAGGCCATTTCTGAGCTTGATTTTTGTGCCAGGAGAAGAAGTGCCAATGTGGGTGTAACCCAACTGTGTATTCTGCTCCCCTCTACCTCAATCTGTGCTAAAGTGTTCACCAGACCCCCAGGACACAGGTTGGGTGTAGAATGAGAGGAGGCAAAGCCTGCAAGGCAGTGTTTCTTTATCTTTGCAATGACTCTGCTGGGGAAGCAGCAGCACCCATCCAGTGAGGGTCATCTCTGCTAATGGGCCGTAAAAACTGAATATGCACCAGCAGAATTGGCAGCTGGAACAACTGCCAAGGGCTCCAGAAATGTTCTGCTACTCAAGGGATGACACCATTCCATTGTGAACCTCCCTGCCCTGGGGGATGTACCACCTGAACCCCACTGGGTATAATTCAGACAGCCTGGGGTCTGGGGACACCACCACCACTGGACATCAAGAGGAGAACTCAAACTTCCACAAGACCACTGCTCCTGACAGGACTGCAACCCTGATCAACAGAGTGCCAGGCTGTTCTCTGACTTGGTGCTTTTAAACCAGTTTTTTCCTGTATCATGGCATTTGCTGTAATCTTTCTATCAAATTGTCATTCTGATTTGAAATCTCTCACAAGGTGTTTGTGTGGGGTTCATTTCTCCTGCTGGTTTCCATTCTAACCAGCACCATTTTATACCTTGTTCAGCTAAACCCATCACATGGACCATGTCTCCTGTCAATGCAAGTTAAAGTAGATGACATTAAGGGAAACCAGTTTTACCAACTACATCAGGCAGGCCTCTGACTTTCTCAGCTGAACTTGCATCTACGTTTCCCCATGCCTCTGGAAAAGTTGTAGGTTGTCTGAAACAAAAAGGGAATAAACCTTTAATTTGTACTCAAAATACACCAGAAGAGGGACTAACATAACACTGTAATTCACTTTAATTGGCAAAATGTGAACATAAGTATCATTCTAACTTTAAAGGATGTCATTTAAAGAATCAAAGTTGCTTCCTCTGAGACAAATTGAAGCCTGGGGAGATCCCTAAATCTATTAGTATGGCATTAAAGCAATACATGCTAGATTTAGTATGTATAAACTACAAGACATACATAACAGCTTTAAAAGGTAAAAAACCTATGAACTCTTGAGGAGACACTAGCAAGAAATGTGGAAATAGCCTCAGCTTGGGCACTGTGTTTCTCCTTGGAGCCAGTGAGATTCCCTGAATCATTATTCAGCAGCTGGCTTAGGGTAAAAAAGGATGGATGCATTAACTTCATTCTTGGTCATCTTACTGCCTCATCATGTAAGCCATGTACTTGGAAATACACCTAAAAATGTGTCAGACTGGGTGTATATATAGATTATTATGAGCAAAGACAATTCCTTTTTAAAAGGAAAACCACACAATATGCCTGCCATGGCAAATCTGTTAGCCTGCACTTCAACAGGCTGCAGTTCATTATACTAAATTTATATTTGGCAAGGAGACAGTCTGCTACAACTTGCTATTAGTGCTATGACCAAGAATTCAGGAGCTTCTACTTTCCAGTGAAAATCTGTCAATTTAATAACCTTTAGTTATGAACATATAATTGGGGTTTTACACTTCTGTTCTCTACCTGTCTGACTGTGGCTTTTTTGTGAAGTCACTGATGGGAGTTTTACCAACACATTTCTGCTGATTATATGGTAATGGCATGGCATCAGCACACATCTCTGAATGCCTATTTAAAGTGTGCTTTTCACTCTTCTTAGAGGATCTTGTCTTCTTTCCTTCATCCAAAAGGTGAGCCTTCAAAGATACATAATCTCAACAATTAGAATTCCTTCAAACCTGCTGAATGGAGAACAGCAACAAAATAATTAATAAAAAACTGCAGGGGAAAAACAGAAGCAGAGAAAGGTAAAATAATGAGCCCTACATGCCACATGCATAACCCTTTTCATCTAAGGTTATTTTCAAAATGAGAAAAAAAAAAGGATAATTTTTTCCTAAGAGAGGAAAAGTGGAGTAACTGGATTGTGTTGCCTTGCTTACAGACACCAGAAAAGTCAACAGCAGAGTGAGAAATGCCTGAATTGGGCTAACTATGCCTCTAAATGTTTTACTGCAGTGTTATGATTTTGCCTTCAGTTAAGATAACCTAATATACAACAAAGAGATGGGAACACATGTAGATGCATTGGAAAGCATATGCTGGAGATAACACATTCATGTTTTTACTAAAAAAAAACCCCAGACCAGAAATGTTGAAAACGATCTGGGGTAATTTCAACAGCCAGCAAACTGACTAACACAACAAACTCCTTTGGCTTTTACTCAATCCTTTGCTTTTTTTCCCCTGGGCCTTGAAGATCTGCTTACAGCCTTTCTCTCAGTGAACATGTCACACTCGTCCTGTTGGGAACACGTGGCTCATCAAAGGTGACTGGCTGGGTCTGCTTCCAGAAGAACTGGCACCTACCAGCTGGGAGCCAAGAGGAGATAGGACACTTCGAAAAGGGCCTTACTTGAATCCCAGAATCCCAGAATGGTTTGAGCTGGAAGGGACCTTAGAGACAGATCATCTTGCAACCTCCTGCCACGGGCAGGGACACCTTGCACCATGCCAGGTTGCTGCAAGCCCTGTCCAGCCTGCCCTTGGACACTTCCAGGGATGGGACAGCCCCAACCTTTCAGAGCAATCTGCGCCAGGGCCTCAGCACCCACACGGGGAAGGATTCCTTCCCAACATCCCTCTGGCAATTTGAAGCCATTCCCCCTTGTCCTGCCACTCCAGCCCCTTTTCCAAAGGGGCTCTCTTGGAGAGGCACTGCAAGAGCCTCTGAGGTCTCCCTGGAGCCTTCTCTTCTCCAGACTGACCACCTCCAGCTCTCCCCAGCCTTCAAAGCAGCTGCGTAGCCTCCCGGAGACTCCTAACGGTGACACTCCACGCCTACCGCTGGATTTCCAGGCACACCGGGTGCCGCTCGGGATGCCGCTCCGGGTGCCGCTCCAGGTGCCGCTCGGGGGTCTCCCTCACAAGGAGCCCTCAGCCGGTCCCGGTGTCCCTGGGTGTCTCTCCCGGCCCCACAAGGAGCCCTCAGCCGGTCCCGGTGTCCCTGGGTGTCTCTCCCGGTCCCACAAGGAGCCCTCAGCCGGTCCCCCTCGGACGACACCCGCGCGTTGCCGTTGTCAGACCAACGGGGGGCGGGGCCAGCCCTGCCTCACCCACAGCTCCCCCCGGCTGCCGGCCCGTCCCGGGCCAGAGCTCCGGAGCCGGGGATCACAGCCGGAGATTATCACAGCCCCAAATTTGTGTCCGCAGACACGAGGAGCAGGCCAGACTTCCCACGTCCCGACCTCCCAGTTCAGCACGGCAATGAGAACAACCTGCGCTTGGGGGAAGAAACATGTAGGGCCTCCCACAATCCGTGGTCTCTCAGTGCCTAAGCCGTTGCTATTCCTGAGGTTACACTAACGCCCTGTTTTGCCTTGCGGCTAAGAAATGCCATTGTTCTGGTCCGCAGGTAAAGGCGCAGAAATTGGGAAAAAAAATTATATTATGTCTACATTTCAGCCGGTTTCTTTTTTAAACTGCTTGCAAGACAGCCCGGCGCTCTGCAGTCCGTGGGAATAACTTACACCACAGACCTTTTAGCCGGAGTTTGTGCCCCTTCTGCAGACTTCTCCCATGCTACGGTGACTTACCTGACCTTCTGGCAGCCGGGCACCCCTCAGGGGTGAGATCGCAGCCGGGGATCCCTCAGGGGTGAGCTCACAGCCGGGCACCNTGAGCTCACAGCCGGGCACCCCTCAGGGGTG